>JARQOD010000005.1:489069605-489279203 GCA_033576555.1 Oophaga sylvatica
AGCCACTTTGGCAATTCTGCCCAGTATTTTTGGGCCATTGGTACCAAATTTTGGGGCACTTTTTCGGCCCCCGGGGGTACCCTTTTTTGGGGCCATGGGTAGCCATTTTTGGTAAAACCCGGCACCTCTGGGGCCACTTTGGCAACTTTGTCCACTTTCACATTGGGCCCCGGGTTTGCCATTTTTGGCCCGGGTACCCTTTTTTGGCACATTCGACACCTCGTACCCCTTTTTTCCATTTGGGTAGCCACTTTGGCACAGGGGGCCCCTCTGGGTACCCACTTTGGCCATTGGTACCCTTTTTTGGCCCCCTTTTGGGTACCCTTTTTTTTTGGGCAAATTCGGCACCTCGGTACCCTTTTTTGGCCACTTTGTAGCCCTTTTTTGGATTTTGGTACCCACTTTGGCACTTTTGCCCCCGGTAGATTTGGGGGGCCCCTTTGGGGTAGCCCTTTGGCACATTGGGCCTCTCGTACCCCATTTTGGGCCCCACTTGGTGCCACTTTGGCCACTTGGTAGCCTCTTTGGCACATTCCCCCTCCCCCCCTTTTGGGGGCCACTTTGGGGCCCTTTTTTTCTTTCCATTTGGCACATTCAGCACCTCGGTAGCCCTTTGGCCCTTCCTACCACTTTGAATTTTCAGCCCTTTGGGTAGCCATTTTGGGGCCTTTGGGGTAGCCATTTTGGGCCCTTTTCAGCCCCCCTCCATTTTGGGCCCTTTTTGGGGTCCCCCTTTGGGCCCCCATTCTCCCCGGGGGGTTTACCCTTTGGCCATTTGGTACCACTTTACCCTTTGTTACACATGCGGTAAACCTTTGCCTCGGGGCCATTTTGGCACCCCTTTGGGGCTTTTCGAAGCCATTGGCCCCTTTGGTTTGGGGCCCCGTGTGCGGGGGGGGCCCCCCTGTTGCGCCTTTTTTCCCTTGAAACGATCGTGCTTCATTACGGGTTTTGGGTTTATGTGGGAAGGGCATTTGCAAGGCCATTTTTAAAAAGGGGCCTGCACCTGCGTTGTTTCAATCTATGTCGGGGGGGGAGGGAAAACCCAAAAAAAATTTCCCCTATGGGAAAATTTTTGCTTAAAATGCGTTTTTTTTTAAAAAAAAACTAAAAATGGATCGACCCAAAAAAATACATAGCCCCCTTTTTCCCCCACCGAGGTTTAAAAAAACCCCGCCTGAAGGGGGTTTCTCTGCGCCGAGCGGGGGGGGCCCGCAAAATTTTGAAAAAAAACCGGAGAAGAAAAAAAAAAAAAATTAAAATTAAAAATGGGATTACTTTATTTGTTTAAACCTGGGAAAAACACCAATTAGAGAGATAAAGGCTAATTTTCCACACGGGGCTTTTTCCCCCGCGGAAATTTCCGGGGAAATTTCCCCCCCTTTCCCCGCGGGAAATACGAAATTTTTTTTGTATCTGATTCCCCCCCAGAAAAATTGCGTTTTGCAAGCGTAATTCTTGCAAATGGGGTTTTTTCCAGCGTGGGTAGCATCGCTTTGGGAAAAAAAACGTTTGGACAGGGGGGTACACGGTAAAAACATATTTTAAATCGGGGCCCCCCTTTTTTTTACTATTGATGCCGCCTCCCCCGCACAATAGAAAAGATCTAATGTAAAAATAAAAAAAAAAAAAAAAAAATAATGATATTCCCCCCTTTTCCGGGGCTCCCTCCCTTTCCCCCCCTTTTCACGACCCCCCGGCCCCCCCGGGTCCAAGTCCCTTTGCAAAAAATCACACCATGACTATTTCGCAGCCCGCTTCCAACGGGTATTCTCGCAAGCACCCCGGGCCCCCGGGGGAATTTGCCGGGGGCCCTCGCAAAGGGGGAAGGGCGGGGGGCCGGGGGGAAAAGCGGGGGGCCCCGGGGGAGAAATCATTTTTTTTTTTTTTAAAATTATTGTTTTACCGGGTAGGGTCCGGGGGGCCCGGAGGAGACTCCGTCCCCCCCCCCCGGGGTCCCACCGCACATGAACCGTTTTCCCCCAAAAAATTAATGAACATTGCTATTTTTTCCGAAGCTTTTTTTTTGCGGAAAAAAAAAAACCCAAATTGGGCCCCAAAAAATGCGGAATCAATTAAAATGTATAGGATGCTTAATGCTTGCGTTTTTATCCGTTTTTTACCCCAAAAAAAACCCAAAAAAAAAAGCATTTTTCCTGTTTGGTGCACTTTGCCTTAAAGTCCCGTGTGAAAAAAGCGTTTGTGTCATGTGCCCCCCCCCGGGGTTTTTAAAAATGATTGTGGTCACACATGCCAATATCCTCAAGGGCTCCCCTTTTTATCGGTGCTGACAGGGACCCTGTGAAATTGAAAACCATTCCCGGGGACTACCTTTTTGGGGTCATCAAAAGAATGCCAAAGGGGGCAAAGCCCATCAAAGCAAAAGGAAACTACTTTGAAAAAACCCAGAATTAAGCATATTTTAGTTGTTTCACACTTTTTTGTAAAGTTAAGTATAATTCCACATGTGTTAAAATTTTTTGTTTTGATGCCTTCAGTGGAAAGTGATAGTTTTTGAAAAACAGGGAAAAAAATTTTTTAAAAGGGGGAAAAAGGGGGGTCCAAAAACCCTTTGGGGGTTTTTTCGTATAAAAAAGGATTTTAAAAAAAAAGGATGAAAATGTTTTATACAGCTGTAAAAAAAAATTCTGGCCCATATTTTTAAAATTTTACAAAATAAAAAAAAAAATTAAATTTTTAAAAGATTCATCTTTTAAAAGGTTAAAAAAAAATTAAAATTTTTAAGTTAACTAAGGGCATAAAAAAAAAGTTCTGACCCTGGGAAAGCCCCCCTAAAAACCAAAATTTATCATGCAATGGGGGTTTTTATTTTTTTTAAAACCCTTGTAAAAAACGCCTTTTGGGTTTTTTTTCGGTTGGGACTTTTCAAGCTATTCAACCTTTAAAAAATTTCCTTTTATTTTTTTTAAACTTTTAAATTACCCCCAAATGAAAATTTTTTTTTTAGCGATTTAAATTTTTTTTCGTGCCAAAAATTTCCCCCGCTGTTCCATCTTTTTGGCCCCCCAAAAGCATATCATTTAAGTCAATTTGAAAGCCCCAATCCCCGGGGAAAAAATTTTTAAACGGGGCCCCCCCCCCAAAAGATACAGAAAAAGCGTTTGGGAAAAATTTTTAGACAATCTGTCTTTTTCTGTCCAAAAAACAGCCCTTTTGGGGGGGCTGGGGGGGCCCCCGCCCAGCCTGCGATAAGGGTGGCTCATTTATTTGAGGGATTTTATACAATGAATGCAGAGCTGATTTACAACTTTGGTTTTTATTTTGGAGAAGTTTAGGGGGGAGGATGACTGGGGGGGGTTTTATTGTCTGCGCATTTTCAAATAAGCCTCCACTTTATGCAGAAATAGTGAAAATTCCCCCAAATTTTAAATTGCTCTGATCTCTTATAACTGGGGTTCCCTTTACAACCCCCCAAAAAAACCATCCGAGTTTCTGATCGAAACATGAAAATAATCGGACAAAATGTTTTCACATGATATAATCAGAAAATTTTTTAGGGGGAAAAATTTGGGGCCTTTTTTTTTTACCAGATGTGTGGGGCAGGATTTTGGGGGACTTTTCCCAATATATATTTTTAAGGAGGGGTTCACATTGCGACTTTGGCACTTTTAAAGGCCATGGGGAAACCAAAAGAAAAAGGGCCCGTAAACTCTGTGTTCCCCCCGGGACAGAAAAAGAGGGTTTTTAAACCCGAGAACACTCAAAACCCCCATGGGGGTCATTTTTTAAAAAAACATTCCCACCCCCTTTTTTTTCCCAAAATCCACCCTTTTTTTTGGGTCTAGCACGGAAAAAGCATCAAAAAAAAAGGGGGAGAAAGAAGGAAAACAAGTAGGTGGAAGATTTACTTAACGTTTTGCCCCGCCATGATGCACTGAACATTTACTTGGTTTGAAAGACTTCTGTGCTGACAGAGTCCCTTTTAGTGAAGCAGTTGTTACTTTGTGCACTGTCTGACCCCAGAAGAAAAACGGGTTTTCGTTATCATATCACCTCTACTCCTCATACGGAACCTTCAGTTGGATTGGATGTGGACCACCTCTGAAATGACTTCTCCTTTGCATCCAATGCCTAGTTCTTGACTGCTTTTAAGGAATGTCTTGTGCCCCAATATATATTTATAATATTTATATATTTATTTAATAAATATGCTTTATTCACATGTCCTGTTTACATTAATAGGTGACAAATTCTGGAACATTTCCCACTGTTCACTAAATATAAAGATCTCACATGGCAAGGTATGCATACTCATGGCATGGTATATGTAAGAACTGTCTACATGCATTGGCTTCCAACGTGTATTTGGTTCTATTTTTTCTTTCAAGGATGTCCTGTTTTTAAGGCTCGTTCTGGACATCAGTGGTTCTTCTCGTACACAAAAAAAATCCAGACCAATTTTCATAAGTGATTTGGATCAGATTTGGATCAGATTTTCATCAGTTTGTCCAATTTTACTATCGAGCTTGATCAGTTTTACTCACTGTTTTAAAAAACTGATGGAGGTTTCTCAAGCTTTCCTATCAGTCTGTGAAAAATGGACAGCACATGGGTTGCATACAGATGGCATCCGAGTGTTGACAAATTTTTTCACGAAAAGACTTTTATTGGCAATATGATCCATAACTCAGATCAAAATCAGACATGTCTCTGTAATTGGTGTTGGATGCTTAGTATACAAAAAAATACGGACTGTGAACAGCCCCATAAACTTTTATAGGTACAATAATGGGTCAAAAAAGAATACTGTTTTAAAAGGAACCCTTTCATGTGCCCAAATGCTATTAATCTGCAGATATGGGGTGATCTGCAAGTAAATAGCCGCTGTAAAGCTGTGTGGTTGGTGCACTGAAAGCCTGACTACCGATTAGAAATTAACTTTATTCTTCCCAGCAGCCTGAGCTTACAGTTATAGAAGTGTGTCCGATGCGGCACATTCAGTATTTATAAAGTGGGGCCATAACCTTACCGTGGCATGACTGTCGGCCAGCTCTCTACTGTGCATGCTGGGCTGGATGTCAGTCAGTGGCTGGGTGTGGTTACAGCCACCACTCACTATGTACAGTACTGAGAGGTGAAGGAAAACATTGGCCAAGCCTTTATGACTGAAAAACTGCAGAACTGCTGGGTGGAATACAATTCATTTCCCCCAGTAGCCAGGCTTTCAGTGTGGCTGCTCAATGGCTTTAGAGTGTTATTAACCTGCTGTTATTTTTTGCAAATGCACCTTAGCATTTCCCGATGTATGAGCTGATTTTGATATCTTACATGGTTTGTACATTTAACCCTTCACCCCAAGGGTGGTTTGCACGTTAATGACCGGGCCAATTTTTACAATTCTGACCACTGTCTCTTTATGAGGTTATAATCTGGAACGCTTCAACGGATCTTCGCGATTCTGAGTTGTTTTTTTCGTGACATATTGGTACTTCATGTTAGTGGTAAAATTTCTTCCATATAACTTGCGTTTATTTTTGAAAAAAACGCAAATATGGCGAAATTTTGAAAATTTAGCAATTTTCAAACTTTGAATTTTTATTCCCTTAAAACAGAGAAATATGTAACACAAAATAGTTAAGAAATAACATTTCCCCCATGTCTACTTTACATCAGCACAATTTTGGAATCAAAATTTTTTTTTTGTTAGGAAGTTATAAGGGTTAAAAGTTGACCAGCGATTTCTCATTTTTACAACAAAATTTACAAAGCCATTTTTTTTAGGGACCCCCTCATATTTGAAGTCACTTTGAGGGGTCTTATGGCAGAAAATACCCAAAGGTGACACCATTCTAAAAACTGCACCCCTCAAGGTACTCAAAACCACATTCAAGAAGATTATTAACCCTTCAGGTGCTTCACAGGAACTAAAGCAACGTGGAAGTAAAAAATGAACATTTTAACTTTTTAGCCACAAAAATGATCTTTTACAAATTTTTTTTATTTTCACAAGGGTAAAAGGAGAAAATGGGCAGATAAGGTTGTTATGCAACTTCTCCTGAGTACGCCAATACCCCATATGTGGGGGAAAACCACTGTTTGGGCACACGGCAGAGCTCGTAAGGGAAGTAGCGCCGTTTGACTTTTTCAAACTAAAATTGGCTGGAGTTGAGATTGGACGCCATGTCGCGCTTGGAGAACCTCTGATGCGCCTAAACAGTGGAAACCCCCCACAAGTGACACCATTTTGGAAACTAGACCCCCTAAGGTACTTATCTAGATCTGTTGTGAGCACTTTGAACCCCAAGTGTTTCACAAAAGTTTTAATGCCTGGGTGTGAAAAAAAAAAAAAAAAATTCCACAAAAATGATTTTTTAGTCCTAAATTTTTGAATTTTCCCAAGGAAATTGGACCCCAAAAGTTGTTGTCCAATTTGTCCTGAGTACGCTGATACCCCATATGTGGGGGTGGAAAACTGTTTGGGCGCACGGCAGGGCTTGGAAAGGAAGTAGTAACGTTTTGGAATGCAGACGTTGATGGGGGTCATGTTCCGTTTGCAGTGCCCCAGATGAGCCTAAACAGTGGAAATCCCCCACAAGTGACCCCATTTTGGAAACTAGACCCCCTAAGGAACTTATCTAGATCTTTGGTGAGCACTTTGAACCCCAAGTGCTTCAAACAAGTTTATAATGCCCGGGCATGAAAATAAAAATCCTATTTTTTTCCCACAAAAATTATCTTTTAGTCACTAATTTTTTATTTTCCCAAGGGTATCAGGAGAAATTGGACCACATAAGTTGTTGTCCAATTTGTCCTGAGTACGCTGATGCCCCATATGTGGGGGGGAACCACTGTTTGGGCGCACGGCAGAGCTCGGAAGGAAGGAGCACCATTTGACTTTTTCCAACCAAAATTGGCTGGAATTGAGATTGGATGCCATGTTGCATTTGGAGAGCCCCTGATGTGCCTAAACAGTGGAAACCCCCACAAATGACCCATTTGGGAAACTAGACCCCTAAGGAACTTATCTAGATCTTTGGTGAGCAATTTGAACCCTCAAGTGCTTCACACAAGTTTATAACGTAGAGCCGTAAAATTTAAAAATCATATTTTTTCCACAAAAATGATCTTTTCACCCGAATTTTTATTTTTCCAAGGGTAACAAGACTCCAAAAGTTATTGTGCAATTTGTCCTGAGTACACTGATACCCCATATGTGGGGGTATACCACTGTTTGGGTGCATGGCAGAGTTTGGAAGGGAAGGAGCGCCGTCTCACTTTTTCAACGCAGAATTGGCTGGACGCCATGTCGTGTTTGGAGAGCTCCTGATCTGCCTAAACAGTGGAAACCCCCCACAAATGACACCATTTTGGAAACTAGACCCCTCAAGGAACTTATCTAGATGTGTGGTGAGAACTTTGAACCCCCAGGTGTTTCACTAAAGTTTATAACGTACAACCTTAAAATAAAAAATCCTTTTTTTTTTTTACAAAAATGATTTTTTTCGCCCCCAATATTTTATTTTCACAAGGGTAACAGAGAAACTGGAACCCAAAAGTTGTTGTACAATTTGTCCTGAGTACTCTGATACCCAATATGTAGGAGAAAACTACTGTATGGGTGCACGTCAGGGCTCGGAAGGGAAGTAGTGACGTTTTGGATTGCAGACTTTGATGGAATGGTCTGGGGGCGTCATGTCGCATTTGGAGAGCCCCTGATACGCCTAAACAGTGGAAACCCCCCACAAGTGACCCCATTTTGGAAATAAGACCCCACAAGGAACTTATCTAGATGTGTGGTGAGCACTTTGAACCCCGAAGTGCTTCACAGAAGTTTATAACGCACAGCCGTAAAAATAAAAAATCCTTTTTTTTTTTACAAAAATGATTTTTTCGCCCCCAATATTTTATTTTCACAAGGGTAACAGGAGAAAATTGGACCCCAAAAGTTGTTGTCCAATTTGTCCTGAGTACGCGGATACCCAAAATGTGGGAGAAAACTACTGTATGGGCGCATGTCAGGGCTCGGAAAGGGAAGTAGTGACGTTTTGGATTGCAGACTTTGATGGAATGGTCTGGGGGCGTCATGTCGCATTTGGAGAGCCCCTGATGCGCCTAAACAGTGGAAACCCCCCACAAGTGACCCCATTTTGGAAAATAGACCCCACAAGGAACTTACCTAGATGTGTGGTGAGCACTTTGAACCCCGAAGTGCTTCACAGAAGTTTATAACGCACAGCCGTAAAAATAAAAAATCCTTTTTTTTTTTACAAAAATGATTTTTTCGCCCCCAATATTTTATTTTCACAAGGGTAACAGGAGAATTGGACCCCAAAAGTTGTTGTCCAATTTGTCCTGAGTACGCTGATAACCAATATGTGGGAGAAAACTACTGTATGGGCGCATGTCAGGGCTCGGAAAGGGAAGTAGTGACGTTTTGGATTGCAGACTTTGATGGAATGGTCTGGGGGCGTCATGTCGCATTTGGAGAGCCCCTGATGCGCCTAAACAGTGGAAATCCCCAACAAGTGACCCCATTTTGGAAAATAGACCCCACAAGGAACTTATTTAGATGTGTGGTGAGCGCTATGAAGCCCCAAGTGCTTCACAGAAGTTTATAATGTACAGCCGTAAAAACAAAAAAATCTTATTTTTTTTACAAAAATAATATTTTCGCCCCCAGTTTTTTATTTTCCCAAGGGTAACAGAAGAAATAGGACAAATTTCACAATAACTCTTGGGGTCCAGAGTACGCTGATACCCCATATGTGGGGATAAACTACTGTTTGGACGCATGGCAGAGCTCAGAAGTGAAGGAACACCGTTTGACTTTTTCAAAGCAGAATTGGCTGGAATGGAGATCAGACGCCATGTCACATTTGGAGAGCCCCTGATGTGCCTAAACAGCGGAAACCCCCCAATTCTAACTCCAACCCTAACCCCAACACACCCCTAACCCTAGTCCCAACCCTAATCCCAACCCTAACCCTAATCCAAACTCTAACCCTAATCCTAACTTTAGCGCCAACCCTAACCCTAACTTTAGCCGAAACCCTAACCCTAACCCTAATGGGAAAATGGAAATAAATACATTTTTTTTATTTTATTATTTTTCCCTAACTAAGGGGGTGATAAAGGGGGGTTTGATTTATTATTTATAGCGGTTTTTATGATTGGCAGCTGTCACGCTAAAAGACGCTTTTTATTGCAAAAAGTAGTTTTTTGCATCGCCACATTTTGAGAGCTATAATTTTTTCATATTTTGGCCCACAATGTCATGTGAGGTCTTAATTTTTGCGGGACGAGGTGACGCTTTTATTGGTACCATTTTTGAGCACGTGACATTTTTTGATCGCTTTTTATTTCGATTTTTGGGAGGTTAGAATGAACAAAAATCAGCAATTCATGAATTTCTTTTGGGTGAGGCGTTTTTATTGTTCCGCGTGTGGTAAAATCGATAAAGCAGTTTTATTCTTCGGGTCAGTACGATTATGGCGATACCTCATTTATATAATTTTTTTATGTTTTGGCGCTTTTATAGAATAAAAACAATTTTATATAAAAAATAATTATTTTTGCATCGCTTTATTCTGCGAGCTATAACATTTTTATTTTTTTGCTGATGATGCTGTGTTATGGCTCGTTTTTTGCAGGACAAGATGACGTTTTCAGCGGTACCATGTTTATTTATATCGGTCTTTTTGATCGCGTGTTATTCCACTTTTTGTTCAGCGGTATGATGATAAAGCACTGATTTTTTGCTTCGTTTTTATTTTTTATTTTTTAAGGGGTTCCCAAAAGGGGTTAACTAGTGGGACATTTTTATAGGGGGGGTCGTTACGGACGCGGCGATACCATATATGTGTACTTTTATTGTTTTATTTTTTTTATTTACAATAAGTAATGAATTTATTGGGGAATATTTTTTTTTTTTTTTTTTTATTTTGGATTTTTTTTTACACATGTTTATTTTTACTTTTTTTTACTTTTTTACTTTGTCCCAGGGTGGGACATCACTGTATTTCATCAGATCGCTGGTGTGACAGTGTGCACAGCACTCTGTCACACCAGCGATGTGACAGGCAGTGCAGGACGCTTCCTCATGCCTGCTCTCGGCAGGCACTGAGGAAGCCGCCTCCCTCCAGGACCCCAGCGCCATCTTGGATCCGGGTCCTGGGAGGGAGGAAGCCCTCAGAGCAGCGCGATCACATCGCGCTGGTCTGAGGGTCTCAGGGGGGCGCGCAGGGAGCCCCCACCCTGCGCGATCCTCCCCTGTGCCCCCAGTACACCGCGATCATGTTTGATCGCGGTGTGCAAGGGGTTAATGTGCCGGGAGCGGTCCGTGACCGCTCCTGACACACAGTCACGGGTGTCAGCTGTGATAATCAGCTGACACCCGGCGGCGATTAGCTGCGCTCCCTCCGGGAGCGCAGCTAATCGCCTATGACGTACTATCCCGTCCATGGTCAGAATGGCACGGGTTTTATGGACGGGATAGTACGTCTAATGTCAGAGAGGGGTTAAAGAGCCTAAAGGCCGCCCTACACATTGGATTATTGGATGTAAGCCCAACCAACTAATAGCTGGGACTACCCAACTACTTCATGTGTATGGGAGCCTCGTAACTCCTGAAAGGTGATGGAGGGAAGGATCAAGCAGATTAAATTCACATGTATTGAAAACATACGGTAAATGTTCGGTTTGGTCTTTTGGGCGGTTTCATGAGTGACAGCTAAAGTCTATGTTCACTTTAAGATTGACATTTAGTCCTCTAGAAACAGGTAAGATCATGTGGCAATTATCTTAATGTGTGTTACGGTTTCATACACAAGTGCGAGTTTACAATAAAATCATATACAGTATTACCTTGTGTCATAGACATCATTGTATTCTAGTTACACATATACAAAAATCTTCATTTTGTTAATATTGCTGTCAGAAACCTGAAATATTGCACAAAGGATAAAAATATATAAAGTGACACATAAGTGTACACCAAGTTAGCCGGGCATAAGCAGACCAACGTTCTTAAAGGGATATTCTCGTGTTATTAAACTACTTTAGTTAGTTAAACAGCATGAAAATTAGCAAGTTTTCTATCAGCTGTCATTCTCTTGTAATTACAACTTTTATCTTAAATAGCATAAACCTTGTTTCCATGGAGCGTGGCCACTAGTGGCCTGTCCAGACGCTGGATGAGTGTGCCCAATAGTTACATTCTAGGAGAAGAAATAACTCTTAACATAACAATCAGCTTTTTTCAGACAATTTGCTCTATACATCAGCTATCATCTCACCTCCTTTTCAGCTCCTGACAAGCTGCTGTTACAAATCTTGCAAAATCACCAACATCAGCAACTTTTGGGGAAGGTTTTCTAATCAGGGCTCTCACTTTCCTTAGCAGCATGCATGTTTAAATGCCTTGTTGCCTCTTGTTGCCAGCAGGAGACCAACGATCAAAAAAATGTCCAGGACATTCAGCGACGATCAGCGATACCCAGCAGGGGGGCTGATCGTCGCTGAATGTCATACACAGCGATATCGCTAGGGAGATCGCTGTTGCGTCACAAAACTAGTGACTCAGCAGCGATCTCACTAGCGAGATTGCTGTGTGACGGGGGCTTAACAGGAGAGCCCACCCTGCCAGAAACCAAGAAGTGAGAGAGACTGGAAAGCTGTGTGCTGCTCAAGAGACAACTTGAGAACAACTCCAAAGACAAACAGGTGCATCTCACAAAATTAGAATATCATCAAAAAGTTACTTTTTTTCAGTTCTTCAATACAAAAGTGAAACTCATATATTATATAGAGTCATTACACACAGAATGATCTATTTCAAGTGTTTATTTCTGTTAATGTCGATGATTATGGCTTACAGCCAATGAAAACACAAAAGTCATTATCTCAGTAAATTAGAATACTTTATAACACCAGCTTGACAAATTATTTTAAAATCTGAAATGTTGGCCTACTGAAATGTATGTTCAGTAAATGCACTCAATACTTGGTTGGGCTCCTTTTGCACATCAATGTGGCATGGTATGGAGGTGATCAGCCTGTGGCACTGCTGAGGTGTTATGGAAGCCCAGGTTGCTTTGATAGCAGCTTCAGCTCATCTGCATTGTTGGGTCTGGTGTCTCTCATCTTCCTCTTGACAATACCTCATAGATTCTTTGTGGGGTTAAGGTCAGGTAAGTTTGCTGGTCAATAAAGCACAGTGATACTGTTGTTTGTAAACCTGGTATTGGTACTTTTGGCAGTGTGGACAGATTCCAAGTCCTGCTGGAGAATGAAATTTCCATCTCCAAAAAGCTTGTTGGCAGAGGGAAGCATGAAGTGCGCTAAAATTTTCTGGTAGATGGCAGCGCTGACTTTTGTCTTGATAAAACATAGTGGACCTACACCAGCAGATGACATGGCTCGCGAAACCATCACTGATTGTGGATACTTCTCTGCTCTGCTCACTACAGCTCTGTATGACCCATCAGCTGCAATCTGCCAATGGCAATTGAGGGGAGGTCGTCAAATCCCCTGTAGCCCTATATGATTACAGAGGTTGTCTTGATAGTTAAAAAAAAATGAAACAAATTGCTGTCATAAAATTAAAACCAAAAATTACTCATCTGTTAAATCTCCTGCCACTCTTGTTCCGATGCTCCGCTGGTCTCCACCAGTCTCTTTTTTTGTTGCCACTGCTGATCACCGGTCTCAGCCACAATAGTATCATGTAATGCTTGTGTTTGTAAAGGCTAGTGATTGACTGCAGTGGTCACATGCATGTTAAGCGCTTGCACATTTCCTACAACTAGTCTAATTACTTAAATTCTCTGACCTTTTTGCAAGTGTGCATTTTCTGTATGGGGTGAGCTCAAGGGCAAAGTAGCTCCATAAAAAACAGGTACTCGCTGTGAGGGCAACAGTTTAACCGCTTAGATGCTGCTGTAATTTTTATGCCGTGATTATTTAAGAAGTTAGGAACACCCCCTACAACCACAACCGTGATGTCTCCCACGTTACTAGACAAATTAGACTTCATAGGAAATTGTCAATTATAAAATAGACTGTGACACTGCGATATTGCATTGCATTCTGGAAGCGGTCAAGCAAGTAATACAAATTTAAAACATTTTTAAAAAAAAATGAAAACCAAACCAAAACTTAAAAAAGTTGAAATCATCCCCTTTTCTCTAAACCCACATTGCTAAATCTGCAAAATAAAAATCACATATATTTTGTAATTTTCCAAACTAATAAAATATTAAGCCTTTTCCAACATCAGGCATAATAGTACTCAGATGTCGAACTTTCTTGTTTGGTGTTGGCTTCGGCATTGAGCCCGCACCTTTCCAGGCACATGACAGCTGATCTACAGTATACAGCTGACATTTGCCCTCAACAGCCATGGATGGAATCGCAATCCACCCGCAGCTGTTAAATAGTTAAATGCCGCTGTCAATCTCTGGCCGCAGCATTTAACTCGCACTTACTGGAAGCGCGTCACTAATCCCGCCCATCTGCGCTCGTGTCACATGACCATGGGTCGCCAATGGGTTGGCATTACAACCCGGGGTATCTTTCAGCAGAGATGCGTGTAGCAGAGGCGATCAGAGGACTGCAGCTTCTAGTCTCCCATGGAGATTATTGAAGCATGCAAAAAGTAAAAAAAAAGTTTTTAAAAATAAAAAAAATAAAAGTTCAAATCACTCCTTTTTGCTCCATTCAAAATAAAACAATATAAAAATTAAATATACACATATTTGGTATCACAGTGATCAGAATCTCCCGATCTATCAATCTAAAGAAAGAATTAACTCAATCACAAAAAACTAAAACGAAAAAACGGAAATACATCTGGTCATGAAGGGGTTAAAATACTTCTCCCATAAACTGGATTCCAAACCAGAAGAAAAAAATCTAAATAGCATAATGGCTGATTGTTGCTACTCTGCATAAAGAGAAAAGAGAAATGGGATTAAATAAAATCAAAAATGGCCCCACAAAGCTACAGCTTGTCGTGGAAAAAAACAAGACTTTACACAACTGTATCGACCACAAAAATAAAAAAGGTACATCTTTTAGAGTTTGGCAACTGAAGTCAAATTGGCCAGAAGAACAAACTTGCTAGGTTATTTTTACAGCAAAATGAACGTTGCAAAAACAAAACCCCAAAAACAGTGGCAAAATTTTAGCTTTTCTTCATTTTCACCCAACGTTCCACCAAGCTTGATTTTTTTTCTATATTTTTCAATACATTATATATTTTCTATATTTTTCAGTACATTATATAGCAAAACGAATAGTGTCATTCAAAACTATCACTGCAAATAAAAAAAAATGTCAGGCTACTTTCACACTTGCGTTTTTTTGCGCTGCGTTTCGAGCGCACATGAAGCGCATTAAAAAAACGCATGCAAACGCTTGTAAACGCTGCAATATTTAGTCGCATCAGCATGCGCATTTCGACAAAAAAATGCAGCGTTTGTCTGCGATTTCATGCGTTTTTGCATGCGTTTGCGTTTTTTTGGCGCATGCGTTTTCTATTTGTCACATTATCATCTCTGCCTTCATCATCTGTCTCCATCATCTCTGCCTCCATCATCTGTCTCCATCATCTCTGTCTCCATCATCTCTGTCTCCATCATCTCTGCCTCCATCATCTCTGCCTCCATCATCTGTCTCTATCATCTCTGCCTCCATCATCTCTGTCTCCATCATCTCTGCCTCCATCATCTCTGCCTCCATCATCTCTGGCTCCATCATCTCTGGCTCCATCATCTCTGCCTCCATCATCTCTGGCTCCATCATCTCTGGCTCCATCATCTCTGCCTCCATCATCTCTGGCTCCATCATCTCTGCCTCCATCATCTCTGCCTCCATCATCTCTGCCTCCATCATCTCTGGCTCTATCATCTCTGCCTCCATCAGCTGTCTCCATCATCTCTGCCTCCATCATCTCTGCCTCCATCATCTCTGCCTCCATCATCTCTGGCTCCATTATTTACAGAAAAATCGCGTGCGTGCAAAAGCGCTGACGAGCGCAAAGCCATGCGCACGCCAGCACCCCCATAGACTGCAATGTTATTTTTTGCGCATAGCATGCGCACACGTGCGCACGCGTTTTTTTAAAGCGGTTGGGCGGAAAAAAAATGCAACATGTAGCGTCTGGCGCGTATGGGCGCACACCGGGAAAATGCGCAGCGCATGACAAACGCACATGAACGCATGCAAGCGCTAGACCCTGCGCCCGCCATGTTAAAGATAGGGGAACATTGCGCATGCGTCCGATAGCGCAAGATGCGCTGCGCAAAAAAACGCAAGTGTGAAAGTAGCCTCAGCAAAAAAAATTAAAAAGTTCTATATCAAAGGAGGAAAAAAAGCACACGCCAAAAAATGAAAAATGGCACAAAGAGGTTAATGGACAATTATAGTAAAACGGAATATTATTTTCGTAAATTGCTCTTTACGTAGGATCTATCTGTACAAGCTTCATTTATAACTTGATAAAAAAAAATAAAGACAGAGACAACTAACTTTACTTACAGTAATGGTCAAAACAGAAAAACAATTGTAGTACCCCCATCCATGTGTTCTTACAGGGGTACTTCCCTCTAATGCCTGCGAGCGTCGCTGTTAGAGGAGCAATGTGCTACGTACATATCCCATTGAATACAAGCGCCGCGCATAGCCTTATGAAAAATGTAAAGCCAGACACATTACATGTGCTGTGATGGGATTTAACGATGACATCACTGATGATCTCATAGCATTAGAGGGGTCATTAAAGCACTTTGTAGGCTATAAATCTGCCTCATCTACATGTACAGGTATACTTACATGGCTAATAACTATGCATTGATATTTAATTGCTGTCAGTCGCGAGATACCAAAAAAACATAATGTCGTTGCTGCTTAATCCTTGTAATAACTTGTGCCTATCAGACTGGAGAACTTAACTATCCCTGCGGGTTCCTTTTTGTGAATACTTTAAGGTAAAAAAAAATTAAAAAAAATCTTGCAGAAGGATTAGACCCATTATCTGCTGGCAAATTGCACAGTATATAAAATGTAAATGTGTCCCATGAATGTGGAATTATTAGAACAATAAAATGTTCTGTTTTTCTCCCTCTTGACATTTCAAAACTTCATTTGGAAAAGAGGGGGGTATATCTTCCCCAGATTAGTGATAAATCATGTATTTTAATGAATATCAATAGGAGAAACCCCAAGACATAACACACTATCTAATTTGATTAAACTGTGCTTAAGGCAACACCACCTTCCTAGCTTGGGAATAACTGTGTAATGACTTTGTGAGGTTTATTGCAGGCAGTTTAATGATTTAATGAATGTCCTCTATATTTAGTGCAATAGGCCTAAATGATTAGTCCTTAAGAAAAGACACTTCACTTGCAATTTCCCTTTCTATGTGATGATAAAATAAAATAATATGAACCCTCCATGTGCCGTGGAGAGGACCTTTCGTTAAATGATATAATATGGTCGCATGATCTTTATAGGGCTTCAGAGTATGTTTTACTCGGAGGAGTGTGACACTGGTTAATGATCTTGAACTCTGATTATTGCAAATCTAACTAAACATAAAGATGCAGGAAGAAGGTCATTGTATAATGATGTCAACCATCAGTGTACGGAGTGCCTGATTTACAAAGAACGATTCCAGTAATGTCATAAAATATGCATAGAATCCTAGTGTAGGATTATAAAGTTAATTACCGTGTGTGCCACCACTACCAATTAATTACTGACAGTACCCTACATTTCTAGGGGCACTTGTATTCTGAGGCAGTGCATGAGCACTAGTGAGTATAGTATTTTATTAATGCTTGTGTGGCCCCTTATAACACAATTGCTGAAATTAAAATAGTAAAAAGCTTTGGGATCAACTGGTTAATTCTCTAAGTAGCAGGTTTGGTTATGCAGCCCAGGCCAAAAATGATGGTGCGGTGGAGCGTGTCTTGATGAAGATCAGCAAGAACCATGATAGCAGAGTATGATGGACGGCAAACAACCAAGCGGAGAAGGTTGCACCAGATGAAGCTGAGCAAGATGTGAAATACACATGCATACAGTATAGTATGGAAAACTGGTATCTTTCAGCAGAGATGCAGTGAATCACAGGAATACAGAGAGATACAGTATATGCAGTCTGTTATCTTCCAGCAAGGATGCAGTTAATCACTGGAATAACAGAGGAGTAAATGAAGTCTGGTACCTTCCAGCATGGCAATAGGGCAATGATTAATGACTGAAATGCATGCAAACTGAGACTTATAGCAAGGAAATAGTTAATTACAGCATAGCAGTAAAATATAGGTAAGCTGGAGACACACTTGAAGAGATGCGTTACTTTGATTGTAAGAGCTTAATATGAACAGCACCGAGAACTGTTGTAAGAAGTTGGTAGATGTGGACAACATCTCGCAATTTGGATGAAGTTTAGAAATAACACTGGTTGCAGCATGGAAGTCAAGAGTGAGGAGATGACAGACACCTGTCTGGAGCTAAGACATGTAAAGTAGAAGTAATCTCCTGAAAAACATGAGGCAACTGTGGACAATGTTACTTAATTCCCAAGCACTTGGCTTCTGCCTGAACCGGACTAAAAAAGGGGTGGTGATGTCAGAGAAATTTGCCAGGTTGGCTAAGAAACTTGGCATGGACTACTACAAAAATAAAGTGGCCCCAGCAGAAGAAAGCAAGACCCAGCACCAGAGCCGGCACAGGTAAGTTACAAGTATGTGTGCATCACTAGAAACAATTTCCACTTTTCCCATATGCACCACCACTGATGTAACCTGCATTCTTTGTAGCGCACCTGTTCTTTGGCAGTGCAGGAACTCTAGCAAGGTAGTGCAGCATAAAATCCAGAATGCACATCTGCAATGGTTGTCGAAGGACGGATGGCCCACATATTAAGCTTTGTGAGTAGCATTTTAGTTTAAAACGTGAGCTAGTCTTTATAGAATAAAATATTGTTTTGTGCTGTAATGGCCGTTCTTATGAACTTCCTGTGATAATTTCTCACAAGCAATGTTCCAGAAAATATACATGTGGATATTAAATAAAGACAAGTTCCCATCAGCCCTTGCTAAAATTGTTGCTGTGCATCATTAGAGACATAGGGTTGAATTCAACCAGGGCAACATCTGCATGGAGATTGAATGTCCTTCCTCAGCTAGGACAAAGGGTGATCTAGGGTGGTGAGTTGTTTTTTGTTTGTTTTTTTAGAGAAGAGGGTTGACCTTTAACACAAATCTAATTTTTTTTAATAGTTTTCACTATTTATTATTAATATGACAAAGTATATGATACATAGAATAAGAAAAGATTTGTCATTTTTACAAAAAAAAAACTGAAAGACCACCCCATTCCCACCCAAGTAAGAAAGAGAAGGAGAAATGAAAAATGGGAAACTGGTATATAATAGGAGTTTAGCATGCAGAGGACTTTTATAGATCTGCAAGGAGACAACCTACTGTACAGGTCCTTCTCAAAAAATTAGCATATAGTGCTAAATTTCATTATTTTCCATAATGTAATGATTACAATTAAACTTTCATATATTTTAGATTCATTACACACCAACTGAAATTTGTCAGGTCTTTTACTGTTTTAATACTGATGATTTTGGCATACAACTCCTGATAACCCAAAAAAACTGTCTCAAAAAATTAACATATTTCAACCATCCAACAAAATAAAAGTGTTTTTTAAAAACAAACAAAAAAACCATCAAATAATAAAGTTCAGTTATGCACTCAATACTTGGTCGGGAATCCTTTTGCAGAAATGACTGCTTCAATGCGGCGTGGCATGGAGGCAATCAGCCTGTGACACTGCTGAGGTGTTATGGAGGCCCAGGATGCTTTAATAGCGGCCTTAAGCTCATCCAGAGTGTTGGGTCTTGCGTCTCTCAACTTTCTCTTCACAATATCCCACAGATTCTCTATGGGGTTCAGGTCAGGAGAGTTGGCAGGCCAATTGAGCACAGTAATACCATGGTCAGTAAACCATTTACCAGTCAGTGGTTTTGGCACTGTGAGCAGGTGCCAGGTCGTGCTGAAAAATGAAATCTTCATCTCCATAAAGCATTTCAGCCGATGGAAGCATGAAGTGCTCCAAAATCTCCTGATAGCTAGCTGAATTGACCCTGCCCTTGATGAAACACAGTGGACCAACACCAGCAGCTGACATGGCACCCCACACCATCACTGACTGTGGGTACTTGACACTGGACTTCAGGCATTTTGGCATTTCCTTCTCCCCAGTCTTCCTCCAGACTCTGGCACCTTGATTTCCGAATGACATGCAAAATTTGCTTTCATCAGAAAAAAGTACTTGGGACCACTTAGCAACAGTCCAGTGCTGCTTCTCTGTAGCCAAGGTCAGGCGCTTCTGCCGCTGTTTATGGTTCAAAAGTGGCTTTACCTGGGGAATGCGGCACCTGTAGCCCATTTCCTGCACACGCCTGTGCACGGTGGCTCTGGATGTTTCTACACCAGACTCAGTCCACAATCTTCCTCAGGGTCCGGTCACCTCTTCTCGTTGTACAGCGTTTTCTGCCACATTGTTTCCTTCCAACAGACTTCCCATTGAGTTGCCTTGATACAGCACTCTGGGAACAGCCTATTTGTTGAGAAATTTCTTTCTGGGTCTTACCCTCTTGCTTGAGGGTGTCAATGATGGCCTTCTTGACATCAGTCAGGTCGCTAGTCTTACCCATGATGGGGGTTTTGAGTAATGAACCAGGCAGGGAGTTTTTAAAAGCCTCAGGAATCTTTTGCATGTGTTTAGAGTTAATTAGTTGATTCAGAAGATTAGGGTAGTAGGTCGTTTAGAGAACCTTTTCTTGATATGCAATTTTTTGAGACAGGTTTTTTTGGGTTATCAGGAGTTGTATGCCAAAATCATCAGTATTAAAACAATAAAAGACCTGACAAATTTCAGTTGGTGTGTAATGAATCTAAAATATATGAAAGTTTAATTGTAATCATTACATTATGGAAAATAATGAAATTTAGCACTATATGCTAATTTTTTTAGAAGGACCTGTATATAGCCAGCAGATTTAGAAAGCAAAAAGTCCAATCAAACCAAAACCGCAGTTATCTGTCATTTGATTTTATTCTAATACATATAATAAATTAGTATTTTTGAAAAGTATTGTGACCTCTTCTAGCACAGCATCATAATCTTATGTCATAGACAAGAGTGCGTTAATATTTCCATACAATAATAGTGCCTAACTGCTGCAATCATTTTAAATTGCAAGAAAATGAGAAATCAATAGCATCGAAAAAGGGAGAAAGCTAATTATGTGCTCTCACCATAACCCCACCTCTGTTACCCTACTCCTGATCCTTTCTATGTTTTACTATCAGACTGGAGAGGAAATGATAAACTAAGCAGCTTTGAATACAAGGCCATATCCCCTGTAATGGAGCACTGGGGTGATCTGCTCCAGCCAGTGGTAAGGAGAAGTGAGAAACATATAAAAGAAAATTATTGATATACTTATCACAATTCAGATTTCAAATTAAGCCAGAATAGTATTAGAGAAAAAAGTTATATGGGTGGTCCATAACTAAAATTGATTTAAATCCCACTACTTCCTCTTTAATGGCACTTCATTTAAGAATCTCAGAACATGCTGAGAACTTCAAACGAGTCGTCATCAGGGGGTAAATGTTAGGACCACTACCACAATTTTGTCCCCACCCTGAAATGAAGAGTTATCAGTGATGTCTATTTTAGCGGCTGGGATAGTCACTGATCCACTGATTGTCATTTCCAAACTATGCTCAGTATAAGCTACTTGCTCTCTGTTCACAGAGCAATATTATTTTCAGTGCAAACTGACAGTGCGCTCCCTTGCTGGCTGTGATGAGAAGTGACAAGCCAGCAAAAGAGCGCACTGTCAGTGTACATTGTAAGAAGAGAAGGTGCCAAACAGAGACCTTCAAAAGTGAAGACTGATTTGCGCACGGAGCTGGACTCTGCTTTTCCTGCTTGCCGGATTAAAATCAATGTTAGTTTCAGACCACCTATTCAAGGCAAGAATGCAGTCTTTGTGTTTTGCTATTTTGCATGAAGGATTCATTTAATTTCATGAATTTGTAACAAAATTATGACATACTGATAAATCTAAAGCAGAATACATTTTAAAAAGAAAGCATACATAACCTGCCACACCTACATCACCATATTAGTCATAGATTCATCCACCGTGTCTCACATTCCTATTTTGCTCACTTATTGGCGCCTATAGTGCAGCGAAATCCTGCATACTAGATGTTAAACAAAGGACCTAATGTTGGGGCCCTCATTACAGTTACATTATTTCACTCAATGATTCTTTGTTGTGTTATCTTTTGACACAACCTTACAGAATACTATTGCATCATTTTCATCATAAGCGAAAAATTCTAACTAGTTTCCAACTTTTTTCAGTATCTAAAGAGGGACATGGAATTATCAATAAGAACTCCTTAAAAATAATGTCTATTTCTGGTCATACAATGATAATAACATTACAGATGGTATCTCTCCAGTGTAAAAGATTCTTTATAAAGATGGGACAGTGACATTCACTCCAACTACATTGCTTCTTCCTATCACTGACGTCACATTATTGAGATACCATAAACTAAATTGTATGGAAAAATACAAATACCACTCCAATGAACTCGGGTCTGAGAAATTCTGAGTTGTGAATAAAACCAAACATATACAAACAAAATGCAGAGGAGACAGACAGGTCTGGACCATGAAAGATAAGCCGGCAGCGGAAAATGCGCAAGAATAGATAATTGTAGCTATACAAATATGGACAGACTCCAACACAATAGCTCTTTCTGGCAGCAAATCATTCAGCCTTGTTAGTGTTTGATGGGACAGCGAACTCGTTACAAAGTAGTGTGGAGATTGCTCTCTTTGTACAGATAAGTTGAGTATCACCGTGTTTTGGCACATTGTCCCCAAAGTAGTCAATTCCGTTAGCTCTAATTACATCAGCGTTAAGTATAATGCAGCATATTAATATTTAATCTAGATGCTTTCTCAAATCATTGTTATTCAGATTCTGCTTTTGTCTGATGGGAAGAAATGTGCGATTCTATCTAGACTGTCTGCAGAAAACACAGCTTGTTCTGGTCTGCCATTCATGAGGTTGTGAGATGAATATATATATATATATATATATATACAGTACATACACATAACATATAAATATCTTATGCCTACATTTGATGTATTTGCATTACTGTTAGTTATAATAGCTATTTTTATAAGTTAATCTAATATTTATAATATGTAGGGAAATTAATTAAATATTTTTATATTCAATTTTAACAAGTTGAAGTAAATGAATATCTAATTTTACCATTATTTCATTTTTAGGGTATAAAAAGTACCAATCAATTTTAAAGTATATGTCACAAGACTGTAGTTTGATATCCCCCGGCTAGGGGCTCCTTTCCTATCCCTAAAGCTAGGGCACCCTTGCTATCCCTGCTCCCCAAATTACTTCTAATGGTGAAGATTCCGGGGCCACATACCTTGATGAGCTCCTGAATCAGCCCTTACCTGTTCGCTTCCGAAGTGAGTAGTTGTATATAAGAATACACAAAACAGATTAACAAGGGAAGCCTTACAGGGATACACAAAAATAACAAACATACAAATATGCACTCACAAACAACAGAGTGGAACCCCGGGAAGTAAAAGGAAGGTACAACCAAATAGGAGAGAATGAGGATATACACACAGACAAATCACTAAACAACAGTCTTTAAATCAACACTTCAAACGCCACTTCAACAAACAACTCCAAATCCACACCAGACAGTATAAAAGTAATGCTGGCAATTCAGAGTGCCAGAAGTAGGTATATAAGAGAGGGGAGTGACCAACACTGAACAGCTGAGATTATCAAAGCAAGAAAGCTTCATAGACTCTCAAATAAACAGATTTAACCCCTGCACAGCTACCACACACCCACAGAGAAGAGAAAATTTGTGCTAATAGTTCCAGCACTTCCCTTCTTCTTGTGATGCCGGGGAGACTGTGTGGATGAAGTAGGGATGCATCATCAACCTGAAGCAAGAAGGAGGATGGCTTTGCAAGAAGGGAGGCGCTGGATCTAGACCAAACCGCCCTGCAGGTGAGTATAATAAAAGGTCTTTTTCTTGTCTTGCAGGTCGGGTTAGGGGTATATATACAGCATTATAGAAATCTGTATATCAGGCCTGAAAGGTGTTGGTCTTATTTCATATAAGTCAAACCCGGTGACAGGTTTGCTTTAACCTCAGTGTACAACGAATAACTGCTACATAAAATAACAAGCTTGCGATATTTTCAGGAAAGTGTTAAATAAGAAATGCACTTTTCCACCAAGTGACTTAAATATAAATATAATAAAAATAATATATATTTTGTTAGATTGTTTTGTTTTTTTTTACTTATGTGGCTGTGTTTGGCTAAGAAAAGTAATGTAGTTTTATTGTTTGCAAGGTGACTTGGGCATTCACAATGCATTTTAGCTCTAGCTCTGTAGAAGACCTTTTGCTGATCCAAAGCAGGTCACCAGAAGGAATATTCCCACATAGTGATTAAAAGAGAATGGGTGGCAACTTTAAACACTCTTTTTATTCATTAATCTCCAGCAGCTAAAGACAAACAAAAAGCAAAATTAATGTGAGTGCAAACGAAGCACTTGTGTCCTGTGGCGATCTACTTGCCCTGCTGAGAGAGAATGAGCCGATCAAAGAAGGGGGCCTGATTGAAGGCTGTGAAATTAGTCCAGCTTCACTAAACTCACAGTTACGTTCCATTACTGGACCTGCTTCGGAAGCAGGTGAGTCACTTAATTAATCTTGCCTACAATTTAGAATGTAATGGGGAACCGGACTAGAAATTTGTAGCAATCCGGCAAACAGGTGCAAGGTGATAGCTGAGACATTGTTTTTCTTCCTTTCAATGATAAAAGTGGTTATTGAGTAGGATCTGCAGAAAGAGCTCACCTCCATATCTCATACGTGAGTACACAACTAGATTCATTATGCATCACACTAATTATAAATGTACAATGGAAGACAGAAACAGAATTCATTTAACCTCTTCCCAAAATGGAGATTTTCCATTTTTGCACTTTCATTTTTTCCTCTCTTTCTTCCAAGAGCAATAACGTTCTTATTTTTCTGTCCCCATAGATGTATGAGGACTTGTTTTTTTGCGGGACGAGTTGTACTTTTGAATGACACTATCTATTTTATCATGTGATGTACTGGAAAGCGAGGAAAAAATTCCAAGCGTGGCAAAATTGTGAAGACTTGTTTTGTTTTTACATCGTTCATTACATGGTAAAAAATATGCTGGGAATATGATTCTCTAGGTCAGTATGGTTATGGTAATACTAAATATTCATAGATTCGGACATTCGTAAAGAAATTTTTTTTTCATGTTTTGCTATTTTCTAAGAACCACAGCGTTTTCAATTTTCAGATAATGTTGCTTTGAGAAAGCACTCCTTTATTACGCCCTGTGCTGATGAATTTATTGATCCTATTTTGGGAAAGATACAATGTTTTGATTGCCCCTTATTGCACTTATTTGCACTGTTGTGGCAGTTGAACATATGCAATTCTGGCATTTTTATGTTTTTTCTCACTACACTGTTTACCAATTGGGTTAATTAATTTTGCATTTTTGTAGATTGGATTGGAATACCACATTTGTGTATTTTTTTCAAATTTATTTCTTTTTATCCTCTCGCTCAGCTGTAGAGGAGACTGAAAAATTAATTTCTCCATGTCCTCCATTGCCGGCATCTGTGAGAATTGCACTGCACTCGGGTGATATCCTAGTGCAGTGTGATGTTTCACATGCAAACATAGACTTATATAGTTATAGCCCATAGATATAGGGGTTATCTGGAATCATCCAAGATGGCCACCTTCACCTGCAAACCGTACTAGGCATAAATGAAGACTGGCTGCAGCCTGAAGAAACACAGCTCCGCATGTGTCTTGACATGTCAGGCCGAAGAGCAGCTTTACAAACTGATCTGCTCACTTTGCCTGAATAGTACATTGACCAGTAGGAAGAAAACCTGGAGGCTCACTGAGCAGAATGACTTTTTTTCCATTTCCTGGTCCGTGACCCCATTGTAAACCTGTCAGGCGGAGTGAAAAGGTCAGTTATGCTTGGTCACATCTCTGCTCCTCAGCCTGACAAGGAAGACACGTTTTAAATAGTGTTTCATCATGCTGCAGCCTGTCCTTATTGCATACCTGTTCTTCCTCCCTATCCCTTTCCCACATGGTGAGAGACTGTTTTTCCTCACCCCAGTGCTGGATTCACAGCTACACTGCTCAGTACTGCTATATACGGTAATATACGGTAATGTTTAGAATGCTATTGCTCCTCTCACTCTGTACTACAGAAACAGAAATCCCTCTCTGTGTGCTGTGCATAGGACACTACTTCACTCCAATGCTGGAATCACAAATACACTGTTAAGTACTGCTGAATAATGTCTTCCTTGCTGCTCCTCCTTGCAGTCTGTACAACAGAGAAAGACAGAATCCCTCATCTGTTTGCTTTGCATATGGAACACCATAGCAACTAGTCTCCATCCATTAACTCAGTGACAAAATTAGAGATAGATCCTGCAGAGAGGATATAGGTGACATGATGGTCAGAAATGGTGTTTCTCATCATGTACACACAACAGACTGTTCTGAAACGACAGGCGCATTTTCTAAACTAATTTGTATTTGATTTCTAAGTTCCCTTGATTTTTTTACAGGATGAAGGCACCCAAGCCTGTAATACACCCACCCCAATAAACTCTTAAAACGAACTCCCAGATAATGAGGAATTATCGAGGTGTCTAAGCTGAGCTCTCCTTGGCTTAGAGGCTACCAGTCCAGAAAGCCCATTTCTTGGGCTACCAACTAAAAAAACAGAAAAAGGTCAAAGAGGAGAAAGATCATGGGAAAAAAAATCAAGTCCATCTCTTCTTCCATCAGAGCCACTTTTAACGCAGGTAAAGCGATGCAAAATAAAGGGGTTCCCTTAAAGGGAATATGCCATCAGAAAATCACCTATTGTTTACGTCAGGTCTTTGTATTGCATGTAGATTTTAACCCCTTAATGATTTATGCATATGATGTATATTTGCGTCATATGTCGTGTCCCTACCTTTGATGTGGGCTCACACGCTGAGCCCACATCTTTACCCGCACATGACCGCTGATTTAATCAGTGGTCATGTGCCTCTAACAGGATCAGAGCTTCACCTGCATCTGTTAACCAGTTAAATCCCTGACAGCGGGATTTGACATGCACAAGCCGGAAGAGTGTCATAAATCCCAACCTTCGGCGTCCCTGTCACATGATCATGGGGTGCTGATAGGTTGTCATGACAGCCTGGGGGTCTGCAGGAGACTCCCGATGCCTGTCATTATGATACTCCTGTAAATTCTCAACTGTTTTATGACCACAGATCACATCAAAGTTAAGTGTGCAAAGAGCATGTAAAGCAAAAATGGTGCAAATTGTTTAGTAACACCCAATGGCAAAAAATATTTTCAGCCCCAACTATAAATATTTTAAGTAAAAAAAACACAGTCTTGCAAAAAAAGTAATAACCTATTAGTAGGATAGGTGACTGGTGAGGGTGTGACCAATTGAGCCTGCACCAATCAGATCAAGGAATTTTTATCCCAAATATAAAAATGGAGCAGCAGGAAAAAAAATCTGAGCACAAGACTGAATGGAGCAGTGGTCCCTTTAACCTTTTAAAGCACTGGCCCATTTGTCTAATGGATGGATATGCAGAAAGTTTCCAAAAGCGTCTGTCTGGAAAAATCTCTACTCTAGCCCTCCACTAGCTCAAAGGGGACACGCACAGAGGAAATCATTGAGGCAGTCAAAATGTTATGTTTACTAGTGGAAAACCACTTCAGTGAACGCTGCTCCTTTGGGAAGTTCTTTTGATCCTTAACATAGTAACATATTTAGCAAGGCCAAAAAAAGACATTTGTCCATCCAGTTCAGCCTATATTCCGCCAGAATAAATCTCCAGATCTACGTCCTTCTAAAGAACCTAATAACTGTAAGATACAATATTGTTACGCTTCAGGAAGACATCCAGGCCTCTCTTGAACCCCTCGACTGAGTTCACCATCACCACCTCCTCAGGCAAGGAATTCCAGATTCTCACTGCCCTAACAGTAAAGAATACTCTTCTATGTTGGTGAAAAAACCTTCTCTCCTCCAGACGCAGAGAATGCCTTCCTTGGTATAAACAGATCCTTGGAGAGATATTTGTATTGTTCTCTTATATACTTATACATGGTTATTAGATCGCCAATCAGTCATCTTTTTTCTAGACTAAATAATCCTAATTTTGCTAATCTCTCTGGATATTGTAGTTCCTCCATCCCCTTTATTAATTTTGTTGCCCTTCTTTGTACTCGCTCTAATTCCATTATATCCTTCCTGATCACTGATGCACTCCATGTACGGTCTAACCAGGGATTTATACAGAGGCAGTATAATGCTCTCATGTGTATCTAGATCTCTTTTAATGCACCCCATAATCCTATTTGCCTTGGCAGCTGCTGCCTGGCACTGGCTGCTCCAGGTAAGATTATCATTTAAGAATGTTTGGAAGATCTGAACAGTGTCTAGTTTGGAGCTGAGTCCATCAGGACCCACTTTAAAAATAAAAAAGGGACATGCACTTTGTTCTCTCCCACCAAGTAGTATTTTTAAAAACCTGGAGTGGAAAAAAACAAAAAAGGTAAAAAAAAAGTTGAACATAGAAAAAATAAGTTTTGAATAAGTTTTTTAACAATTTTTCAGGTTTTTTTTAAATTATTTTGGGAAGGCACCAATCTTACAAACCGCTGAAAAATCTGTGTGCACATCCATTAATACAGGGTTTGAAATTTGGTTTAGAAAACCAGACAGTCCACTGAATGAAAAGATACAACCACATTTACCCAAGGCAAAATTGATTTTTAAGCCACCCCCCATACAAATTAGACTAATGTCGGCTGCACCTGTATGGGAGCCCAAAACAATTTACTGTTGGGGGAAATATTGATGTAGTATGTCTGATTTTGGACGGCCGATCGTATTGTCTCCTGGTGATAAGCCGCTGCCAGATCTCTTAGGGAGCGCTGCTGTATAAGGAAGAGATGGCTGGCAGGCGAGCGACAGATTGATTATTCGACAGCCATGTAAATGGTGGCATATAGAAACAGCACATAATAAAATAGCATTACAGAGTAATACGAAGAGTGCGTACTATTGGGAAAGTAGATGTATTGTGTAACAATACCACAACGAATGCAATTGTTACCATCCACCTTTTGTGTCTCCGCTTTTCCTCATAGATTGTAAGCTTGCGAGCAGGGCCCTCATTCCTCTTGGTATCTGTTTTGATCTATGTGCTTACTGTTATGCTGTAATATCTATTGTCTGCACAAGTCCCCTCTAAAATGTAAAGTGCTGCGGCATATCTTGGCGCTATAGAAATAAAATTATTATTATTACAAGGCAATTCTGGAGAACCAGACTTCCTTTACACATCGCTCTTCTAGTAGAATAATATACTCATGTTTCTGTATTCATCGCTGACGCGGTGCAATGTGCAAATATCAGACGTGATAACAAGCGGAAGTCATAGAAGACTTCTGAGGAGACACAGATGGGGCCTTCACAATTACAGGTTCTTCAGCGAATCTATTATTGGGTGCTGGTGCCTTTAATACTGTCCATCAGTCAGAGACATGAAACCTCTCTTGGGTAACTGTAGGGTGCAGCCAGGGCCGGCGTCAGCACCCGGCGCACCAGGGCAAGTGCCGGGGCCCTGAGCAGGCAGGGGGGCCCACTCACAGTTGGGGACACTGGCATGCTATGGGGGCCGGGTGCCTGTGCCAGTAAAGGGGGCCGGTGCCTCGAGCAGAGCAGCGGCCAGTGAGGAGCGGTATTTCATTTTTTATTTTTTTTTTATGTTTGGTGCAATATATGGAGACCATCATACACTGGAGCATCATATATGGGGCCCATCATACACTGGAGCATCATATATGGGGTCCATTATATATGGAGCATTATATGGGGCCAATCATACACTGGAGCATCATATATGGGGCCCATTATATATGGAGCATTATATGGGGCCAATCATACACTGGAGCATCATATATGGGGCCCATTAAATATGGAGCATTATATGGGGTCCATAATATACTGGAGCATCATATATAGGTCCATTAAATATGAACCATTATATGTGGCCCATCATGCACTGAAGCATCATATATGGGGCCCATTATATATGCAACATCATATGGGGCCCATTATATATCATTTGGGGCCTATTATATATGGAGCATCTTATAGGGTCCATTATATATGGAGCATTATATGGGGCCCATTATATATGGAGCATTATATGGGGCTCATTATTCTGTATGGAGCTCTATGTGGTGACCATAATACTGTATGAAGCAATATATGGAGCTCATTATACTGTATGGAGCATTATATGGGGCTCATTATTCTGCATGGAGCACTATGGGGTGCCCATAATACTGTATGGAGCAATATATGGAGCTCATTATTCTGTATGGAGAACTATGTGGTGCCCATAATACTGTATGGATGACTATACTGTCTGTCTTTTGAGCTGTTGTAGAATTTACAATAGATATCACTCATGTAACGTATGAAGTGAAATCTTTGGCATTGTACTGTACCTATATTTTTCTGCCGTATCTGTGCATCATGAATTGTGGTATGTGTTAAAGGGGCCCACTGAGACTCTTTCGCCCGAGGCCCATGAAAACCTGGAGCTGACCCGGGGTGCAGCTCTGTTGTACAGTCATGGACAAAAGTTTTGAGAATGACACAAATATTAATTTTCACAAAGTCTACTGCTTCACTTTTTCTAATGGCAATTTGCATATACTCCAGAATGTTATAAAGAGTGATCAGCTTAACAGCAATTACTTGCAAAGTCAATATTTGGCTAGAAAATTAACTTTATCCCCCAAAACACATTTCAACATCATTGCAGCCCTGCCTTAAAAGGACCAGCTAACCTCTTTTCAGTGATTGCTCCATTAACACAGGTGTGGGTGTTGATGAGGACATGGCTGGAGATCAATCTGTCATGATTAAATAAGAATGACACCACTGGACACTTTAAAAGGAGGCTGGTGCTTGGCATCATTGTTTTTCTTCTGTTAACCATGGTTATCTCTAAAGAAACACGTGCAGTCATCATTGCAATGCACAAAAATGGCCTAACAGGGAAGAGTATCGCAGCTAGAAAGATTGCACCTCAGTCAACAATCTATCGCATCATCAAGAACTTCAAGGAGAGAGGTTCCATTGTTGCCAAAAAGGCTCCAGGGCGCCCAAGAAAGACCAGCAAGCGCCAGGACCGTCTCTTAAAAGTGTTTCAGCTGCGGGATCGGGCTACCAGCAGTGTAGAGCGTGCTCAGGAATGGCAGCAGGCAGCTGTGAGTACATCTGCACGCACTGTGAGGCGGAGACTCTTGGAGCAAGGCCTGGTCTCAAGGAGGGCAGCAAAGAAGCCACTTCTCTCCAGAAAAAACATCATGGACAGACTGATATTCTGCAAAAGGTACAGGCAGTGGACTGCTGAGGACTGGGGTAAAGTTATTTTCTCTGATGAATCCCCTTTTCGATTGTTTGGGACATCAAGAAAACGCCTCATTCGGAGAAGACAAGGTGAGCGCTACCACCAGTCTTGTCTCATGCCAACTTTTAAGCATCCTGAAACCATTCATGTGTGGGGTTGCTTCTCAGCCAAGGGAATCGGCTCTCTCACAGTCTTGCCTAAAAACACAGCCATGAATAAAGAATGGTACCAGAATGTCCTCCAAGAGCAACTTCACCCAACCCTCCATGAGCAGTTTGGCGATCAACAATGCCTTTTCCAGCATGATGGAGCACCTTGCCATAAAGCAAAGGTGATAACTAAATGGCTCAGGGAACAAAACATAGAGATTTTGCGTCCATGGCCTGGAAACTCCCCAGATCTTAATCCCATTGAGAACTTGTGGTCAATCATCAAGAGACGGGTGGACAAACAAAAACCTAAAAATTCTGACAAAATGAAAGCATTCATTGTGCAAGAATGGACTGCTATCAGTCAGGATTTGGTCCAGAAGTTGTGTAAGGTTCTGTGTACATGTTCCTGAAACTCAGTTTTTCCGTCAGCCATTTTACTTTCTGTCTTGCTGCAGCTATCTTGCCCTCAGTCAATATGGAGTTTCCAGCTTGCATGTTCCCGCCCTGATTCTCTCCTCTTGCTTCTTAAGCAGCCACAGCTGAGCAATCATTGCTTCAGAATCAAGCCTGCAGTGTACCTGTGACCTGACTCCTGGAAGACTTGGACCTTGTACTCCAGTTATTTCCTATTGTGGAACTTTGGAACACTCGTGGACTTTGGAACCTTGCTATTTGATAAATCCACGTTTGCATGGACTTATGGTAACAGAGAAGAGATCCTGAACCTGTTGTGGAGAGTGATTGCTGAGCTTAAGTTACTCTGGCCTGCTGTGTCTCCTGCTTTTGTATCTGCAAACTGTGTGACTATTATTGCCACTTGTATGAAGTAATACAAGACCTTCTATATCAAACCTGTGACTCCTGTGTTTTCATCGCACCCAAGCACAAGACACTATATGAACTGTACTCCTTACATTACAAGATTCTGAAGCCAAACGTTAGTGTCTGCTGGGTCTGGAAAGGCTGTGTCTGCTGTAACTGTGGATATCAGATGTCCGGTTGTACTTTCTGTGATGACAGTGGTTGTGACTTCTCACAACCATTCCAGGTGAGCAATTCCCTTAAGTTTTTTTTTTCTGCAGTGTTACCACAGGTAAACACTATTGTTTTTTTTTTTTTTCTTTCCTCTTTTGTGTCTGCTGTAACTGTGGATATCAGATGTCCGGTTGAACTTTCTGTGATGATAGTGGTTGTGACTTCTCACAACCATTCCAGGTGAGCAGTTCCCTTAATTTTTTTTTTCTCTCTGCAGTGTTACCACAGGTAAACACTATTGTTTTTTTTTTCTCTCCTCTCCTTCCAGTACTCCTGTCTTAAAAGATCTGGAAAATGGAGGCCCGCATAAAGGAACTTTGCGGAGTGACTGATAATATCCTTGCAGATTTGCAGACTATAAAAACCCGTTTTACAAACCTACAGGACCTCACTAATCACAATTTGCAAGTGTTTGGACAGACTGCCCAGGATTTGCGAGCCAGGATTGAAGTTCTAGAGGAGCGAGTCCAGGCTCCTGCCGTAGCCCCGAGTTCTGGGATTCCCAAGTTGCCCCCTTTTCGTTTTGGCGGTGAACGTGAGAAATTCAGGGGATTTATTAATCAATGCAATCTTTTTTTTTCTGCACATGCTTCACAATTTCCCACTGAACGATCTAAAGTGCTTACTATAATTATGTTGCTTACCAACAAGGCTTTGATGTGGGCAAACCCTCTGATTGAGACTGAGGATGAATGTTTGGATCATCTTGATGCTTTCATTTCAGCCATGGGACAGGTGTTTGATGACCCCAATCGAGGTGCAACAGCTGAAGCAGCCATGTTAGCTTTGCGCCAAGGTAAGCACTCGGTAGCTGAATATGCCTTGGATTTCAGGAGATGGGCCCTTGATACCACCTGGGACAGTTCCGCCCAAAAATCTATTTTTCGAAAAGAGTTATCTCCACTGATTAAGGATGAACTTGCTCGTGCCGATCCTCCCACTGCGTTAGGTGACTTTATTAACTACTGCATCCGTATTGATACTCGTCTGACTGAACGCAGGCAAGAGAGATGGTTCGAAAGCAATCGCACTAACCTTTTCCTACCTTCCTCTCCAGCTAAGGAACCTTTGAGTAGGATCACACGGGAACCTGAGCCTGAACCCATGCAGGTAGACTCTTTACAACGACGGGTTAGTGATGCACGCAAGGAACATCGTTTTAAGGAGAATCTATGTTTCTATTGTGGTAAGTCAGGGCACTTCATTATAAACTGCCCCAGCCGTTCTCGTAAGACTACTGCAGCACTCATTCACTGTGAGTGTTGCGAGAGGGGATCTGTCAGGTCCGAGCCTCAGGCTCCAGAGAGATCTGCAGCAACAGATCTTGATTTCTCGGACTTAAACTCCGTTACTTCTGAGGACGTTGACTGTGTAAACGCTGCAATTTTTCAAGTTTCCTCAGCGGTGTCCCAGCTGAGTTGTAAGAAAAACAATTCTCATTGCTTTCTTTCCATCAAACTCTGGGTTGACTCAGCTTGGGTGTCTAGCTCTGCTATGATCGACTCAGGGGCAAGTGGAAATTTTATGGATGTCTCCTTTGCTCTGAAACAGGGGATACGTTCAGTGAAGAAGGCTACTCCAGTACAGATGGAAACTGTGGATGGCTCCCTGCTGACCTCTGGACCAGTGGATCAGGAAACAGAGCCTTTGAGGGTTCTTATGGGTAAAGATCATCAAGAGAAACTGTCCTTTATGCTTATCTCTTCTCCCCACTTTCCCATTATTCTAGGGCTACCATGGCTGCAGGCTCAGAATCCTACCATTAACTGGGAGACCAAGGAATTACACTTTCCAGAGAAACAGATGAGTCCAAAAGTTTCAGCTTGCTCTGTTCCTAAGGGAACCATGTCAGTCCCTGAACTACCAGCTGTATACCAGGACTATGTGGATTTATGTGACAAGAAGAACGCTGATCAGCTTCCCCCTCACCGTCCATATGATTGTCCAATTGAATTATTGCCTGGAGCAGAGATACCTTTTGGTAAGATCTACCCCCTGGCGGGGCCCGAGCTAAAGGCTTTAAAGGATTACATAGACGAAAATCTAGCCAAGGGCTTCATACGCCCCTCTTCATCTCCTGCAGGTGCACCCATCTTCTTTGTAAAGAAGAAAGATGGATCTCTGAGACCCTGCGTAGACTATAGGGAACTCAATAAGGTTACTATTAGAAACCGTTATCCATTGCCTTTAATCCCTGAGTTATTGGAGAGAGTGCGACATGCCAAAATTTTCTCTAAACTAGATCTCCGTGGGGCCTATAACTTAGTCCATATTAGACCTGGGGATGAATGGAAGACTGCATTCAGGTCACGCTATGGACACTTTGAATATCTAGTTATGCCTTTTGGTCTGAGTACCGCCCCAGCCACTTTCCAACACTTGGTGAATGACATCTTCAGGGATCTCCTAGATACATTCGTGGTGATTTATTTGGATGATATTCTAATTTTTTCTAACTCCACAGAGGAACATCAGGGACATGTGAGAATGGTCTTGGAACGTCTAAGACAAAATCATCTTTACATCAAACTTGAAAAGTGTGAATTCCATAGGACCGAAATTCAATTTCTGGGGTATGTACTGTCTACACAAGGAATTAGTATGGATGGAAGCAAGACCCAAGCCATCAAGGATTGGCCAAGTCCTAGAAATGTGAAGGAGGTGCAGCGCTTCATCGGGTTTGCCAACTTCTATAGACGTTTCATTAGGAATTTCTCTGAGGTAGTGTCACCTATCACCCAACTTACCCGGAAAGAGTCTAGGTTCTCCTGGACTCCCCAAGCCCAGGAAGCATTTTCCCGTCTGAAAGATAAATTTACCACTGCACCTATCTTAGTACATCCCAACCCCGAACTTGCCTTCATAATAGAGGTGGATGCTTCAGACTGTGCCGTTGGAGCTATACTCTCTCAGAGAACAGGTGAGAAGAATGTCTTGCATCCCTGTGCCTTCTTTTCCCAGCAGTTGTCTTCGGCTGAGAGGAACTACGATGTGGGCAATAGAGAGTTGTTGGCCATTATTGCCGCCTTCAAAGAATGGAGACACCTTCTTCAGGGAGCTGCACAGCAAATAGTCGTCCTGACAGACCATCGTAACCTTGAATTTATCAGGTCGGCTAAGTGCCTGACTCCTCGCCAGGCTCGCTGGAATCTTTTCTTAAACCAATTTAATTTTATCATTTCTTATAGACCAGGATCGCGCAATGGAAAGGCTGATGCACTCTCTAGGATCTATTCAGCAGAGACACGTCCACTTACTCCTCCTAAGACTATTCTTCCTGACTCTAGATTCCTGGGAGTGATTCATAATCAAGACCTACTTAAGGACATCAAGGAAGCATACCATGCGGATTCCTTTTTGGCACAACCCCCAAGGGACGTAAGTCTTGTTTTTAAGAATGGTGTGTGGATTCAGGGACAACGTCTGTATATTCCTGAAACAGTCAGATTGAGAGTATTGCAACTCATTCACGATTCCAAGATAGCTGGGCATAGAGGAATTCTAAAGACACAGGAATTTCTTTCTCGTTTCTTTTGGTGGCCCACTTGCAGGAAGGATGTTTTAAACTATGTCACTTCATGTGAAGTCTGTGCAAGATGCAAAACACCTCGCTCCTCACCAACTGGTCTGTTGCAACCCCTTCCACCCCGTCCCGCCCGTGGGGATCCATTTCTATGGACTTCATTGTGGAGTTACCAACCTCTCAAGGGAAGAACACCATTCTAGTGGTGGTTGATCGTTTAACAAAAGCAGCTCATTTTATTCCTTGTGTCGGCTTACCCACTGCAAGACAGACATCAGATTTGATGATTAAAAATGGTTTCGCTTACATGGAGTACCAGATGAGGTTATTTCGGATCGAGGGGTGCAATTCACTTCAAGGTTTTGGCAAAATTTCTGTGCAGCATTGGACATTAAAGTAAACCTTTCTTCTGCTTTTCATCCTCAGACTAATGGACAGACGGAACGAACCAATCAGACCTTGGAGCAGTATCTTCGCTGCTTTATCTGCCACCTACAGGATGATTGGGTGGATCTACTTCCACTGGCTGAGTTCTCTTATAACAACTCTCAGAGCGCCTCCACTAAGCAGTCTCCTTTTTACTCCAATTTAGGTTATCATCCTAATATTCTTCCTCGATTTCCCATAGAAACGCCTTTGCCAGCAGTGGCTGAAAGAATCACGTCTTTACAAAGGAATATGGATCTTCTAAAGGGAAATCTGGAATTGGCTCAGGAAAGGTACAAGAAAGCCGCAGATAAATTTCGTAAACCTGCACCAGCTTTCAAGGTAGGAGACCTGGTCTGGCTGTCAACCAGAAATCTTAAGTTAAGAATTCCATCATCTAAGTTGGGACATAAATACATTGGACCTTATAAAATCAGTAAAATTATAAGTGCTGTCGCTTGTCGTCTTCAACTGCCCAGAACTATGAGAATCCACCCTGTCTTTCATGTATCCCCACTAAAGGCTGCGACACCCAATACGTTTCCTGGACGTTCTTCTCCTTGCCCTGACCCAGTGTAGTCGATGGTCAGGAAGAATTTGTGGTGGAAAGGATTCTAGATTCCAGGTTGTATAGAAATCAGTTACAATATCTGATTAAATGGCAGGGCTACCCAGTGGAGGACAACTCATGGGAACCGGTCAATAACGTTAATGCTCCTCACTTGCTCCGTCAGTTTCATCAGAGGTACCCACACAAGCCTGGTCTGAGGTCATCCGGAGGTTGTCCCTAAGGCGGGAGTAATGTAAGGTTCTGTGTACATGTTCCTGAAACTCAGTTTTTCCGTCAGCCATTTTACTTTCTGTCTTGCTGCAGCTATCTTGCCCTCAGTCAATATGGAGTTTCCAGCTTGCATGTTCCCGCCCTGATTCTCTCCTCTTGCTTCTTAAGCAGCCACAGCTGAGCAATCATTGCTTCAGAATCAAGCCTGCAGTGTACCTGTGACCTGACTCCTGGAAGCCTTGGACCTTGTACTCCAGTTATTTCCTATTGTGGAACTTTGGAACACTCGTGGACTTTGGAACCTTGCTATTTGATAAATCCACGTTTGCATGGACTTATGGTAACAGAGAAGAGATCCTGAACCTGTTGTGGAGAGTGATTGCTGAGCTTAAGTTACTCTGGCCTGCTGTGTCTCCTGCTTTTGTATCTGCAAACTGTGTGACTATTATTGCCACTTGTATGAAGTAATACAAGACCTTCTATATCAAACCTGTGACTCCTGTGTTTTCATCGCACCCAAGCACAAGACACTATATGAACTGTACTCCTTACATTACAAGTTGATTGAGAGCATGCCAGGGAGAATTGCAGAGGTCCTGAAGAAGGGTCAACACTGCAAATATTGACTTGCTGCATTAACTCATTCTAACTGTCAATATAAGCTTTTGTTACTCATATGTTTGCAATTATATTTCTGTCTGTGATAAAAACATCTGTCAAACACACAAAAAAAACGGAGGGCAGCAGATCATGTGAAAATATAATATTTGTGTCATTCTCAAAACTTTTGGCCATGACTGTACAAGGAGGTATATTTTGTACTAGATGGTAGCCCGATTCTAACGCATCGGGTATTCTAGAATATGTATGTAGTTTATTTATGAAGATTTAAGAATAATGCCGGTCATCTCCTGGCTGCGTCGCTGCTGACCTCCATGTGGCAGGAGATGACCTGTGGCTACCGTCGGGAGATCAGCGGCTAGCACCGCTGATCTCCTGACAATAGCGGTGGCGTGCGTGGTTCAAATCCTGCACCAATTCGCAGCTGGACTGCGCCTGTCGCTAATTGGTCGTGTCTGGCCGGGCGTGACCAATCAGCGACGCAGGATTTCTGTTACAGACAGACAGAATTAGACGATTATATAGTATACCAGTTGGTGGCCCGATTCTAATGCATCGGGTATTCTAGAATATGTATGTAGCTGGGGTGCATATAGAGGCTGCTGGGGTGTATATAGAGGCTGCCGCTGGGGTGTACGTGGAGGCTGCTGCTGGGGTATATGTGGAGGCTGCTGCTGGAGTATATGTGGAGGCTGCTGCTGCTGCTGGGGTATATGTGGAGGCTGTTGCTGCGGTATATGTGGAGGCTGCTGCTGGGGTATACGTGGAGGCTGCTGCTGCTGGGGTATATGTGGAGGTTGCTGCTGGTGGGGTGTATAGAGGCAGCTGCTGGTGGGGTGTATGTGGAGGCTGCTGCTGGGGTTTACGTGGAGGCCATTGGTCGGGGTACTTCCGCTGCGAGCAGCCGGGAGACGACTGGCTGGCGCCGGTCATCTCCCGGCTGCTTCGCTGCTGACCTCCATGCGGCAGATGAACCGCGGCTACCGTCGGGAGATCAGCGGCTAGCGCCGCTGATCTCCCGACGATAGCGGTTGCGTGCGTTGTTCAAATCCTGCGCCAATTCGCGGCCGGACTGCACCTGTCGCTGGTTGGTCACGTCCGGCCAGGATTTCCAATACAGACAGATAGAATTAGACGATCATATAGTAGACTAGATGGTGGCCTGATTCTAATGCATCGGGTATTCTAAAATATGTATGTAGTTTATTTATGAAGATTTAAGAATAATGCAATGAATACACAGGATTTTCCGACTAAAATATATACATTATCATCATGCCTTGCTGCTGCTTTTCTGTCATCCTCTGTGGCGTATTTTTGCTTACGACCCATTGGAAGACAGGAAGCGTATATCGTGATAGCGTACAGTTAAGAAGTATCTGTTCAGTGCGCTGTGACTGACAGAACGTGTTCAGTGAACATGACTGAACTATGTCGCAATGTGACTGACAGAAAGTATTCCGTAAATGTGACAGAAGTACGTCACACTGTGACTGACAGAACGTGTTCAGTAAATGTGAGTGAACTATGTCACACTGTGACTGAACTTGTCCAGTAAACGTGACTGAACTACATCACACTGTGACTGACAGAACTTGTTTAGCAAACATGAGTGAACTCCGCAGGGCCGGCGTCAGCACCCACCACCACCCACACACATCGTGCCATCACGCCGCAATAATTATTTCCCCCTCCATTTGCTCTCTAACACAGGTTCTGTGACAGTCCCTGTGACGTTGCTAAGGCCGCGGTCGGGTATCCAAGGGGCGTGCCCGCACCACTCCCCCAGCAAAACCCACATCCAATCTGGAGGCAGCTGAGCAGACCAATCAGCGACATGGGATTTCTGTTACAGACAGACAGAATTAGACAATTATATAGTAGATAAGGACTGATGAAAGGAGCAATAGCGGCTGCAACAACAAAGATGACAACTTATTGTCTGATCAGGACACCACATAATCATGTATAAGGGCAGTATGGGAAATGCCAGAGCTCTGATATGCCCCCCTACCTGAAATTAAAAGGGTTGTCCTCTTTTAGCGACTTTTTTTTTAATATATGCATGTAAGTAGGGCTAAAAATAATTTTTTGATTGGGTTGCATTTAAAACTTTGCACCATTTGCCTCCTATAGCCTCTGTACTGTCTATGGCTGGCTGCAGAATGAGTTAACTGAGAATCTGTCTACACTACAATGGTCTGTCTAATGCTTATCAGTCTTTTTCTGAGCTCCTCTCAGCTGATTTATCAACACAAGCTGCATCAGAGATGAATGAATGATATAAGAGCAGAACGGTGGAAATTTTTTAATCAAATCCAATAGGCAAATGACTTTTAGCCCTAAATACATAAAATGATACTTGGGCTGAAGAAATACATATGGTGGTTCTTGTGTAATAAGTGTTAGAAGTTTTCAGTTAATGATATGCCTGTGCTCCGGGGCGGGACTGTAGGCAGTCTTTTCTTCCTGCTCTAGGCCAGAGAAACCAAGGAACGACCTGCCCACAGGCCTCCCTGAAGCAGACATGTTCCTCATCATAGAGAAAGTAATCCTCACCTGTCTGTCAATAATCCATAATGTTGATGTCTCACTCACAACGAGCCCAGACTCTGCCACATTTGGCTGCATTGCTGAGCGGTGACATCAGTATTGTGACTACTCAGCAAGACAGCAAGATGACATTGAGCTGAGCATGAGAACGCGCCTGCGTGTGCCCGACGGTCACCTTAATAAAGTTACTGTTGGTCACACCGAGCCATGTTCTCACGCTCAGCTCAATTTGAGCTGGTTGCCGGGCTGAGCGGTCACATTATTGATGTCACTGCTAAGCAATGCAACCAGATGTGGCATAGTTCAGGCTCGTCGTGAGACATCAAGATTATGGATTATTGACAGACAGGTGAGGATTTCTTTCTTTTTTATTTTTATGTTAAAAAATTTTAAAAAGAGGGGATTTATCGGGGAGTGTTTTGTTCAATCAGAAGACTTTTCTCTGTGTGTGTGTCTTTATTAATTTTCTCTATGGGGTTAGTAATGGGGGTGTATGATAGACGCTTCTCCATTACTACCTCACGTCATTTTTTTGGTGGTCTCCCCATTTTAATATCCAGTGAAGGCTACACAGACAGCTGTGGGCTGATATTAATAGGCTGGGCTGGGAACCTTTTTTGGACATTGGTCCCTTCCCAGAATAACACCAGACCCCAGCTGTCTGCTTTCCCTCAGCTCGGTATTAAAAATAAGAGTGACCCTACGCGATTTTTTCTTTTATTTGTTCGCTAAATACACGTACAGTAAATTACACAAGCACTGTACTAATTTTATATCACATTGACATCTTTATTACTATGCACAGGCCCCGAGTGGTGATTACTCTCAATAGCATCGCCTGCTCTTGCTGATATCAGTGAGACCAGGCGTACGCTGATGAGAACAGTCCTCATCAGCTGACGACTGACCGGTGGTAACCTTTTCACCACCGGTCACAGCTTTTGGCTCACACGCACTCATCTGTGTGACAGCGTGGGAATGGCAGATTGGTATCCGAACCAAAGTTTTTTATACAGTTCGGCAGAACTTGACGGACCGAAACATCTACGTATCTACCCATCCCTACTCAGGGATAATGTTTTCACTGGTCAATCTACTTAACTATTGTGATGAATAGGATTTGTCAACAAGATTAGACTGTGGGCATGAGACCAGAACTTGTGATGCTCTATGACACCATATCTGCCACAAACCCAGGCTCTTCTTTCAATTATAAGTCATTGTTGCAGCTCAATCAAATTTCATAGCCAGGGTTTTTGGAAGGTATGTGGAGTTTTGGAAGGCTGTAGTTTGGTGGCCATAGACTACCAAAGTAGACAATGGACCGGGGTTCTCCAAATATTTTTGACCAACTCTAGAGTTGAGAGTCAGGAACCACTGGTATATTACATCTCTAATTAGACCATCATTACAAAGGGGAAAAGAAGTTGCTTAGCCTCCAGGGAGGACTTCTAAGAGCCATAATATCAAGTCAGTTCATTACTAGTACCAGCCAGACTGTGTGTACTTTCAGGAGTCAGACTTACTAGGAGTTCGAAGACCTACCAGGCACTCATACAATGAAGACCTGGCTCTTCAATAGTGAACTAGCTAAAATGTTTGGTTTACAGAGAGGGCTAACCAGGAGTACATACATTCAGTAGCAGTATAATAATGACAACACAGACAACCAATGAAATAAAGACAATCACAAAGATATAGGGGATTAAAAGAAGATTTTATTTATAGATGGAGTTAATTTATATTTTAGTATCATGTACTGTATATGTGTAAATGATTCATCTATCAAACTAAACCTATTTGTGAGCCGTGTTGATCCAGAGGAAGGCGAAAACCCCCTGTGAGGAATAGGCCAATTGTCCTCATATCAGGGGGGAAAATTCCTTCCTGACCCCAAATATGGCGATCAGAATAAACCCAGGATCAAAGGCTGAAACCTGACTTGTGTAATGTAAGTGTGATGTAAAAAAAAAAAAAATAATTTTTATTTACTTGGAATAATTATCATTTATATTTGTAAATTTTATTTTTTCAAACTTTTTTCTTAAGCTATTAGCATGTGAATCTATAAACTAAAGAAAAGAAAAAGTGTATGCATATATCAGCAGGGATCACCAATAGTCTTATATTTCCAATACAAAATCACTGAGATTTAAAAACAATTAAAAAGTCTTAACAACCAAGACTGGAGTTACATCAATATTCAGTACAATACTGCAAAGTGTCCAAACGTCCGTAAACAAAGGTGTGCAGATTATTTCATATACACTGATGTTCCAAGTTGCACAAAATAACACCATAAGACCTTATATGCATGCTAATTATAAGCAGGACCATCAAAACACACTCAAAAGTTCTGGCATATATATGTCAGCGGACTAAAAAGCCATATAGATGTGCTAGATGGATATATAAAGCCAGTTTACCCTGGAAAAATCCTTACCCCTACCGCATGCAAAATAACCACCGCACACCACGGACCACATGGACACAAGGACCCACGCGTATCGACACTACCCAAGTGTATTTCTCAGGGTCAGTGAGTTGTGAGCATGAGGTGTGACATTATATACAGTCATGGCCAAAGTTTTGAGAATGACACAAATATTAATTTTTACAAAGTCTACTGCTTCACTTTTTCTAATGGCAATTTGCATATACTCCAGAATGTTATAAAGAATGATCAGCTTAACAGCAATTACTTGCAAAGTCAATATTTGGCTAGAAAATGAACTTTATCCCCCAAAACACATTTCAACATCATTGCAGCCCTGCCTTAAAAGGACCAGCTAACCTCTTTCCAGTGATTGCTCCATTAACACAGGTGTGGGTGTTGATGAGGACATGGCTGGAGATCAATCTGTCATGATTAAGTAAGAATGACACCACTGGACACTTTAAAAGGAGGCTGGTGCTTGGCATCATTGTTTCTCTTCTATTAACCATGGTTATCTCTAAAGAAACACGTGCAGTCATCATTGCAATGCACAAAAATGGCCTAACAGGGAGGAGTATCGCAGCTAGAAAGATTGTACCTCAGTCAACAATCTATCGCATCATTAAGAACTTCAAGGAGAGAGGTTCCATTGTTGCCAAAAGGCTTCAGGGCGCCCAAGAAAGACCAGCAAGCGCCAGGACCGTCTCTTAAAAGTGTTTCAGCTGCGGGATCGGGCTACCAGCAGTGCAGAGCTTGCTCAGGAATGGCAGCAGGCAGGTGTGAGTGCATCTGCACGCACTGTGAGGCGGAGACTCTTGGAGCAAGGCCTGGTCTCAAGGAGGGCAGCAAAGAAGCCACTTCTCTCCAGAAAAAACATCATGGACAGACTGATATTCTGCAAAAGGTACAGGCAGTGGACTGCTGAGGACTGGGGTAAAGTTATTTTTTCTGATGAATCCCCTTTTCAATTGTTTGGGACATCAGGAAAATGCCTCATTCGGAGAAGACAAGGTGAGCGCTACCACCAGTCTTGTCTCATGCCAACTGTTAAGCATCCTGAAACCATTCATGTGTGGGGTTGCTTCTCAGCCAAGGGAATCGGCTCTCTCACAGTCTTGCCTAAAAACACAACCATGAATAAAGAATGGTACCAGAATGTCCTCCAAGAGCAACTTCTCCCAACCCTCCAAGAGCAGTTTGGCGATCAACAATGCCTTTTCCAGCATGATGGAGCACCTTGCCATAAAGCAAAGGTGATAACTAAATGGCTCAGGGAACAAAACATTGAGATTTTGGGTCCATGGCCTGGAAACTCCCCAGATCTTAATCCCATTGAGAACTTGTGGTCAATCATCAAGAGACGGGTGGACAAACAAAAACCTAAAAATTCTGACAAAATGAAAGCATTGATTGTGCAAGAATGGACTGCTATCAGTCAGGATTTGGTCCAGAAGTTGATTGAGAGCATGCCAGGGAGAATTGCAGAGGTCCTGAAGAAGAAGGGTCAACACTGCAAATATTGATTTACTGCATTAACTCATTCTAACTGTCAATATAAGCTTTTGTTACTCATATGTTTGCAATTATTATATTTCTGTCTGTGATAAAAACATCTGTCAAACACACATAAAAACCAGAGGGCAGCAGATCATGTGAAAATATAATATTTGTGTCATTCTCAAAACTTTTGGCCATGACTGTACATATCTTAAAGTGATTAAACATACCAGCTGGGCTTCCACCTGGAAGCAATTAGTCTGTGTCCAAACGCTAGCGTCTGGAATCCCTCCATCATCCAGGAGTCATAGAGTCTCCAGACATGTGGAAAGAACGCCGCTACTCCCCAATGCGCATGCGCAGACAAAAATATTTATTCTTAAGGGATCAAGTTCCCCAGGTTTAACAAATGCGCGCATGTAACTTATTTATAATAGCAGGTTTTAATCAAACAAAAGGAGGTAAGCAGTTTTAATATCTTGTTTCATCAGCGCTATTTTGTCATCATCATATCGCAATAAAATGGCTATTGCGCATGCGTCCAGGCGAACAGTGCAATTCATTCAGAGGAAAAAAAACCAATGATACCACATTATATATATAAATAAATTCCATATTGTTTAGTTACGCTTGGTATGAAATACGCATTTTTTTCATTTACGCCAGTCCATCTCAAAAAAAATTTTTTTATGTTTTTTATCTAAATACATAGCAAAACGAACACAGTGGGCTAAATCAGAGTATAACATATATATGCTGTTAGTAAACACATGTCTAGAGGATGAACAAACCTTGTGGGGTATATTCATAGCACACAGGGATTAACCATATAATTTCCCAGATGGTCTTTGCTATCAGCATAATCCCAATACTTATCCTCAATATAAGTGGTATATCACAAGGGAGGAAAATTTGATCATTAGATCCAGATTATTTCATTAGATCTACAAATCATTTCCTGCAAACTCCATGTGGCAGATTCCATATCAAGAAACATATGTACATGTATACTGATTATAACATACTCTAATTTATAGTTCCATATACCAATGTTTATTAAACCTTGCAGGTAGTAATACTCCTGATTTAATCAAGCACCAATGCTGACTAGTACATTTCGTCAACATATTGCCTATTGGATCACTGTCACTATAATTAGCATGCACATATCCCAAAGAAAATTTTCATATTCCCCAGTAGCATATTCAACAGTGTTCTAGTTGATTATAGCGTCCAGAGACACAAGTTCAAAAATGACTTTGACCAGCATAAAAAAAAAACAAACACAATTTTTATACAGGTGTTGAATACAAGTTTCTTGCAAATAGTCATTGAGGGCTCATTTCCTCCAAAGGTTCTTTTTCAGTCAGAATCCAAGCACATAAATTCAAATCCAGTCTGCAATGTCTATAAGAAAATGGAGGAAGGGAAGGTGAAAAAAAATGGAAAAAGGTAATTAGATTTCAATGAAGTTATTTTAACCCCTGCACATAGGTTCATCAATACGGAATTAAATAGATACACATTTAAACCACTTTGTAGAACCCAGTGTACAGTAAGTAGTTCTTCATTGAGACCCGTCAGGGCCAGACTCCCAAGTTCATAAATCCATCTGGATTCATGTCTTAGGAGCTCCTCTATAATGCTACCCCCCCTAATGTTGGTTTTAACTCCTTCAAGTCCCATAATCTGAAGACCCCTAGGGTTACCATTATGGACCTCCAAAAAATGGGATGCCACTGAAGAAATTTGTTTGCCCTTGATCTTATCAATTTTTGCTGTAGTTATATTGGACAGATGTTGCTGAGTCCTCTTACGTAATTCCTGGGTGGTCTGTCCCACATATATCTTCTGGCACCCACAAATCAGAGCATAAATCAAATTGCGTGATCGGCAATTGAAGAATGCTCTGGACTGTACTCGAGTAGATAGATGTGGTACAGAGATACCCTCACTGGAAATCATCAGAGGGCACACGGAACAGCTTCCACAAGGGAAGGAACCCTTATTTCTATTGCCACTCCTGATCTTAGACACTGGTCGTCTAAAATGGCTATTTGTAAGGGAATCTTTAAGATTCGTGGCTCTTCTCGCTATAACTCTGGGTCTCTCTGAGATATGTACTCTCAGTTTTGGTTCACTCAGGAGGCTGTCCCAATTATTGTTAAGAATAGTATAAATATCCCTCCACTGATTATTATACTTAGTATTCAAATTGAGCGTGCTCTTTTTTGTTGTTCTCACCTGGGACTTCAGGGTCTCTTCCCATGTACAGATTCTTGAAAATTCATAGGCCTTAGATATCACATTCCGTGGGTAGCCACGTTCCTTAAAGCGATTTGTAAGTAGTCATGATTCCTTTTCAAAATTCACCATATCTGTGCAGTTTCTCCTCGAACGCAAGAACTGCCCCTTTGGTATGCCATTCCTCAGGTGGGCAGGATGAAAACTTGTATAGTGCAGGAAATTATTCGTGGCAGTATCTTTTCGATGTAACGTTGTGGTTATTTCATTTTTATGCACCATGATTGTGAGATCCAAGAAGTTCACCGAGCTAGTAGAAATGCAAGAGGTCAGATGGATATTAAAAGCATTCATATTTAACTCCTCCACAAAACTTTCTAGCTCTGATTTTGACCCTTTCCATAAAATGAGGATATCATCTATAAATCGATACCATTTATAGACATGATCTTTGAAAGCTACTTTGTTGTAGACTATAGTCTCCTCCCACCATCCCATGTACAAATTTGCATATGAAGGCACACATCTCGCGCCCATGGCGGTGCCAGAGACTTGTTTGTAGAAATTCCTATCAAACACAAAGTAACTCTTCTCCAATATTGTCCTCAACAGGTCCACAATAAAGGTGTCATGTCCCCTGTTACCTGTCGTGCATTTATCCAGAAAATATGTCACAGCCTTAAGGCCTCTGTCATGCATGATGTTCGTGTAGAGGGCTTCTACATCCAGAGTAGCCCAAATGACTTCACCTGGTAATTGCAGCGGTTTCAAAGACTGTATCATGTGAATCTACTTATTAATTTATGATACTAAACCTATTTAAGGCCATGTAGATCCAGAGGAAGGTGAAAACCCCCTATGAGGAATGGGCCAATTGTCCTCATATTGAGGGGAAAAATTCCTTCCTGACCCCAAATATGGCGATCAGATTAAATCTCAGGATCAAAAGCCGATCTATGTACTATATCTATGTGCCGAAAGGAGCTTTGTGTGTGCCTATACTGATCATGTAGTGTGGGGGCCTAACTGATCATGTACTGTGGGGGCTTGTACTGAACATGTGGTGTGGGTAATGTGATGTGTGATGGGTGCGGTACTTACCAGGCCTGTGCTAAGGTGAGTTCAGAGATAATGGTCGCTCTGGTACATTCTGCAAATCGCTGGCCCCAGGACTATTGTTCCTGAACTCACCAGATGGAAACTTAGCACAGGCCGCTGCTGGGGGTAGAAGATCTTCAGGCTGCAGGGATGTCAAATACCAGCCCAGGATTGGAGACCAAGTCAAGGGTCTGGGGCAGTGGTCCAGCATGAAGATAGTATGGAGAGGTGATGTTGAAGGGCAGCCGAGGTGACATACAGCAGCAGAGACGAGGCACAGGTCAGGAGGCAAGAAGTTCTGGGTAGTTGGCACAGGCTCATCCTGCAAGATATAAGAGGAAGATGTGAAATCTTCTATCTACTGGATCTTCTGTTATACTAGGGGACTGGTCTTTATAATTAACCATTCCGCTATGTAACATCAGATACATTGTACTGATATGATAGGTGTCATGTGTGTACAGCAGTTACTCACCAGATGGTCGTGGATTCTTTCACAGTCCAGATCTTTTCATCCAACTAAGAAAAACAGAGACATAGAGTCATTGTCAGAAAAAGTGAAAAAAGACGAATTGATTGATGATGATGATGATGATTAAAACAATGTAAGAACAACACCTGCTGAGAGTTATCCCCAGATGAGGAGATCCTTACCGGGTCCAGCTAGGTGACACGTACGTAAATTCGGCCACCAGGTGAAGGACTTTATGCTCCGGCCACTGCAGTTGGTGGTTCTCCAGAACTGGCCTGAATGGTGTAAACAGAAGCTCTGCTCTCCTTTCCTCCAGATCCTCCCAGCCGATGTTGGTAAAGAATGGATGCTCTCGAATGTTCCCGCACACACCCAGGCGTGTCTGAGGGTCTTTGCGCGGCAGTTTCTTGATTAGATGTTTCACGTCAGCATCAAGCCAAGATGGAAATTTTGGCTTTTCGTTGATGATGGCTTTGAAAGCCATTTGCTTGACAGGGCCGTTGTAAAATGGGGATCGTCCTGCTGCCATCCTGGATACCACAATCCCCAGGCTCCACCAGTCAACTGCTGCGCAATATTGTTTTCTACGATGCACTTCAGGGGCCATGTAATGGAAAGTGCCCGTCACTCCAGAGATGTTTTTGGAGGAGGTGACCCCATCCTGGGCGAGCCCTAGATCGATAATACGGATGTGGCCATCTGCATCCAACATGATGTTATCCGGCTTTATGTCTCTGCAATAAAAAAAGAGAACAAAATAAGAAATCTGTCCAGTGATACAAGCGATGAAAAATGGGTCACTGTAAGAACAGGTAGAATAGGGGGCAGGATACCAGGAAAGCTGAGCGCCATATCTCTAGAATATAAAGGGGGCAGAGAGAAGGAGGAGAGTTCTGCTTACCGGTGGACGGTTTTGTGTCCGTGGAGGAACTGGAGGCCACATACAATCTCTGCTGTGTAGAATCTGATGGAGAGAACAGAGTGTAGTATCAATGTCATCAAATCCTTCTCTATCAATTCTCAAATACTATGCCACCCCACTGCCTGCATCCAGCAGCCTAAATGTATGCCCTGTAAGCGCTCCCTCAGTTTTTTCCCATCTCCTTAGTTCTCTTTTAGCTACATTCTCCACTTTCTGACCTCACATTGCCGATGTTCAGGCAGCCGCACATCCTGATCAAATACTCCAGGCTGCCGCCGGACAGATACTCGGTGATGAAATATGCCCTGTGCTGAGACTGGTGTGCGGCATAGAGGTGGCATAGGAATGGGCAGTCTCTGGCCGCCAGGAGTATCCGCCGCTCTCTCATGATGGTTTCCTCATTGTCCTCTTTTTTGGTGATCATTTTCACAGCCATTTGGATGTTTCGGCTGGGGACTGATGCCAGGACCACCTGAATCAGACAAATGGAGAATACTTAGAAGGTGTCTGTGCGGGGAAGGGACCTGGATTTTAAAGTACACAAGGCACATGAGTACACTGAGTGGTCACTCAGTCTATTGGTAACCAGAACCATGAAGATGAACAAATCTATCAGCATAATGCACTGACTGCTCCATGGATGGGCTATGGAGAGGTCTTAAAGTATAATCCTTATTTTCATTATAGTTTCATAAATCAATAACACACATGAAAATAAGCAACTTTTGAAATTAATCTTTTCAGAGAAATCTGCTTTTTTCTCCACCAGGACTATTTTTCAGTTTTCAAAATTCCCTATTTCCCAGAAAAATCTATATTCAATGAAGAGAGATTGTTATGAAGACAGGCTGTTACAACATTACTGAGATAGGAGGTGGCAGTTGGTGCTGATAATATTCTATGTAAGAGGGATGGGGAGGAGGGGGACCAGGCGGGGGTTCTGCATTTATTGCCTCTCTCTTCTTCCCTCCCCTCTGCATAGAATACTATCAGCACCAACTGTCATGATTTGAATTGGCATTAGTGTGGTCCAAATATCATTGTCTTTATAGATTCACTAAAAACAGAGACCAATGTATGTACAATATGGCAGCAGGATAGGAGCCTATATTGATAATGACATGGAAATAAAACAATATCTCATGCTCCCCTACAGCTGTCACCCCGGAAAACTATTCAGTACAGAAGAATACCACATTATAGCTGCACTAGACCTAACTATGGTGATGTCTTATACATTATCTCACAGAAGAACTCTACAATGAGCAACAACAAAGCATGAAAAAGCTGATAACAGAAAATAATACATGGGGATATATAATAAAAACTTCAGATTTCAAATAAAAAAAGATGTAGGACTTACTTTGCCAAAGGCGCCCCTACCCAAGACCTGGTGCATGTTGAAGTGGCTGATGTTAATCCAGGCATAGGTGCTGGATGATCCAGGGTCTCCGCTGCATCCAGGTGTTGGCTCCTCCAATCCGTTGTTGACTCACCTCCTCTTTTTCGTGATCTTCTTGAATCCAGAGGTATCACTGTCTTCTCCTCTCTTCCTCTTCTCCTCTCTCCTCTTCTCTTCGCTTTCTTCTCATGTCCAATAGACGCCATTCTCATAAAAATCTTCCCGTCTGTAGACCTCCGTCAGATCGCTTCAGTCGACAGTTGAAAGTGAACGGCAGTTGGTCGTGTGCAGGTGAGCAGAGGTCAAAGGTGACGGAACTCTCAGGTGGCACCAGTCTGGCAGCGGGTCATGGCCCTGCTTTGCCCTATACACTGTGATGTGGGCATCATGGGTGACAGTTTAGAGTCCAGAGGAACGGTAGAGTACTTCATGGCGACTGTTAGTGATTTTTTATTATTTATTCCCAAATATATCTGGAATAAAAAAAATCATATAAAAATAATGCTTTTAATTGACCAGGTCTTTTTTTCTTTTAATGTCATTATAAGATGACAGTTTTTATATGTCGTAGTTATATTTTTCTATTGCACTATAGACTGTGTGCACAATTATAAGGCAATTTGTATTTTACATGTTTCATTTTATTATTAAACTATTGTCAATCAATGCAAAAGGTTAATAAACCTAAAACCTGAATATTTGAGAAAGTAAAAGTGCGGTTTTCTCTTTCTTAGAAGAATAACAATCTGTGCAGAATTATTGGGCAACAAAAAGAAAGATACATTTTCCATCTCAATTATTTTCATCTGTTAAAGAAAGAATAATCAAACAACTAAAAATGTACAAAATATATTTCTGACGTTTCAAAAATAATATCAGTGACCAACATAGTAATATAGCCGCCCTTCTTTTCAATAAGAGACATAAACCTTCCTTCCATGGAATCTGTCAATTTCTTAATCTGTTGACAATCAACTTCTTGGGCATTGCCAACCACAGCCTCCCAGACACTTATAAGACTGTGGAATGTTTTTTATTCCATTAAATCTTCCATTTCAGAAAGGCCCACAAGTTTTCAATAGGATTTAGGTCAGGTGAAGAAGGGGAAGTGTCATTATTCTTTAAGACCTTTAGTGGTACCAAGCAGTAGAGACCCAACACTGCGATGAAGCATTGTCCTGCAGAAGAATCATGACTTTCTTAAGAGAGGCAGACTTTTTTCCTGTACAACTATTTGAAAAAAGTGTCATGTAAAAACTGGCAGTAGGTTTGGGAGTTTATTTTGAGTTTGTCTTCTACCCAAATAAGTCCAGCTAGCTCACCTTTAATAATACCAGCCCAGATCAGTGCCCACCTCAACCTTGCTGGCGTCCGAGTCGAAGTAGAGATCTCTGCCCACTACTAATCCAGCCACGGGCCCATCCATCTGGTCCATCCAGAGTCGCTCTAATCTCATCAGTTCATAAAACCTTTGAACAATGTACCTTCAGATATTTCTTGGCCTAGTCTTCACATTTCCCTTTTTGTGTCTTGCTCACAAGGGTTTCAGTCTTCCTTACCTCGGCCATGACTCTGAGCACTGATCACCTTGTACTTCTGGGCCTCCAGGGAGGTTGCAGATCTGGAATTTGTCAGCACTGGAGAATAATGGGTCCCTGGACTCTTTAAGTTAGATTTTTCTCAAATCTTTGACAGTTAATATGAGTCTTTTTTCTCAACGTTTTTCGTGACCCTGTTGACTATTTGCAACAAAACTTTTGCTGGGTCTGTGATGGCATTCCATTATCTTAGCAATTTTAAGAGTGTTGTTTCCCCTGTAAGACTTAACAATTTTTTACTTTTCAGAATCATTCAAGTGTCTTTTTTGGCCCATTTTGTCTAAAGAAAACGAGCTGCCTAATAATTCTTCACACCTTAGTATAAAGAGCATCATATCTTCAGTCCGCACTACCCCATTACACAAATACACATCACTTGAGCAATAGTTCTTCTTATTTTGGTGCAGGGTAAACCTACCGGAACGATCACAAGTACAGGTTCTTATGGGGCACTGAAAATAACGTACATTAAATGTTATAAATGCCACTTCTTCTGTCTATCCCCCAAAAAATGATCATGATGGTATGAAACTACCAGAGTGCACAAGAAATTAATTTCTCACATGAAAATGACGTAAATATAAAAGTTACAGATCACAAAAAATGTCAATACACACCAACTAACTTTTACAAAACAATAAGGTTTATTTATTACTAAAATCCTTACAGTCTTGCTGTAATCGTACGAACCTGGAGAAACATATTGGCAGGTTATAATTACAAACAATAAATGCCACAAAAACTAAGCCCAAAATACATTCATGAATTTGCTGCTTTTTTTTGTTTGTTTTTTTCCCACAATTGATTCACCCCACTCTAACCCCTAAACGACCGCCAATATGTGCCTAGGCCAGAGTAAGCTGCCATATTTTTGGCATTACTGTAGCAGAAAGAGCGCACTTAACAATTTATGGGGTGTCACCAGAAGTACAAGCTGGGCACAATGTATGGGGGCCCTACAATATATGGGGGCACTACACTGTATGGGGGCAAAATGTATGGGCACTAACCTGGCATAACTGCAACCATAGATAAATTCATTGAGACGTGCAATTTTTACAATGGGGTCATTTTGTTTTTTTTTCTGCTGTTCTGGCACTTTAGGGGCTCTGTAAATGACACCAGAAAAGTATTCTAGCAAAATCTGTGCTCCAAAAGCCAAACAGCGTTCCTGCCTTTCAGCCCTGATGTGTGACCAAACAGTAGTTTTTGACAACATATAGGGCATCACCATGTTCGGGAGAAATTGCAAATTAAATTTTGGGGTCCAGTTTCACCTATTAACCCTTGTGTAACTGACACATTTGCAGCTAATAATAAAAAAAATTACCACTAAAATGTTATATTTCCACGTTCTAATGTTATAAAATTCTGTAATGCACCTATGGGTTCAAAATACTCGCTACAAGCCTAGATGAATTTCTTAAGCAGTGAAATTTAAAATATGGTGTCACTTGTGGGGATTACGGCTGATCTGGCACTTCAGTGACTTGTCTCATGGCGTCCACAATCTATTCAAACAGAATCTGCCTTCTAAAAGCCAAGTACCTCACCTTCACATCTGATCTCCGCTGTGTGCGCAAACAGTAGTGTACAACCACATATGGGGTACTGCCACGTTCGGTTAAAATTGCATAATTTATGGAAGGAACAAAAGCTTCATAGAAGGAGCCCACAGAACTTTCAGGATGTGAAGAGTGTTAGTGTGAGAGAATGGCCCAAAATCACACCCGAGCAATACATGCAACTAGTCTCTCCATACAGGAGGCATCTTGAAGCTTTATCACCAATAAAGGCTTTTGTACAAAGCACTAAATAAATTTCATTCAGTGTGTTCAATACTTTTTCTCTGGGTCAGTTCTCATTATTACACATGACTTAATTTATGGACATCTATGGTTTGATTTCTTTGCCTGTATGGATTGGATATGTTCATGTCAATAACACCTTTAGAAATACAACCTCTGGCAAAAATTATGGAATCACCAGCCTTGGAGGATGTTTATTCAATTTTTTAATTTTGTTTAAAAAAAAAGCAGATCACTGACATGGCACAAAACTGAAGTCATTTCAATTGGCAACTTTCTGGCTTTAAGAAACACTAAAAGAAATCAAGAACAAAAAATGGGGTAGTCAGTAATGGTTATTTTTTTAACCAAGCATAGGGGGAAAATTATGGAGTCACTTAATTCTGAGGGAAAAAATTATGGAATCATGAAAAACAAACAAACAAAAAAACAATCCAACACATCACTAGTATTTTGTTGCACCACCTCTGGCTTTTACAACAGCTTGCAGCCTCTGAGGCATGGACTTAAGGAGTGTCAAACAGTACTCATCAATCTGGCTCCAACTTTCTCTGATTGCTGTTGCTAGATCAGTTTTGCAGGTTGGAGCCTTGTCATGGACCATTTTCTTCAACTTCCACCAAAGATTTTCAATTGGATTGAGATCCAGACTATTTGCAGGCCATGACATTGACCTTATGTGTCTTTTTTCAATGAATGCTTTCACAGTTTTTGCTCTATGGCTGGATGCATTATCATCTTGAAAAATGATTTCATCATACCCAAACATCCTTTCAATTCATGGGATAAGAAAAGTGTCCAAAATATCAACATAAACTTGTGCATTTATTGAAGATGTAATGTGTAAGGTTCTTTGTACATGTTCTTGAAACTCAGTTTTCCGTCAGCCATTTTGCTTTCTGTCTTGCTGCAGCTATCTTGCCCTCAGTCAATATGGAGTTTTCAGCTTTCATGTTCCCGCCCTGATTCTCTCCCTCTTGCTTCTTAAGCAGCCACAGCTGAGCAATCAGTGCTTCAGAATCTAGCCTGCAGTGAACCTGTGACCTGACTCCTGGAAGCCTTGGACTATGTACTCCAGCTATTCCTACTGAGGAACTCTGAACACTTGTGGACTCTGGAACCCTGCTCTTTGAAAGATCCACGTTTGCATGGACTTACGGTAACAGAGAAGAAGATCCTGAACCTGTTGTGGAGAGTGATTGCTGAGCTTAAGTTACTCTGGCCTGCTGTGTCTCCTGCTTCTGTATCTGCAAACTGTGTGACTATTTTTGCCACTTGTATGAAGTAATACAAGACCTTCTATATCAAACCTGTGTCTCATGTATTTTCATCGCACCCAAGCACAAGACGCTATATGAACTGTACTACATACATTACATAATGACAGCCATCTCCCCAGTGCCTTTACCTGACATGCAGCCCCATATCATCAATGACTGTGGAAATTTGCATGTTCTCTTCAGGCAGTCATCTTTATAAATCTCATAGGAACGGCACCAAACAAAAGTTCCAGCATCATCACCTTGCCCAATGCAGATTGCGATTCATCACTGAATATGACTTTCATCCAGTCATCCACAGTCCACGATTGCTTTTCCTTAGCCCATTGTAACCTTGTTTTTTTCTGTTTAGGTGTTAATGATGGCTTTCGTTTAGCTTTTCTGTATGTAAATCCCATTTCCTTTAGGCGGTTTCTTACAGTTTGGTCACAGACAATGACTCCAGTTTCCACCCATTCGTTCTTCATTTGTTTTGTTGTGCATTTCCAGTTTTAGAGACATATTGCTTTAAGTTTCCAGTCTTGACGCTTTGATGTCTTCCTTGGTCTACCAGTATGTTTGCCTTTAACAACCTTCCCATGTTGTTTGTATTTGGTCCAGATTTTAGACACAGCTGACTGTGAACAACCAACATCTTTTGCAACATTGCGTGATTTACCCTCTTTTAAGAGTTTGATAATCCTCTCCTTTGTTTCAATTGACATCTCTCATGTTGGAGCCATGATTCATGTCAGTCCAGTTGGTGCAACAGCTCTCCAAAGTGTGACCACTCCTTTTTAGATGCAGACTAACGAGCAGATCTAATTTGATGCCGGTGTTAGTTTTGGAAAAGAAAATTTACAGAGTGATTCCATAATTTTTTCCCTCAGAATGGAATGACTCCATAATTTTTACCCTATGCTTGGTTAAAAAAAAAACATTACTGACTACCACACTTTTTGCTCTTGATTTCTTTTAGTGTTTCTTAAAGCCAGAAAGTTACCATTTTAAATTACTTCAGTTTTGTGCCATGTCTGTGATCTGCTTTTTTTAAACAGAATTAAACAAGTGAAAGAACATCCTCCAAGGCTGCTGATTACATATTTTTTGCCAGGGGTTGTGCATATTTATGTAGAAAATTGGTGTTCAAAACTCATTTCATCTGCTGTATATTTCCAGTTATTGTATCGTTTAGATTGTTAGTAACTAGGGTTGAGCATTCCGATACCGAAACCCGGTTCCGATACCTGAAATCCAATGTAAGTCTATGGGAACAAAATATCGGAATTAAAAATATTCCGATATTTTGTTCCCATAGACTTACATTGGATTTCAGGTATCGGAACCGGGTTTCGGTATCGGAATGCTCAACCCTAAAACAGAACTATGTAAATCAATTAAAAGTATTTTGTAAACAGACATCTTTGTTTTTAATGAAATATCTGTTCTTTATGTATTCATCTTCTACTGTTGATAAATAACTCTCAGAGTTGTAATTATTCTGTTTTCATACGTAGCCAATCAAAAAGATGCCGAGATTAATAAGAAGAGCATTTTATTCTTTTTTTTCAGCACACATATATTCATAGAGGCAGAATGAGAGTTTATTGTATTGAATTTTAAACATATTTGCATAGGAAAAAAACAGACTTTGGTGCATTACCTGGAGAGATGGTTTTCTATGTCTTTAGCATTTTATTTCAATGGTCATTCTCCAAGGAGAGAAGTGCAGCAGTTATAAGCTCTTTAAGGTTATGTGCACATGTTGAGTGTTTGATTGCAGAAATTTCTGCAATGTTTCTGCATCTCTAGGAATTTGTTAGCAGCAAAAATGCAACGGAAAGTAAGCGTGTTTTGGTGTGGCTTTGCATGTGTTTTTGCATGCTTTTTTATGCATTTTTGTACAGCAATGAATGCTTTTTGGAGTTAAATAGATTTTAAAAAAAAGTTTTGTGATGTCATTTACTTGTTCAACCCCTTCTTTTTTATTCTCCATTTTGGAATTGAAGTTCAGAGTGTCACCAGCTGTTGCTGACACCAACCCCTGGGTTTAGTAATGAAGAAGTGTCAGCCAGACACCTTCATTACTAAACCTGTAAGTAAATAGTTAAATAAATACACATAATGATAATAAAACACTTTATTTGAAATAAAACACACAATCTTAAATTGTTTAGATTAACCCTATATACTACCCCAGGTCCGACGGTAATCCAAGGGTTAATGCGATGTCCCATGTTGTCACCAGCCTATGTAGGATCGTTCACAGAATGAACCTACATAGTCTGTAAACAAACCACATCTGGCAGAACTCGTCACACACCGTGATACCTGGCGCGGTGATACACGTGGGGTTATTCGAGTTCATATTGGCAGGCTCCCACGCTGACATCTATTTTTTATTTATTAAAAAAATGGGAAAAAAGGTGTGGGCTCCTGCATAATTTTCATAACCATCAGAGGGAAAGCCGATGGCTGAGGGCTGATGTTAATATTCTGGGAAGCAGCCAATAGCCGTAAAGGTTCCCAGGCTATTAATATCAGTTCACGGCTGTTTGCTTAGCCTTTACTGGCTAGTTTACAGGGGGACCGAAGAAAAAATTTAAAGTAGGGTCCCCTATAAATTCTAAACAGCAAAGACTAAATAGACAGCTGAGGGCTGATATTAATGGCCTTGGAAAGGGCCATGGTTATTGGCCCCCTCCCAGACTAAAAACATTAGCTCTCAGTGGCCCCAGAAATGGTGCATCAATAAGATCCGCCAAATCTGGTGCTTAGGCTTACTCTAACCACTTGCCCTGATGCGGTAGCAAGTGGGGTAATAGGGGGGTTCATCTCAGCTTTGTGTTGGCAGCTGACATGAAGCCCATGGATTAGCAATGGAGAGGCAATGGAGGTTATTTAACTTTTTTTTCTTCACTCTGAGCACCATAAATGTAAAATTGTCTGAAATCGATAGCAGACACCATGTCCGTTTGGAGAGCCCCTGATGTACCTAAACAGTGGAAACCCCCCATAAGTGACCCCATTTTGGAAACTAGACCCCCCAAGGAACTTATCTAGTTGTGTGGTGAGCACTTTGAACATCCAAGTGCTTCACAGAAGTTTATAACGTAGAGCCGTAAAAATAAAAAATCATATTTTTTCCACAAAAATGATCTTCTCAACCCCAATTTTTTATTTTCTCAAGGGTAACAGGGGAAATTGGACCACAAAAGTTGTTTTGAAATTTCTCCTAAGTACGCTAATGCCCCATATGTGGGGGTAAACCACTGTTTAAGGAACATGGGAGAGCTCGGAAGGGAAGGAGCGCCGTTTGACTTTTTCAATGCTAAATTGGCTGAAATTGAGATTGGTCACCATGTCGCATTTGGAGAGTCCCTGGTGTACCTAAACAGTGGAAGCTGCCACAAGTGACCCCATTTTGGAAACTAGAACCCTCAAGGAATGTATTTAGATGCATAAGCACCTTGAACCCCAGGTGCTTCACAGAAGTTTATAACGTAGAGCAGTGAAAATTAAAAATCAAATTTTTTCCCCAAAAATCATCTTTAAGCACCATTTTTTTATTTTAACAAAGGTAGTAGAAGAAAATGGACCCCAAACCTTGTTGTGCAATTTCTCCTGAGTTCGCAGATACCCCGTGTGTGGAGGAAGACCACTGTTTGGGTGCGCGGTAGGACCCGGAAGTGAAAGAGAAAGGTTTGATGCCATGTCACTTTTGGAGGGCCCCTGATGTGCCTAAACAGTGGAAACCCCCACAAGTGATACCATTTTGGAAACTAGATCCCTCAAGAAACTTATCTAGATGTGTGGTGAGCATCTTGAACCACCAGGTGCTTTACAGAAGTTTATAACAGAGCTAAGAAATTTAAAAAAAAAAAACATTTTTCCCACAAAATGTTTATTTTAGCCCCAAATTTTTTATTTTCTCAAGGGTAACTGGAGAAAATGGACCCCTGAATTTGTTGTGCAATTTCTCCTGAGAATGTGTCCCACAATTTCTGCTGAATACTAAAATACACCATATGTGGCTGTACAGTACTGCTTAGCCTTACGCAGAGTCTCGGTAGGGATGGAGCGCTATTTGCCTCCTGGAGTGCAGATTTTCCTAGAATAGTTTGCGGACTCCATATACAGAGCCCTAAGTGCTAGAAAGCAGAATCCCCCTACCCCCCAAGTGACCCCATTTTGGAAATTATACCCCTGCCAAGTTGAAGCTTTTATTGGGAAAATTTTTCATAACGTTTGTGATGACATTTATCCAGCGCTCTACGCTGAGCCCATACTTTGGGGTTTTCCATCTAAATCTCTCTCTGAGCTACGTGTCAGATGAAAACCCTGAGGGATCCATTCACTATAGTGAGGCAGCAGAGTTACTCTGGACTACGTCTGGTCTCTGTTCAGCATCGTCATTCCTTTCAGAGGTGCACAAACTATGGTGGACTGCGTTTTTATGCACGCCGAAAAAGACGGACACCGCCGGATCACAGGTCCTACGGCGTTCACAGTGCCTCCATCTGGCCCATTATAGGGAATCTTCCGCATTTACATGGAATCCCTGATGCAAGCATTCAGCATAGATCACAGGATAAATGTATGCCAAGACTTACTGCGATCTTTGGGAGGCAGAATGAACAAATCCACAGCAGGTGAAGAATTGGTTTTATTTATTTTTTACACCGTTCCTCGTGCGGTTTAAGTGATTAGGCGACTTTATTCTTTGGGTCGGTGCGATTACAGCGATACCAGATTTATATCCTTTTTTTATGTTTAACTTCTGTGACACACTAAAATACGCTTTTTTTGCAAGAAGTTTTTGCATCGCCATATTTTGAGAGCTATAATTTTTCCATATTTTGGCCCACAGAGTCATGTGAGGGCTTGTTTTTTGCGGGATGAGCTGACGTTTTTTTTTGGTACCATTTTTTGATCGATTTCTATTCCGATTTTTGTGGAGACAGAATGAGCAAAAACAAGCAATTCAGGAACTTTGTTTTTTGTTTTTTTTTCCCTCTGTTCCACGTGTGGTAAAATTGATGAGGCAAATTTATTCTTAGGGTCACTACGATTACAGCAATGCCACATTTATATTTTTTTATGTTTTGGCGCTTTTACACAATAAAAAGTTTAGATAGAGCTGTATGGTGGCTTGTTTTTTGTGGGACAAGATGGCGCTTTCAGTGATACTATATTACTATTCGTCTTTTTGATTGCAATTTATTCCACTTTTTCCAAGCGGAATGATAATAAAGTATAATTTGCTACTTTTTTGTGTTTTTTTTATGGCGTTCACTGAAGGGGTTAACTAGTGTGACACTTTTAGGGTATGTGCACTCATTGCAGATTAGCCTGCTGAATTTTTTGCAGAGAATCCGCATCTCTTGGCAGAAAACACATCGCAAAATGCTTGCGTATTTCATGCATAATAGATGCGGATTTCTTGCGGATTGTACTGTAATGCGTTTTTGGTGTGCGGATTTGTGAATTTTGTCCCTTGCTGCTCTGGGGTAGAGAGAGAGAATATGCCAAAGTTAAAAAAAAACAGTCAAAACTGCTGCTGTGGATCCGCAAAAAGAATTGACATGCTGCGGAAAAAAATACGCAGCAAATCTGCGTGGATTTTTCTGCAGCATATGCACAGCAATTCTTCATTTACCATTAACTAACATTGGCTGTGCACTACATTGAGGATTTGATGCAATTCGCGGGTCCAAAAACGCTGCAGATCTGCATCAAAATCCGCAACGTGTGCACATAGCCTTATAGATCGGATTGTTCCAGACGCGGCAATACCAAACGTGTACTTTTTTTCTTTATTTTTTTTTACATAAAAATGTGTATTTATTAGTGGATTATTATTATTATTATTATTTTGTAATTTTTAAAAGTATTTTTTTTTAAATGTTTCCTTTTTTAACTAATCCCTTTATGGGACTTTCACTTTTTTCACTTCGATTGAAGGTATAACGCATTGCAATGCACTAGCATTGCAGTGCATTATACCTATACTGAAAGCTTTTGACACCATGCTGTGAGTATGGTCTCAGAGGCTTTCTGCAGCTTGATGACCTGGGGGTCGTCATGACTACCCCGGGTCACCATGGCAACGATTGGACCCCGCGATGACGTTGCAGGGACGCTGATCTGAAGGCAGCTCCCATCCCTAAGCCTCCCTCCTGAATGCTGCGATTGCGCTTAATCGCCGCAATAAGGGGGTTAACAGCCAGGGGTAGCACAGACACCGCTCCTGGCTACTAGTGCAGATGCTTAGCCATTGGCAGAACTGAGCTGCTGCACTGATTGGGCAGGAAGTGCCGATATTTCAGCATCTCCTGTGCGATCATGCTGTGATCGGTCAGTCAGATTGACTGACCGATCACAGAGATCTGGGTGCGGGGACCGACAGCACGGGTCCCTGCACCTCTTCCCGTGTCTCTCAGCTGTCACAGACAGCTGTCGGCACTGAACTGTCAATGCGTGTTTACACGCAGTGATAGTTTAAATGCATGACAGACACAGTCCGTCCTGGTGCGGGAACTGACATCCTGCCATGACGGACTGTGTCTGTCATTGAACGTTAAGGGGTTAAGGGCAATGGTACCAAATACTAATGAAATGTATGGAAACTTTTGACTTTGCAGTAAGTAGTAAAAATGCCTTAAAACATTCTCTCTCTCTCATTATTCTGGTATTTGGCAAATTTTAATAATTATGGTAATCCTAATTAATCTAAAACAGGAAAGGTTTATTCTGATTTCATGTCTAGTTTCAGCTGTGTACATACATATTCATACACACACACCAACTTACCATCTCAATTAATCTTCCCACATTGATCCCCATGGGAACTTTCCTCCACTCTACAAAAAATGGTGGAGATTCCTCTTCCTCTTGGTGACATCACTTTCTTTTACCACCAATCCATTTTTTGGAGCAAAAACGCAGCAACATTTCTATACCTACATTTCTGCTGCGTATTTGACTGACTCAATTGAAGAGAATGGGTGAGAAATGTGGCAAAAATGCCCAAAGAATTGATATGCTGCAGATTTAAAAACACTGAAAATCCTGAAAGGAAAAATACTGAACATGTGCACAACACTTCAGGATTCTCATTGACTTTGCTGACATAAGGTTTCCCTAGCATTTTTGTGCCAATTCAGCGCGGAAAAAAACACACCAAAAATGCACCATATGCACACAGCTTGAAGGTGTGCTACAAAGATTGCAAGTTACTACGTTTCCACTGGAAGGGAAAATACTTGCTAACTACTGGGTTTCCCACACTGGGGCCTACACAGTCCAAAAGATGCCAAAACGTAGGGCTCTACACTGTGTTCCAAATTATTATGCAAAAATTGTTTAGGAGTGATAAGGTAAGAATTTTATTGTTTGTCAGTTAAACTCATTGATGGTGATGTGCGTCAGGGCTCTTTATATCACTGTAAGCAATTGCAGACACCTATGCTAATTAGTTTGGCAGGTGTGTCCAATGAAAGGCAAGACTACCTAAGAATGCTGTCCCACATTATTAAGCAGCCTACATTTTCTGCCAACAAGGGAAAGAAAAAGGATGTGTCGGCTGCTGAGAAGCAACAAATTGTGGAGTGTTTAGGTCAAGGCATGACTACAATCAACATTGCCAAGACACTTCATCGTGATCATCGCACAATCAAGAAGTATGTAGCTGATTCACAGTACACACGTGTGCATGCTGATAAGGGAAAATTGAGGACTCTTTCCTACAGGTAATTACGTCAAGTTAAAAGAGCAGCGGCAAAAAATCCTTGTCATAGCAGAAGACAAGTTTTTGAAGCTGCTGGTGCCTCCAACGTCCCCCGAACAACAAGATGCAGGGTCCTTCAGAGGTTTGCAGCTGTGCGTAAGCCATCCTGCCGACCTCCTCTATCCACTGCACACAAGCAGAGACGGCTCCAGTGGGCCAAACAATACATGAAGACTGACTTCAAAACTGTTTTGTTCACCGATGAGTGCCGTGCAACGCTCGATGGTCCAGATGGATGGAGTGGAGGATGGCTGGTTGATGGACACCCCATGCAAACATGGCTACGGCGCCAAGGAGGAGGTGGAGTAATGTTTTGGGCTGGAATCATGGGGAGAGAGATTGTCGGCCCCTTTAGGATCCCAGAAGGGGTAAAGATGAACTCCATGGTGTATGTTGAGTTTCTCAAACAGCACTTCCTGCCATGGTTCAAGAAGAAGAACCGTGCATTCCGCAGCAAGATCATTTTCATGCATGATAATGCACCGTCTCATGCTGCACATAACACATCTGCATCTCTGGCTGCTATGGGCATAAAAGGGGACAAACTTATGATGTGGCCCTCATGCTCCAATCATGCCAATTGAAGCAGAAACCATCCAAAACCTGACAAATTCAATGGACGAGAGAGTTCAGAAGCTCCTTTCGAACAAGGGGTCCTATGTGCAAATGTAACATCACCTAGAATAAAGTTTTGAGTTGAAAACTGTTTGATTTCAGTTTGTAATAACCTGCTAATGCTTATAATTTCAAAAATGACCAGTGTTTTATTTTTAAAAAAATATACTATTATCATAGGCAGTTTGTACAAAAACCTTTCAATTGTACTCTAATAGTTATTTGACTGGAAAATTACAATGACTGCAATTCATATAGGTAATATGGGAAAATCTGAGAAAATATTATTTGCATAATAATTTGGAACACAGTGTAGAGTGTCCCATTTGAATGGAGGAATAGTCCAGTATACAGTAAGCCTCATTACTCCATTCATTGACTCCAAGGGCAGAAAGGTAGCTCAGTGGTTAGCACTGCAGCCTTTCAGAGCTGGGGTCCTTTGTTCAAATCCCACCAAGAACAACATCTGCAAGGAGTTTACATGTTCTCTCCATGTTTGTGTGGGTTTCCTCCCACACGCCAAAGACATACTGATAGGGAGTTTAGATTGGTTTAGATTGTGAGCCCCATTGGGGGCAGCAATGATAATGCATGTAAAGTGCTGCAGAATATGATAGCGCTATAGAAGAAAAGCATAAATAAATTGCTACATTCATTTAATGGTATTGATGAAGATACAGGTGCGTCTCACAAAATTAGAATATCATCAAAAAGTTAATTTATTTCAGTTCTTCAATACAAAAAGTGAAACTCATATATTATATAGAGTCATTACAAACAGAGTAATTTATTTCAAGTGTCTATTTCTGTTAATGTTGATGATTATGAAAACCCAAAAGTCATTATCTCTGTAAATTAAAATACTTTATAACACCAGCTTGAAAATTTATTTTAAAATCCGTAATACAGAAGAAGCTTGGCACTCAAAATATTGTAAAGATTAGTTCCATTAATTATGCATCCAGACAATATATAGCAGATGACATGGCTCCCCAAACCATCACTGATTGCGAAAACTTCACACTAGACCTTAAGCAGCTTGGATTGTCTGTCTCTCCACTCTTCCTCCAAGCTCTGGGACCTTGATTTTCAAGGTCTAATGTGAAGTATCCACAATCAATGATAGTTTCGGGCACTATGTCATCTGCTGGTGTAGGTCCACTTTGTTTTATCAAGACCAAAGTCAGCGCAGCCATCTATCAGGAAATTTTAGAGCACTTCATGCTATCCTCTGCCGAGAATCTTATTGGAGATGGAAATTTCATTCTCCAGCAGGACTTGACACCTGTCCACACTGCCAAAAGTACCAATACCTGGTTTAAAAACAACAGTATCACTGTGCTTGATTGGCCAGCAAACTCGCCTGACCTTAACCCCATAGAGAATCTATGGGGTATTGTCAAGAGGAAGATGAGAGACACCTGACCCAACAATGCAGACAAGCTGAAGGCTGCTATCAAAGCAACCTGGGCTTCCATAACACCTCAGCGGTGCCACAGACTGATTGCCTCCATGCCATGCCACATTGATGCAGTAATTGATGCGAAAGGAACCCCGACCAAGTATTGAGTGCAATTACTGAACATACATTTCCATAGGCCAACATTTCGGATTTTAAAGTCATTTTTCAAGCTGGTGTTATAAAGTTTTCTAATTTACTGAGATAATGACTTTTGGGTTTTCATTGGCTATATGCCATAATCATCAACATTAACAGAAATAAACACTAGAAATAGATCACTCTATATAATATATGAGTTTCAGGGCCGATTCATCAAGGCATTTTCGACAGTTTTAATGCATTAAAAACTTTGAAACGTTGTAAAATGTTGGCACATTTCAAGGTAGCACAAAAATGTTGTGACTTTTAGCATTTTTAATTCCACTTCTAGCGAGATCCACCAAAAGTTGCAAAAATAAGGCACTACTGGGCTTGTGGTAGCCCGACAGGCAAATTTATCAAGAAATATGCGACTTTAGGTGTATAATTAATCTATCCATAGAAATGACTACAAAAAGTCTTTTAATCATTTTTTTAGCGCTTTTTCAGGCGCCAGTCTTAATGAAGAGCATGCATGTATACGATTTTCCAATTTCTTTAAGAGGTGCACAAGACTTAATGTACTTGGCACATCTGATCAGTGGTGTGCATCTCCTTGTGCCTCTTCAGAAATGTTACTCCAGTTAGGGACTACAAGAACTGGAGTAACGATTTTGGAGAAGAAACAGTTCCACTTTTGAAGAATTTGACGGCGGGCACAGCAATGCCCCGTCCTGCAAATAAATCCCTAGATCAAAAGGTAAATGCATGACATAATAGCCCACAATAGAGCCCATAACAAGTTGTCTACACTAGTGTTGAGCCACCCCCGTAGTGTTCGAGTTCGGTTCGGTTCGCCGAACACCCGTATGTTCGACGAACTGTTCGTCGAACTGTTCGTCGAACACCGTCGAACACTGTTAAAACCAATGCCAGGCAAACTAAAACACATAGAAACACATAGAAAACACATAGAAAACACTTCAAAGGTGTCCAAAAGCTGACAAACTGTTCAGAAGACACAACTAACACATGGAAAAGTGACAAGTACATATAGTCATGCGAAAAAAAAGAGATGGAGGAGTAAAAGGAGGGGGAGACACAGATATAGGCATGTCATGCCCTTCTAAAACCAAAAAAGTGCAAAGCCGACACGGCCAGTCCGTTCCTGCCCGTGCGACCTGCGTGTCACCGGGTTTGTGCCAGAGCTACGGTGGACCCTGACGGCCAACCCCCTCTCCCAATACTGGTGCCTGTCCGCTGGTGGGTCGAGCGAGCCCCCTGCGGTGGTGGCAGGTCTAATCTTTTTAATTTAAATTGTCTCTCTAATTTGAATGAGTACACTTTAAATCCTTTTACAAGGATCTATTGGAGGGCAAGTCTCATGCCAGCAGCCGCGGTAATTCCAGCTCCAGTAGCGTCCAGTAAAGCTGCTGCAGTTAAAAAGCTTTTATAAGGATCGAGCTTGGCGGTCCACCGCAAGGCGTCCTACCGCCACTCACAGCCCCAGTGCCTTGGGGTGCCTCCCCGATATTCTTCACTGAGTGTCCCGGGGTCCCGAAGCATTTCCTTTGAAAAAATTAAGTGTCCAAACTACAGGTGGTGTAGCTTGCTTAACATCTGGGTTAATCCGCTGACTAGTAGACACTGCTACTAGGCCCAAAATTATTGTCTGGGCTAGATGCAGTTAAAAATTTGTAGTTAGATACTCTCATTGGATGCTGAGAAAGCATTCCATAGAGTCTCCTGGCACGCCATATATTATTCTCTTAAAAAGCTTGGGGTAGGGGACCCTTTTATAGCCAAAATCATGGCCCTGTATCGCAATCCATCAGCTAGGCTGAAGATAAATGGAACATTATCATCACCTTTCATAATCACCAATGGGACAAGGCAGGGATGTCCTCTGTCCCCTCTCTTATACATCCTAGTGATGGAGCACCTGCTCTCATCAATTCACGATAACCCCAATATTAGGGGGATTGAGGTGGGAGGCACCGAGTACAAGTGCTCTGCATTTGCTGATGAATGATGTCCTAGTATATATCACTCAACCACATATATCCACCACTGCTGTTATGGCTTAAATAGATCACTTTGGTACATGGTCAAATTTTAAAATCAATGCAGCGAAGTCTGAGGCCCTCGATGTTTCCCTCCCCAAATCCATACAGGATTCCATCCAGTCCAACTTTCCCTTTGCCTGGCTCTCACAGGGTATCAAATACTTAGGAATTTGTATTCGTAGAGACCTCTCCCGTCTATTTTTTCTTAATTTTGGGCCCTTTATTGAACAACTCCATAGAGATCTTACTTCTTGGACGGTGAAGGATTTTTCCAGGTTCGGCATAATAAATATACTAAAAATGAGCGTCCTACCTAAACTCTTATACCTCTTCCAAACCATTCCCGTGGTAATTCCCTCAAATTTTTGTAAAAGACTACGCATTAGCTTTTGCAGATTTATCTGGGCAAGTGGGCGTCCACGAATTCGGGGGACGTTCTGATCAGACACAAACAAAAGGGGGGCCTTAGCCTTCCGGATTGTAGAAGGTATTACATGGCAGCAGTACATGCTAGAATCCTCGACTTCTTCCATTATTCAGAGGGAAATTGAGGGTCAAAATAGCTCAATCCATTTGTCCTAAAGCTCTTAGCACTCTCCCATGGTGCGCCCATTTAATTGTCCCCTCTCTTGGCCTCATGTCATATAGTACTTATGCCACTGCTTTGGCTTTGAGATCCCCAATAAAAGCTTATCCTAAATCGACCCCCAGGGCCCCTTGCTCCCGATTTCAGATAATCCAGATTTCCCACCAGGACTATCTGCAAATAGATTTCTCGGTTGAAATAAATCCCATCCAATCTTATTTTCTCATGTCATCTCCAATACTTTGCTGCTCCCCCTCAATGACTTGTTACAGGGAAGAGCCAGTTCCCCGAAGGCAAATTTTGAATATAGCCAGTTACAACACATCTATTCAACTGTGAAGAAGCGCACACATCTTCATAGAGATCTCACAAACTTTGAAAAATTGAGCCTATCATTGTCACCCCCTACACACTCCATCTCCCTACTGTATAATCTCCTCATTGCCCAGGTAACTGACAATAGGCCAGGATTCTGCGGTGCATGGGAAAGGGAACTGGGGAAGTCCTTCTGTGACTCACAATGGGATAAATGTTTCTTCCTAACACATAAAACCTCAATAGGGTCCAAAGCTCAGGAAACCTTCAAAATTATCTCTAGATGGTACTGGGTACCAGCAGTCCTTCATAGATGGTATCCAGTGGTCTCAGATAGATGTTGGAGATGTGGGGAGGGGGAAGGGACAATGTCACACATATGGTGGGCATGCTCTATAATAAATGCATTTTGGGCAAAGGTGGTTCCCATGATTGAGAAAATAACTGGTTGGACTATCCCTAATACGCCCGAAGCCCTCCTTTTATCAATGTTACCAATAAGTAAATGTAGTTATAAAAGCTCATCATCAATAGGCTACCTAATACAGGTGGCTAAGAATGTCATTCCACGACACTGGAAAAGCAGAGACCCACCCACTGTGGAAGAATGGTTTGCGCAGATCTCCCTCCTTAATAGGATGGAGCATATGATTGCCATCTCACCGGCTGATGTTGATAGAAACTGTGTGATTTGGAGGAATTAGATTGATTTAAAAAACTCGGACGCCTACCATCAAGGCCCCAACTAAAGTTATCCGTGATGTCGGCACAACAATGATCATAATCGCACTCTATTGATTGGTGGTCTGCCGTGGTCCGCTCCCTCTCTCTTTATCTTTCATATTGAAAAATACATGCTTGAAAATCTCCTCCTCATTCCTTACCAGTTTGCAAAGCTCACTTAATCATTTTATTTGGGGTAGGAAGAAAGCCAGAGTAGCTCAAAATGCTCTTTATAATCAAAAAATTTATGGTGGAGCTGGACTACCGAACATTTCGGCTTATTACTCTGCTAATCTGATCAAACAGAGCTGTTTTTGGTGGCCTCATAAAGACCCTCCAGCCTGGTACGATTTAGAACTCTTTTTAAACAACTACAAACCTCCCCCATTTGTTAGTATTAGGTTTTCTCTTAAACAAGCAAATTCCTTATAGTTCCCACCCCATTCTCCAGCCCTCCATTGAGGTCTGGAAAAGGCTTGCTAAACCAAAAAAGGGTTGTGATAAAATCCATATCCTCAAGAATATTCCATTATCTCTTATCCATGAATCTAGGGGATTGGTATTGGACCCTCTTTGGCTCAAATTGGGTATTAAGAAACTGGGAGATATCTACGATGGTTCTAAATTCTATCCTTATTCTTTTATTAAAGAACATTTCCATTCATCCTCCCTATCATTTTTTCACTACATTATTCTCAAGGAACAAATTAATGTCTTCCTGCAAGTGCGCCCTCGGATTTCTGAACCGGTTTTAAATTTACTTTGCAACTTAGATCATAAACTTTTTTTAAGTCTTAACTACGTTTACCAATGGTTTAACCACAGCACGCAGTTGGTCAAAACACAAAACATGGTTAAATGGGAGTCGGAACTTCATTTAACGTTTGACCACTCTGAATGGGAATATGCATGTACGCTTTTCTATGCATCGTCTCTCTCTATGGCCCTTCAAGAATCATACCACAAACTCCTCACAAGGTGGTATTTTACTCCTGCTAGATTATCTAAAATTAACAAAATTCATTCAACTAATTGCTGGAGAAACTGTGGTCGTTATGGTAATCTCCTACACATTTTCTGGCAATGCCCGAAAATCCGTCCTCTCTGGAAGAAAGTTTTGCGTCATATTAATGCCATATCTTCTAAACAAATTCTACTAACACCTCAATTGGCCCTTCTCACACTAAATACTTAAAAAATTGACCCACATTTGAGATTATTAATAGTCCACATCCTACTGGTAACCATAAACAGCATTGCTCTCTACTGGAAAAAATCAGTCACCCTCTTTTCAAGACATTGTTCATAAAATCACACTTCATAAATCGTTTGAATGTAAACTAGAATTGGTTAATAACCACTGCGATAAATTCTTCAAAAAATGGTCCAAATGGATGGAATTGTTTCCCTAATATACGAAATGTACTTGTCTGTTTTCTTTCTTATTAATTCATTTTATGTTATAAACTTTGTCACTAATGTACTATAGTTACAATTTCATATTGTTTCCTCCTTCACTGCCTTTCCTGCTTTTTCCTTTCCCTTTCCTTGTATCTCCCTCTTTCCCTTCCTTATTCCCTATTGTTTCCCTTCCCGTCCTTGAAAATTTGAATAAAATTATTGGAAAAGAAAAATACATGCTTGATCTGGATATTGATGGAAAACCCTCCCTGTACCCCCCAATGTACTGTCGTTATGCATACATTTATAGTTATACTACCCCTTTTACTATGTATATTGTAATTTCTTGTACTTTTTCACCACAAAAAAAAAAAAGGAATTTGCAAAATAAAATTTTAATTAGATCTACAGCAGGTGGCTACTCCACTGACTAGCAGACACTGAACCTTTGTAGCAGACCTCTGATTCCCAGCCTATAGTATGAGTAAACAGCTCAGTCTTGACACTCAACCATTTGTGTTACCCCAAGCCATAGTGTATGTAGTTTCTTACGGTTAAAAGGGGGGGGGAAAGACCCAACCCACCTGTAATTGACGATGCCAACGTCACGTAAAACACCGCAAGGCGACTCCAAAAAGAGTCTCCATTTTTTCCAAAAATTTGGGGCACAGACACCACTTAAGCAGCATCAATTGCCCCAGAGTTGCTTAAAACGTTTGGTGAGGTGATTTTAACAAATCCTCAAGCTTTTACTCTCCCCCAGGATGACACAGGGGTAGAAAAGTCCTTGCGGATCCATGATTTGTTCATCTGGCTGCGGGGCATGACAAGATCTCCAAGGCGTGAGTGGCGAGCTCTGGCCATTTATCCAGATTGGAAGCCCAAAAAGAGCTAGGGTCCAGTGACACAGTCATGGCTTCCATGTTCAGTTGGAGATACTCCTGTACCATCGTCTCTAGGCGTTAACTATGTGTCTGACTTCTTGTCTCCTGTGGCCTTGCAAAGGATGGGCTAAAAAAGTGGTGAAAGGATTCCGCAAGATTGATGTGAACACCAGCAGATACTGTGTTTCTGTTACGGTTTGAGTGCTGAAGACTCGACAGTCTTGAGTAGTCATGGTAGTTTGGCTGCTACCATGCACCCTGGTTAATCCCTCTCCCCCACCCTCCCATGCCAGCCGCCTTGGTGCTGCCAACCGTCTGGACCTTGCAGATGTTAGCCCTTCCGCATACAACTCCTCCTCTACTTCCTCCACCTACTCTTGTTCCACCACCTGACTCCGAATTCTGTTTAACATGTGCTCCAGCATGTAAATCACCGGAATAGTCATGCTGATAATGGCATCGTCAGCACTAAACATCTTCGTGGCCATTTCAAAACTGTGCAGAAGGGTGCATAGGTCCCTGAACTGAGACCACTCCTCCAGCGTGATTTGCCCCACCTTTGGATCTCGTTGGCCCAGGCTATAAGTCAGAAAGTATTGCACTAGGGCTGTTCGGTGCTGCCACAGTCGCTGCAACATGTGCAGAGTTGAATTCCACCATGTTGGCACATCGCATTTTAGCCGGTGAAGTGGCAGGCCCAACGACTTCTGCAGAGATTAAGTCGCTGAGCTGCGGGATGCGAATGGCGCAAGTGTGCACACAGCGACCGTGCCCTTCCCTGGTTGCAGGTCCAGTGGAGAAAACCATTCCTGAAACTAGTTCTCCAGAGCTGACCACAACTCCTCAGCTCTGTGACTCACATTTCCCAGACATTTCAACGTAAAAACCGCCTGATGACGTGAGCCCTGCTGCCAGCATATTAAGGAGGTGTGCAGGATCCCTTCTGCGCAGTTAGAAAGCCGGTGGCGTGACCTGACAGGCTTTGGGTGCAGGTGGAGGACCGAGAGGACGTTGAGGAGGCAGAAGCAGTGGAGGAACTTCAAGATAAAGCGGACTGACGCACAACTCGTGGGGACGGCAAGACTTGGACAGCAGCCCCTTGTCCTGCTATTATCATAGTTACCCAGTGCCCAGTCAGCGACATGTAACGCCCCTGTCCATGCCTACTCGTCCAAGTGTCTGTGTTGAAATGCACCCTGTCACACACTGAGTTTCTCAAAGAAGCGGTGATGTTCTGTGCGACATGCTGGTGGAGCGCAGGCACACCTTTCTTTGAGAAGTAGTTACGACTGGGCATCTGGTACTGGGGCACTGCGACGGACATAAGATGGTGAAATTCAACCTCTTTGCTTTCTCATGGCTAGGAGGAAATGGTCTTTTACTTGTCCACATCTGAGGGACCGAGGGCTGGCTGTTGTGCGTAGACAGGGTTGAGTAGGGTGTCCCCGGACAACTGACGGTGTAAGGTTCTTTGTCTCTGTTGACATGTTCCTTGAAACTCAGTTTTCCGTCGGCCATTTTGCTTTCTGTCTTTCTGCAGCTCTTGCCCTCAGTTAATATGGAGTTTCCAGTTTTCATGTTCCCGCCCTGATTCTTCCCTCTTGCTTCTTAAGCAGCCTCAGCTGAACAATCAGTGCTCCTGAATCAAGCCTCAGTCAGTCTGTGACCTGACTCCTGGAAGCCTTGGACTTGTACTCCAGCTATTCCCTACTGAGGAACTTTGGAACACTTTTGGACTCTGGAAACCTGCTGTTTGGTGAATCCATGTTTGCAGATGAATTACGGTACAGAGAAGAGATCCTGAACCTGCTTTGGAGAGTTATTGTAGAGCTTGAAGTTACTCTGGCCTGCTGTGTCTCCTGTTGCTGTTCCTGCAAACTGTGTGAACTTTTCAGCATGCTTGTATGAAGTAATACAAGTCATTTCATTTCAACCTATGTCTCCTGTGTTTTCCTCGCACCCAAGCACAAGACGCTATAGGAACTGTACACTATACATGACAGACGGTCTGTGAGATGCAGGCGCAAAACTTAGGTTGCCTTGATCCAAAGTTGGTGCTCTCGATGTCGGATAGCGCTCAACACCAGCTGGTGTTTCTACTTCCAAATGAAATGATGACCTGCCAATCAGACTGGCTGTTGCGGGTAAAGAGGTGCCAGGTCTGAGTCTCAAAACAGGTCTGACTGCTGTCCCCCCAGTCACAGAGGATGAAGAGGCCGCGGTCGCGGATGCACAAGATGGGGCAGACGGTGGATGGCCCGGCCCGCTAGGCCGCATTGTAGCACAGTGAGCTTGCCACTGCAACTTATGCTTCATATCCATGTGACGGTTCATGCATGAAGTACTCAAACTATGGATTTTTTGGCCTCTACTTAGCTTTTGGTCACAAATGTTACAGATAACACGAGTTGGGTCATCCTTATCGATCTGAAAAAATGCCCAGGCTATGCAAGGCTTAGAACCCATGCGACCTGAAGAGCCACCACGACTTGTGGTCAGAGGTAGAGTTGTGGTTGAGGATGCACTTGGTGACGTGCTTCCAGTACTACGTCTCTGTCCAGGATGGCGCAACTTGACCTCGTCATCACTAGAATTCTCCTCCACCTCCTCTGCTGACCTCATCGACTGGCTGACTGTGGGTTGACAGTAAGTGGGATCTGCAATCTCGTCATCATCACCCTGTGTGTTCTCACACCCGTCGTCCTCAGAGCCAACCTCTTCCTGCCCTGAAAAAGAACTCAAGTTGTCGCTGAAATCAGGTATTTGAGTCTCATCATCGTCTTCCTCATTGTCTCCACCAACAGGAGTTACAGTTTGGGAACGAGGGTCTACATTACACTCAGAAACTTCTTCATCTGGTCCTGGATCCGACTCATAAACATTCTGGGCATCAGTGCAGATCATTTCCTCGTCTGGATAAACAGAAGCTCTGGAGACGACCTCTGATTCCCAGGCTATAGTAATGAGTAAACTCAGACGGGCAGCTGGAGACTTGGGAGCTGTGAGGAAGCAAGTGCGATTGGGGTGACACCTCTGAGGACTGGAGTATTTGTGATGTTGAAGTTGAGGTGGGAGAGCCGACTTAAAGGAGCACTTGATATCTTTTGAAGCACCTGCTGTTTTTGTGCATCATCTGGAATTTGTAGCGATGAGCGTGGCCATAAGAAAGGGATCGCACCACATTGTCCACTAAAAGAAGTAAACATCTTAGTTTGGCTGGAAGATGGTCTGTCTTCTGCAGATGTTACTGTTGCTTTAACACCTACCCCAGGGACACAACCTTTTTTTCCCTTCCCAACACGCCAGTTCCCCTTTCCACCAGCAGCAGGCCTTTTGCCACTCATTTTGGTGGTTACCTAATTGACAACTCTGGAGTTGTTTGCACAAAAAACGATGGATGGAAACCGAGCAGAGCTGAGTGGCCAATTTGTGGTACTAGCCCAAAAGGATTGGCTGGGTTAGAAGCAGCAAAACAATTTTATTAGATACACAGGTGGTGGAGCTTAGTATAGATGGCCTAATAGAATGAGTACCACACACTGCTACAATACCCACAATTATTCTACAGGCAAGATGCAGCTAAAAATTCTTTTTTTTTTTTAACGCTGGTGGAGCTTTGTATAGATGGCCTAATAGAATGAGTACCACACACTGCATCTATGCCCAAAATTATTGTCCAGGCAAGATGCAGCTAAAAATTATTTTTATTTGAACGCGGTGGAGCTTTGTATAGATAACCTAATAGAATGAATACCACACACTGCTACTATGCCCACAATTATTCTACAGGCAAGATGCAGCTAAAAATTCTTTTTTTTTTGAACGCTGGTGGAGCTTTGTATAGACGGCTTAATAGAATGAGTACCACACACTGCTAATATGCCCACAATTATTCTACAGGCAAGATGTAGCTAAAAATTCTTTTTTTTTTTTAACGCTGGTGGAGCTTTGTATAGATGGCCTAATAAATGAGTACCACACACTGCTACTATGCCCACAATTATTCTACAGACAAGATGCAGATAAAAATTCTTTTTTTTTGAACGCTGGTGGAGCTTTGTATAGATGGCCTAATAGAATGAGTACCACATACAGCTACTATACCCAAAATTATTGTCCAGGCAAGATGCAAGTAAAAAAAATTTATTTGAACGCTGGTGGAGCTTTGTATAGATGGCCTAATAGAATGAGTACCACACATTGCTACTATGCCCAAAATTATTGTCCAGGCAAGATGCAGTTAAAAATTATTTCTTTCAACGCTGGTGGAGCTTTGTATAGATGGCCTAATAGAATGAGTACCACACACTGCTACTATGCCAAAAATTATTGTCCAGGCAAGATGCAGCTAAAAATTCTTTTTTATTTGAACGCTGGTTGAGCTTTGTATAGATGGCCTAATAGAATGAGTACCACACACTGCTACTATGCCCACAATTATTCTACAGGCAAGATGCAGCTAAAAAATTTTTTTTTTAACGCTGGTGGAGCTTTGTATAGATGGCCTAATAGAATGAGTACCACACACTGCTACTATGCCCAAAATTATTGTCCAGGCAAGATGCAGCTAAAAATTCTTTTTTGTTTGAACGCTGGTGGAGCTTTGTATAGATGGCCTAATAGAATGAGTACCACACACTGCTACAATGCCCACAATTATTCTACAGGCAAGATGCAGCTAAAAATTCTTTTTTTTTTTTAACGCTGGTGGAGCTTTGTATAGATGGCCTAATAGAATGAGTACCACACACTGCATCTATGCCCAAAATTATTGTCCAGGCAAGATGCAGCTAAAAATTATTTTTATTTGAACGCTGGTGGAGCTTTGTATAGATAACCTAATAGAATGAATACCACACACTGCTACTATGCCCACAATTATTCTACAGGCAAGATGCAGCTAAAAATTCTTTTTTTTTTTTGAACGCTGGTGGAGCTTTGTATAGACGGCTTAATAGAATGAGTACCACACACTGCTAATATGCCCACAATTATTCTACAGGCAAGATGTAGCTAAACATTCTTTTTTTTTTTAATGCTGGTGGAGCTTTGTATAGATGGCCTAATAGAATGAGTACCACACACTGCTACTATGCCCACAATTATTCTACAGACAAGATGCAGATAAAAATTCTTTTTTATTTGAACGCTGGTGGAGCTTTGCATAGATGGCCTAATAGAATGAGTACCACATACAGCTACTATACCCAAAATTATTGTCCAGGCAAGATGCAAGTAAAAAAATTTTATTTGAACGCTGGTGGAGCTTTGTATAGATGGCCTAATAGCATGAGTACCACACATTGCTACTATGCCCAAAATTATTGTCCAGGCAAGATGCAGTTAAAAATTATTATGTAAGGTTCTGTGTACATGTTCCTGAAACTCAGTTTGTTTGTCAGCCATTTTACTTTCTGTCTTGCTGCAGCTATCTTGCCCTCAGTCAAAATGGAGTTTCCAGCTTGCATGTTCCCGCCCTGATTCTCTCCTTTTGCTTCTTAAGCAGCCACAGCTGAGCAATCAGTGCTTCAGAATCTAGCCTGCAGTGAACCTGTGACCTGACTCCTAAAGCCTGGGACCTTGTACTCCAGCTATTCCTACTGAGGAACTCTGAAGCACTTGTGGACTCTGAACCCTGCTCTTTGAAAGACCCACGTTTGCATGGACTTACGGTAACAGAGAAGAAGATCCTGAACCTGTTGTGGAGAGTGATTGCTGAGCTTAGATTACTCTGGCCTGCTGTGTCTCCTGCTTCTGTGTCTGCAAACTGTGTGACTACTTTTGCCAACTTGTATGAAGTAATACAAGACCTTCTATATCAAACCTGTGTCTCATGTATTTTCATCGCACCCAAGCACAAGACGCTATATGAACTGTACTACATACATTACAAGATTCTGAAGCCAAAACGTTAGTGTCTGCTGGGTCTGGAAAGGCTGTGTCTGCTGTAACTGTGGATATCGGATGTCCGGTTGTACTTTCTGTGATGACAGTGGTTGTGACTTCTCACAACCATTCCAGGTGAGCAATTCCCTTAAGTGTTTTTTTTTCTGCAGTGTTACCACAGGTAAACACTATTGTTTTTTTTTTCTCTTTTCTCTTTTTTGTCTGCTGTAACTGTGGATATCAGATGTCCGGGTGAACTTTCTGTGATGATAGTGGTTGTGACTTCTCACAACCATTCCAGGTGAGCAGTTCCCTTAATTTTTTTTCTCTCTGCAGTGTTACCACAGGTAAACACTATTGTTTTTTTGTTTTTTTTCTCCTCTCCTCTTCTTCCAGTACTCCTGTCTTAAAAGATCTGGAAAATGGAGGCCCGCATAAAGGAACTTTGCGGAGTGACTGATAATATCCTTGCAGATTTGCAGAATATAAAGACCCGTTTTTCAAGCCTACAGGACCTCATTAATCACAATTTGCAAGTGTTTGGACAGACTGCCCAGGATTTGCGAGCCAGGATTGAGGTTCTAGAAGAGCGAGTCCAGGCTCCTGCCATAGCCCCGAGTTCTGGGATTCCCAAGTTGCCCCCTTTTCGTTTTGGCGGTGAACGTGAGAAATTCAGGGATTTATTAATCAATGCAATCTTTTTTTTTCTGCACATGCTTCACAATTTCCCACTGAACGATCTAAGGTGCTTACTATAATTATGTTACTTACCAACAAGGCTTTGATGTGGGCAAACCCTCTGATTGAGACTGAGGATGATTGTTTGAATCACCTTGATGCTTTTATTTCAGCCATGGGGCAGGTGTTTGATGACCCCAATCGAGGTGCAACAGCTGAAGCAGCCATGTTAGCTTTGCGCCAAGGTAAGCACTCGGTAGCTGAATATGCCTTGGATTTCAGGAGATGGGCCCTTGATACCACCTGGGACAGTTCCGCCAAAAAATCTATTTTTCGAAAGGGGTTATCTCCACTGATTAAGGATGAACTTGCTCGTGCCGACCCTCCCACTGCGTTAGGTGACTTTATTAACTACTGCATCCGTATTGATACTCGTCTGACTGAACGCAGGCAAGAGAGATGGTTCGAAAGCAATCGCACTAACCTTTTCCTACCTTCCTCTCCAGCTAAGGAACCTTTGAGTAGGATTACACGGGAACCTGAACCTGAACCCATGCAGGTAGACTCTTTACAACGACGGGTTAGTGATGCACGCAAGGAACATCGTTTTAAGGAAAATCTATGTTTCTATTGTGGTAAGTCAGGGCACTTCATTATAAACTGCCCCAGCCGTTCTCGTAAGACTACTGCAGCACTCATTCATTGTGAGTGTTGCGAGAGGGGATCTGTCAGGTCCGAGCCTCAGGCTCCAGAGAGATCTGCAGCAACAGATCTTGATTTCTCGGACTTAAACTCCGTTACCTCTGAGGACGTTGACTGTGTAAACGCTGCCATTTTTCAAGTTTCCTCAGCGGTGTCCCAGCTGAGTTGTAAGAAAAACAATTCTCATTGCTTTCTTTCCATCAAACTCTGGGTTGACTCAGCTTGGGTGTCTAGCTCTGCTATGATCGACTCAGGGCAAGTGGAAATTTTATGGATGTCTCCTTTGCTCTGAAACAGGGAATACGTTCAGTGAAGAAGGCTACTCCAGTACAGATGGAAACTGTGGATGGCTCCCTGCTGACCTCTGGACCAGTGGATCAGGAAACAGAGCCTTTGAGGGTTCTTATGGGTAAAGATCATCAAGAGAAACTGTCCTTTATGCTTATCTCTTCTCCCCACTTTCCCATTATTCTAGGGCTACCATGGCTGCAGGCTCAGAATCCTACCATTAACTGGGAGACCAAGGAATTACACTTTCCAGAGAAACAGATGAGTCCAAAAGTTTCAGCTTGCTCTGTTCCTAAAGGAACCATGTCAGTCCCTGAACTACCAGCTGTATACCAGGACTATGTGGATTTATGTGACAAGAAGAACGCTGACCAGCTTCCCCCTCACCGTCCATATGATTGTCCAATTGAATTATTGCCTGGAGCAGAGATACCTTTTGGTAAGATCTACCCCCTGGCGGGGCCCGAGCTAAAGGCTTTAAAGGATTACATAGACGAAAATCTAGCCAAGGGCTTCATACGCCCCTCTTCATCTCCTGCAGGTGCACCCATCTTCTTTGTAAAGAAGAAAGATGGATCTCTGAGACCATGCGTAGACTATAGGGAACTCAATAAGGTTACTATTAGAAACCGTTATCCATTGCCTTTAATCCCTGAGTTATTGGAGAGAGTGCGACATGCCAAAATTTTCTCTAAACTAGATCTTCGTGGGGCCTATAACTTAGTCCGTATTAGACCTGGGGATGAATGGAAGACTGCATTCAGGTCACGCTATGGACACTTTGAATATCTAGTTATGCCTTTTGGTCTGAGTACCGCCCCAGCCACTTTCCAACACTTGGTGAATGACATCTTCAGGGATCTCCTAGATACATTCGTGGTAATTTATTTGGATGATATTCTAATTTTTTCTAACTCCACAGAGGAACATCATGGACATGTGAGAATGGTCTTGGAACGTCTAAGACAAAATCATCTTTACATCAAACTTGAAAAGTGTGAATTCCATAGGACCGAAATTCAATTTCTGGGGTATGTACTGTCTGCACAAGGAATTAGTATGGATGGAAGCAAAACCCAAGCCATCAAGGATTGGCCAAGTCCTAGAAATGTGAAGGAGGTACAGCGCTTCATCGGGTTTGCCAACTTCTATAGACGTTTCATTAGAAATTTCTCTGAGGTAGTGTCACCTATCACCCAACTTACCCGGAAAGAGTCTAAGTTCTCCTGGACTCCCCAAGCCCAGGAAGCATTTTCCCGTCTAAAAGATAAATTTACCACTGCACCTATCCTAGTACATCCCAACCCCGAGCTTGCCTTCATAATAGAGGTGGATGCTTCAGACTGTGCCGTTGGAGCTATACTCTCTCAGAGAACAGGTGAGAAGAATGTCTTGCATCCCTGTGCCTTCTTTTCCCAGCAGTTGTCTTCAGCTGAGAGGAACTACGATGTGGCAATAGAGAGTTGTTGGCCATTATTGCCGCCTTCAAAGAATGGAGACACCTTCTTCAGGGAGCTGCACAGCAAATAGTCGTCCTGACAGATCATCGTAACCTTGAGTTTATCAGGTCGGCTAAGTGCCTGACTCCTCGCCAGGCTCGCTGGAATCTTTTCTTAAACCAATTTAATTTTATCATTTCTTATAGACCAGGATCGCGCAATGGAAAGGCTGATGCACTCTCTAGGATTTACTCAGCAGAGACACGTCCAATTACTCCTCCTAAGACTATTCTTCCTGACTCTAGATTCCTAGGAGTAATTCATAATCAAGACCTACTTAAGGACATCAAGGAAGCATACCATGCGGATTCCTTTTTGGCACAACCCCCAAGGGACGTAAGTCTTGTCTTTAAGAATGGTGTGTGGATTCAGGGACAACGCCTGTATATTCCTGAAACAGTCAGATTGAGAGTATTGCAACTCATTCACGATTCCAAGATAGCTGGGCATAGAGGAATTCTAAAGACACAGGAATTTCTCTCTCGTTTCTTTTGGTGGCCCACTTGCAGGAAGGATGTCTTAAACTATGTCACTTCATGTGAAGTCTGTGCAAGATGCAAAACACCTCGCTCCTCACCAACTGGTCTGTTACAGCCTCTTCCCACCCCGTCCCGCCCGTGGGGATCCATTTCTATGGACTTCATTGTGGAGTTACCAACCTCTCAAGGGAAGAACACCATTCTAGTGGTGGTTGACCGTCTAACAAAGGCAGCTCATTTTATCCCTTGTGTCGGCTTACCCACTGCAAAACAGACATCAGATTTGATGATTAAAGATGTGTTTCGCTTACATGGAGTACCGGATGAGGTTATTTCGGATCGAGGGGTGCAATTCACTTCTAGGTTTTGGCAAAATTTCTGTGCAGCATTGGACATTAAAGTAAACCTTTCTTCTGCTTTTCATCCCCAGACTAATGGACAGACCGAACGAACCAATCAAACCCTGGAGCAGTATCTCCGCTGCTTTATCTGCCACCTACAGGATGATTGGGTGGATCTACTTCCATTAGCTGAGTTCTCGTATAACAACTCTCAGAGTGCCTCCACTAAGCAGTCTCCTTTTTACTCTAATCTAGGTTATCATCCTAACATTCTTCCTCGATTTCCCATAGATACGCCTTTACCAGCAGTGGCTGAAAGAATCACGTCTTTACAGAAGAATATGGATCTTCTAAAGGAGAATCTGGAATCGGCTCAGGAAAGGTACAAGAAAGCAGCAGATAAATTTCGTAAACCTGCACCAGCTTTCAAGGTAGGAGACTTGGTCTGGCTGTCAACCAGAAATCTTAAGTTAAGGATTCCATCGTCTAAGTTGGGACATAAGTACATTGGACCCTATAAAATCAGTAAAATTATAAGTGCCGTTGCTTGTCGTCTTCAACTGCCCAGAACTATGAGAATTCACCCTGTCTTTCATGTATCCCTACTAAAGGCTGCGACACCCAATACGTTTCCTGGACGTTCTTCTCCTTGCCCTGACCCAGTGCTAGTCGATGGTCAGGAAGAATTTGTGGTGGAAAGGATTTTAGATTCCAGGTTGTATAGAAATCAGTTACAATATCTGATTAAATGGCAGGGCTACCCAGTGGAGGACAACTCATGGGAACCAGTCAATAACGTTAATGCTCCTCGCTTGCTCCGTCAGTTTCATCAGAGGTACCCACACAAGCCTGGCCTGAGGTCATCCGGAGGTTGTCCCTAAGGGGGGAGTAATGTAAGGTTCTGTGTACATGTTCCTGAAACTCAGTTTGTTCGTCAGCCATTTTACTTTCTGTCTTGCTGCAGCTATCTTGCCCTCAGTCAAAATGGAGTTTCCAGCTTGCATGTTCCCGCCCTGATTCTCTCCTTTTGCTTCTTAAGCAGCCACAGCTGAGCAATCAGTGCTTCAGAATCTAGCCTGCAGTGAACCTGTGACCTGACTCCTAAAGCCTGGGACCTTGTACTCCAGCTATTCCTACTGAGGAACTCTGAAGCACTTGTGGACTCTGAACCCTGCTCTTTGAAAGACCCACGTTTGCATGGACTTACAGTAACAGAGAAGAAGATCCTGAACCTGTTGTGGAGAGTGATTGCTGAGCTTAGATTACTCTGGCCTGCTGTGTCTCCTGCTTCTGTGTCTGCAAACTGTGTGACTATTTTTGCCAACTTGTATGAAGTAATACAAGACCTTCTATATCAAACTGTGTCTCATGTATTTTCATCGCACCCAAGCACAAGACGCTATATGAACTGTACTACATACATTACATATTATTTCTTTCAACGCTGGTGGAGCTTTGTATAGATGGCCTAATAGAATGAGTACCACACACTGCTACTATGCCAAAATTATTGTCCAGGCAAGATGCAGCTAAAAATTCTTTTTTATTTGAACGCTGGTGAGCTTTGTATAGATGGCCTAATAGAATGAGTACCACACACTGCTACTATGCCCAAATTATTCTCAGCAAGATGCAGCTAAAAATTTTTTTTTTAACGCTGGTGGAGCTTTGTATAGATGGCCTAATAGAATGAGTACCACACACTGCTACTATGCCCAAAATTATTGTCCAGGCAAGATGCAGCTAAAATTCTTTTTTGTTTGAACGCTGGTGGAGCTTTGTATAGATGGCCTAATAGAATGAGTACCACACACTGCTACTATGCCCAAAATTATTGTCCAGGCAAGATGCAGCTAAAAATTCTTTTTTTTTTAACACTGGTGGAGCTTTGTATAGATGGCCTAATAGAATGAGTACCACACACTGCTACTATGCCCAAAATTATTGTCCAAGCAAGATGCAGATAAAAATTCTTTTTATTTGAACGCTGGTGGAGCTTTGTATAGATGGCCTAATAGAATGACTACCACATACAGCTACTATGCCCAAAATTATTGTCCAGGCAAGATGCAGATAAAAATTATTAGTTATTTCAACGCTGGTGGAGCTTAGTATTGATGGCCTAATAGAATGAGTACCACACACTGCTACTATGCCCAAAATTATTGTCCAGGCAAGATGCAGATAAAAATTATTAGATAATTTCAATGCTGGTGGAGCTTAGTATAGATGGCCTAATAAATTGAGTACACTCACTGCTACTATGCCCAAAATTATTGTCCAGCGCATGATGCAGCAATAAATTCGTATTATTGAACGCTGGTGGAACTGGCAAAAAGTGATAGGAACTGATGTAACCTAGCCCTCTGAAGGGATGCAATTACAAATAGTCACTACTCCCAAGTTGACCTAGCTGTCTATTTAAGAGCACAGACCTGCCTGCTAAAAGTGCTAGAAACTGCTGTAACCTAGCCCTCAAAAGGGCTGCAATTACAAACTAGTCCCTACTCCCTAAACCTTCCTGTCTAATTACCAGAAAAATCGCTTGCAATTCGCAGTTTCACAGTGACAATATAGCGTTCACAGCAGCAGCAGTGCCGTCTAACACTGAGCTGCAGCAGTGAGAAAATAGTGGCGAAGGGGAAAATGGCTGGGTCTTATAGGGCAAGGACATGTGACATATACAGCCAATGACACATGCCCTTGCTTGTGTGAAAAAAGAGCACTTCGCTCCGTGTGTGCGCTGCTGATAGGCTGACAGACTGCACCGCCCACTGGAAATGCGGGAAACAGAAAAAAAATGAATCTTCATTATTTCTGCACAGATTCATTCCATGCCCCTTCCACCCGCCCCGCTGTACACTCAAACTGTGTATTAACAGTGATTATCAGCATTACTGTGAAAAAATCCAGTTATGATATTGGTGCACGAACAGTTATCGAACATAACCTTGAACAGCCAGATTTTTTCCAAATCGTTCGGGTTCGTCGAACGGCTCGAACACCGCCCAAAACAGCTCGAATTTGAGATTAGCGAACAGTTCGATTCGAACACCGCTCATCTCTAGTCTACACCATATGCACCAATATATGAAAATACGTCTCCAAAAAAGATTTGAGACAAAATAGATGTGTGCACCTATTAGTAAATGCACCTATATATTAAATGCTGTATCTGGTGGACCAAAAGAAATGCCATTTGATCAATACTGCAACAGATAACCCTGTCCTAAGACATTGCCAATATACAAAATTAATCAATCTATAGAAGGACAAATGCCCTAAAAAGAGTCAAGGGGTATGAAAAGACCCTTACTCACACATGTGGAAATGGTAAAACAAAACCAGGATAAGGCAGTCACAAGGAGAGGGCAAATGCCTCATAAAAAAATCATGACAAGGATTAGACCTGCAGCCAGCATGTTGGTGAAGCGAGGGAACAACCCCACGCGTATCGCCACCTGGGGAAGTGGCTTCCTCAGGGGAGAAATGGACTGTTCTGTCCAAATAGCGTGTCTTAAATATGTAAAGTAATTAGAGTTGATAACTCACACATAAGCCTTGCGTCCATTAAGACGGCGTCCAGATGTGGCAGCCGTGCATGGATCTTCGGTGCTTGGCCAATTGCGAATGTCCCTTGTACCCGATGGGATTTCTGTGCTCTGGTCTTGACCAGCGCAGGTCTGGTCTTTTGGCTTTAACCAGCATAGTGTGGACTCTGGCACTTGCCTGGCACAGGTCTGGCCTTCGGGCCTTGACTGGTGTAGTCTGGGCTTTAGAACTCTTCTGGCACTGCCTGTGTTCTGCTTCCAGGTGTGCCACAACCCACTGGTTCTCACTTCCTGCCATGTCTTGGCACCCCGGCCTCAGGGTTTTCGTTAACATACGTACTGACCTTCTTTTCTTTTGTCAACAAATCTCCCATTTTGGAGCACTGGCCTTTTATACTGGGGAACTACGTTATCAAGGTCACCTGACCTGGTGTTCCATCCAAACTCGTCCCACCTGAAACTCTCCCTCTTCCTGTTGGTTTTTGCAGTGTCCTGTTTGGACAGTAGATGGCAGTCTCCCTGCACAAAATGCTGCACAGCACTGGAGATTTTCATCTTTTATGTCACACGCTCTTTGAGAGGCATAGAGGGCTGTTCGATTGAGTCTTTTTTCACACTTCAGTCATGAGTAATGAAGTATTAAATATCTTTCGATATCACTTTAGCAGGACGTCCCCCACAAGACAAAAAAATTAAAAAAATAATTGATTAATATGTTATTAATTTTATTCATCAGGTTCATCAAACATTTGTAGGTTCTTTTAGTTACCTATGTGCACAAATGACCAATAAATGATTCCTTAAAAAAACAAGTAATATTGTTGCACAACAGGTAAGAAAAAGAGTGAGAAAAGTATATTGTGGATAAAGGAGGTCTGCATTTTGTGAAAATTTGACAAAAATATTTAAAAGTCCTTTCAAAGTGTCCCTCTCATACTCACATATCACTTCAGAAAGTTCTTTCACCATCATCTACCAGTATCCTTGACTCAATCAGGTTAGTCCTGTAAATTACCGTACTATTTTGGAGTTTTACCAGTGGATGTATCGAGCAGTCTTCCCAACCTATGGCTCTGTATGCCATTCTGAGACTTACGTACACGCCCCCCGGAAGAAGGCTAGCGCTGAATCGCGCTTAGGGACCGAGCACATTTATTTTAGGTATGAGGAACCACTAAATATGTTTATTTTATCATATGTCGGCTTTCAATTAATTTATTAAAGCACTGTGGCACTTTTACTATAATTGTTGAGTTGCAGCACTCTGCATTTAACTTTAAAGGGATATACCCGATATAAGCACAGCAGCACTTTTATAAACTTTTATGTAATAAGTTTAACACAATGTGACATTTGTTGTTTAACACTAAGGCACTTTTTCTTAATCAATTTTACTGCATTAATTTATTTGTTTATAATTATATTACACTTTTTACATGGTTTACAAATTGTTTTGCTTTATTAAATTTATATGTGTTTTGTGCGCACATTTGGTGGCACTTAATATTTAATGAAATTTTGGTATTTTATACATGGTGTTTCTTTTGGTAGTTAATGCGTGGTGTTTCTCTGGTACTATTATTTGAGCGGTTGTAAATATGGTATATTGATTGATTTATACATATATTGTTTATTTTTGTTCTGTATATTATAATTGTGCTCTTATTTCAGCTGCATAAACTATTTTTAAGAATTATATTGATTACCTTAATAAACATTTATTAACAGTATTCTAGACTTTGATGCAATTTTTATTAGGAGGATTTTTTGCCATTCTGAGACTTGTAGTTCTGAAAACAGCAGAACGTTGGTATTTCCAGAATCTGTCCTTTCCTCAACCCTCAATCTACTAAAATGATTGTGCAGAAGGCCTGCATGATTAGAGGCCTGAAATGGCACAATTTTAAGAACACTGATATGTAATCCATATGATATAGATTACCTACGTTTAAATATCTGGCCTGTAGTTTTATTTTCTGTAAACTAGTGTCAATAACTAGGCTAAGACACAGCCAAAAAATTAAATGGAGGCCTGAAATGGCACAATTTTAAGCACCCTGATATGTGATGCGTGACAGAGATACCCCACTTTAAAATATCTGGCATGTAGTTGTTGTTTTTTGAGCAGCAAACAGGTGTCAATAACTAGACTAATACAAAGCAAATAAAATTAATTGGAAGCCTCAAATGGCATAATTTTAAGGACACTGATATGTGATCAGTGTGACAGAGATATCCCACATTTTAATATCTGGCCTGTAGTTTTTTTTCAGCAAACTAATGTCAATAATTAGTCTAAGACACAGCAAAAACAATGCAATGGAGGCCTGAAATGGCAAAATTTGGCACACAATGATATGTGATCTGTGTGACGGAGATACCTGAATTTAAAATATCTGCCCTCTATTTCTTTTTTTTTGGCACCATACTGGTGTCAATAACTAGGCTAAGACACAGCAAAAAAATTAAATGGAGGCCTGAAATGGCACATTTTAAGCACCCTGATATGTGATGCGTGTGACGGAGATACCTCACTTTAAAATATGTGGTCTCTAATTCTTTTTTTTTGCAGCAACCTGATGTCAGTAACTTGGCTAAGACAAAGCAAAAAAAAATGCAATGCAGGCATGAAATGGCACAATTTTGAGTGCACTGATATAAGATCCATGTGGCAGACAAAACACAATGTAAAATATCTGCACTATTGCTAACTATTTTTTTTTCAGCAAACTGGTGTCAACAACTTGTATAAGACACTCCAACAAAATTGTACGTAGCCCAGAATTAGCAGAATTTTCAGCGCACTCAGATGTCATCGCTGTGACGGCCAAACACCTGTTTCAAACAGCTGACCTGTAGGTAACTATTTTTTTTTATCAGCAAACTGGAGTCAATTACTTGTATAACATACTCCAACAAAATTGTACAGTAGCCCAGAAATGTAAGAATTTTTTCCGCACTCAGATGTGATCGCTGTGACGGCCAAACCCGTTTAAAATTGCTGGCCTGTAAGTAACTACTTTTTCATCAGCAAACTGGTGTCAATACCTTGTATGACACTCCAACAAAATTGTACAGTAGCCCAGAAATGGCAGAATATTCTGGGCATTTAGATGTGATCGCTGTGACGGCCAAACAACTGTTTAAAATTTAAAATAGCTGGCATGTAGGTAACCATTTTTTAATCAGCAAACTGGTGTCAATAACTTGAATAAGACACTCCAGCAAAATTGTAAAGTAGCCCAGAAAAGGCAGAATTTACAGCGCACTCAGATGTGATCACTGTGACAGCAAAACCCCTGTTTAAAATAGCTGGCCTGTAGGCATGAATCCAAGAAACAGGAACAGCACTCCGTTTTTGTGGGTGAGAAAGAGCTGTTTCATTTAGACCATAGATGCAACGTTTCTGTTCAAAGTGTGAACCTTTTTCAAGCAGTTAACATATGCCAAGTGTGAAAAATTAATAGGTCATACAAAGTTACAATGATTAATTACAATGAAGCAAGAGCAAAAACTCCCCATTACAGAGAGTGTACAGAAAGTGCAAAGTGCTATACAAGTTAATGAAGATCAAATAAAGTGCAGTGCAATACCATCAAAGTATTAGATTACATACAGTACAGAGTAATACATTAATTGACATTAAATGTCCAGGTGTGCATCGTCAAAATCAATCAATTCCATGGCTTACCCCATATGACATTTAGAAAACATGCTGGTCAGCGTCCTGTGGTATGAAGTACGTACGACAGGAAGTAGATATTCAGTGGTAAGCAGAGCGCGCTTCAAAGCGCATGCGCCGTAGAGATTCCACTCTCCTGAATGCCATCTTCATTAACGGCAGAGGCATATCAATAGTATAGAGAGCCGCGCATGCACGGTAACCAAAAGCAACATAACGCTATCTTAACTGTAAAAATGAAGCGTTGAACAATCAAATGGGACAAAGATTTAAGAAACTTCATATGTTGAATAAAACATTGAAATATGCAATAAAATGTTATATTGCATGAATTCTTTGTGTAACAAGATAAAGTACTTTTAAGAAAAACCCCATAGTGAATGGATGAAAATGGGTGCACCCAAACGAGCAAGAACACCCCCCATTTGCACACTCAGATGTGATCGCTGCAACCGCCAAACCCGTTTAAAATAGCTGGCCTGTAGGTAACTATTTTTTTTATCAGCAAACTGGTGTCAATTACTTGTATAAGACACTCCAACAAAATTTTACAGTAGCCCAGAAAAAGCTGAATTTTTTGCACACTCAGATGTGATCGCTGTGACAACTAAACCCATTTAACTATTTTTTATCAGCAAAATGGTGTCAATAACTTGTATAAAACACTCTAACAAAACTGTACAGTAGCCCAGAAAAGCCAGAAAATTCTGCGCACTCAGATATGATCGCTGTGATGGCCAAACCCGTTTAAAATAGCTGGCCTGTAGGTAACTATTTTTTTAACAGCAAACTGCTGTCAATAACTTGTTTAAGACATTCCAACAAAATTGTACAGTAGCCCAAAATTTACAGAATTTTCTGCACACTCAGATGTGAACGCTGTGACGGCCAAACCCCTGTTTAAAAGTGCTAGGTAATTATTTTTCTATCGCAAACTGATGTCAATAACTTGTAAAAGACAGTCCAACAAAATTGTACAGCGGCACAGAAATGGCAGAATTTTCTTCACACTCAGATGTGATAGCTGTGAGGGCCAAACCCCAGTTTAAAATAGATGGCCTGTAGTTAACTATGTTTTTTATCAGCAAACTGGTGTCAATAATTTGTATAAGACACCAATAATATTGTACAGAAGCCCAGATATGGCAGAATTTTCTATGCACTCAGATGTGATCGCTGTGAAAGACAAACCCGTTTAAAATAGCTGGCCTGTAGGTAACTATTTTTTTTTATCAGCAAACTGGTGTCAAAAACTTGTATAAGACACTCCAAAAAAAATTTTACAGTAGTCCACAAATGGCAATATTTTCTGTGCACTCAGATGTGATGGCTATGACGGCCAAACCCCTGTTTAAAATTGCTGGCCTGTAGGTAATAATTTTTTTATCAGCAAACTGGTGTCAATAACTTCTATAAGACACTCCAACAAAATTGTACAGTAGCCCAGGAATGGCAGAATTTTCTGCGCACTCAGATGTGATCGCTTTGACAACCAAACCCGTTTAAAATAGCTGGCCTATAGGTAACTATTTTTTTATCAGCAAACTGGTGTCAATAACTTGTATAACACAATCCAACAAAATTTTACAGTAGCCCAGAAATGGCAAAATATTCTGGCAACTCAGATATGATCGATGTGACGGACAAACCCGTTTAAAATAGCTGGCATGTAGGTAACTATTTTCTAACAGCTAACTGGTGTCAATAAATTGTATAACACACTCCAACAAAATTGTACAGAAGCCCAGAAATGGCAGAATTTTCTGTGCACTCAGATGTGATCGCTGTGATGGCCAAACCCGTTTAAAATAGCTGGCCTATAGGTAACTATTTTTTTTATCAGCAAACTGGTGTCAATAACTTGTATAACACACTCCAACAAAATTGTACAGTAGCCCAGAAATGGCAGAATTTTCTGCGCACTCAGAAATGATCGATGTGACGGCCAAACCCGTTTAAAATAGCTGGCCTGTAGGTAACTATTTTTTAACAGCAAACTGGTGTCAATAACTTGTATAAGACATTCCAACAAAATTGTACAGTAGCCCAAAATTTACAGAATTTTCCGAACACTCATATGTGATCACTGTGACGGCCAAACTCCTGTTTAAAAGTGCTGGCCTGTAGGTAATTATTTTTTTATCAGCAAACTGGTGTCAACAACTTGTATAAGACACTCCAACAAAATTTTACAGTAGTCCAGAAATGGCAGAATTTTCTGCACACTCATATGATCGCTGTGACGGCCAAACCCCTGTTTAAAAGTACTGGCCTGTAGGTAACTATATTTTTTATCAGCAAACTGGTGTCAATAACTTGTATAAGACTTTCCAACAAAATTGTACAGTAGCCCAGAAATGGCAGAATTTTCTGCACTCTCAGATGTGATCGCTGTGACAGCTAAACCCGTTTAAAATAGCTGGCCTGTAGGTAACAACTGTTTAAATTTTAAAATAGCTGGCATGTAGGTAACTATTTTTTTATCAGCAAACTGGTGTTAATAACTTGTATAAGACACTCCAACAAAATTGTAAAGTAGCCCAGAAAAGGTAGGATTTTCTGCACACTCAGATTGTGATCGCTGTGACAGCCAAACCACTGTTTAAAATTGCTGGCTTGTAGGTAATAATTTTTTTTTATCATCAAACTGGTGTCAATAACTTCTATAAGACACTCCAACAAAATTGTACAGTAGCCCAGAAATGGAAGAATTTTCTGCACACTCAGATGTGATCACTGTGATGACCAAACCCGTTTCAAATAGCTGGCCTGTATTTAACTAATTTTTTAATCAGCAAACTGGTGTCAATAACTTGTATAAGACACTCCAACAAAATTTTACAGTAGTCCAGAAATGGCAAAATTTTCTGTGCACTCAGATGTTATGGCTATGACGGCCAAACCCGTTTAAAATTGCTGGCCTGTAAGTAATAATTTTTTTATCAGCAAACTGGTGTCAATAACTTCTATAAGACACTCCAACAAAATTGTACAGTAGCCCCGAAATGGCAGAATTTTCTGCGCACTCAGATGTGATCACTGTGACGGCTAAACCCATTTAAAATAGCTGGCCTATAGGTAACTATTATTTTAGCAGCAAACTGATGTCAATAACTTGGATAAGACACTCCAACAAAATTGTACAGTAGCACAGAAATGGCAAAATTTTCTTCACACTCAGATGTGATAGCTGTGATGGCCAAACCCCAGTTTAAAATAGCTGGCCTGTAGTTAACTATATTTTTTATCAGCAAACTGGTGTCTATAACTTGTATAAGACACTCCAATAATATTGTACAGAAGCCCAGAAATGGCAGAATTTTCTGTGCACTCAGATGTGATTGCTGTGAAAGACAAACCCGTTTAAAATAGCTGGCCTGTAGGTAACTATTTTTTTATCAGCAAACTGGTGTCAATAACTTGTATAAGACACTCCAACAAAATTTTACAGTAGTCCAGAAATGGCAAAATTTTCTGTGCACTCAGATGTGATGGCTATGACGGCCAAACCCCTGTTTAAAATTGCTGGCCTGTAGGTAATAATTTTTTTTATCATCAAACTGGTGTCAATAACTTCTATAAGACACTCCAACAAAATTGTACAGTAGCCCAGAAATGGCAGTATTTTCTGCGCACTCAGATGTGATTGCTGTGACGGCCAAACCCGTTTAGAATAGCTGGCCTATAGGTAACTATTTTTTTAGCAGCAAACTGGTGTCAATAACTTGTATAACACACTCCAACAAAATTTTACAGTAGCCCAGAAATGGCAGAATTTTCTGCGCACTCAGATATGATCGCTGTGACAGCCAAACCCCTGTTTAAAATTGCTAGCCTGTAGGTAACAACTGTTTAAATTTTAAAATAGCTGGCATGTAGGTAACTATTTTTTTATCAGCAAACTGGTGTCAATAGCTTGTATAAGACACTCCAACAAAATTGTAAAGCCCAGAAAAGGTAGGATTTTCTGCACACTCAATATGATTGCTGTGAAGGCCAAACCCGTTTAAAATAGCTGGCCTGTAGGTATCTATTTTTTAACAGCAAACTGGTGTCAATAACTTGTATAAGACATTCCAACAAAATTGTACAGTAGCCCAAATTGACAGAATTTTCTGCACACTCATATGTGATCGCTGTGACGGCCAAACCCATTTAAAAGTTCTGGCCTGTAGGTAATTATTTTTTATCAGCAAACTGGTGTCAATAACTTCTATAAGACACTCCAACAAAATTGTACAGTAGCCCAAAATGGAAGAATATTTCTGCACACTCAGATGTGATCACTGTGACGACCAAACCCGTTTCAAAGAGCTGACCTGTATTTAACTATTTTTTTAATCAGCAAACTGGTGTCAATAATTTGTATAAGACACTCCAAAAAAACTGTACAGTAGCCAAGAAATGGCAGAATTTTCAGCGCACTCATATGATCGCTGTGACGGCCAAACCCGTTTAAAATTGCTGGCCTGTAGGTAATACATTTTTTTTATCAGCAAACTGGTGTCAATAATTTGTATAAGACACTCCAACAAAATTTTACAGTAGTCCAGAAATGGCAGAATTTTCTGCACACTCATATGTGATCGCTGTGACAGCCAAACCCGTTTAAAATTGCTGGCCTGTAGGTAATACATTTTTTTTATCATCAAACTGGTGTCAATAACTTCTATAAGACACTCAACAAAATTGTACAGTAGCCCAGAAATGGCAGTATTTTCTGCGCACTCAGATGTGATTGCTGTGACGGCAAACCCGTTTAGAATAGCTGGCCTATAGGTAACTATTTTTTTTAGCAGCAAACTGGTGTCAATAACTTGTATAACACACCCCAACAAAATTTTACAGTAGCCCAGAAATGGCAGAATTTTCTGTGCACTCAGATATGATCGCTGTGACAGCCAAACCCCTGTTTAAAATTGCTAGCCTGTAGGTAACAACTGTTTAAATTTTAAAATAGCTGGCATGTAGGTAACTATTTTTTTATCAGCAAACTGGTGTCAATAGCTTGTATAAGACACTCCAACAAAATTGTAAAGCCCAGAAAAGGTAGATTTTCTGCACACTCAGATATGATTGCTGTGAAGGCCAAACCCGTTTAAAATAGCTGGCCTGTAGGTATACTATTTTTTAACAGCAAACTGGTGTCAATAACTTGTATAAGACATTCCAACAAAATTGTACAGTAGCCCAAAATTGACAGAATTTTCTGCACACTCATATGTGATCGCTGTGACGGCCAAACCCATTTAAAAGTTCTGGCCTGTAGGTAATTATTTTTTATCAGCAAACTGGTGTCAAAACTTCTATAAGACACTCCAACAAAATTGTACAGTAGCCCAGAAATGGAAGAATTTTCTGCACACTCAGATGTGACACTGTGACGACCAAACCCGTTTCAAAGAGCTGACCTGTATTTAACTATTTTTTTTAATCAGCAAACTGGTGTCAATAATTTGTATAAGACACTCCAAAAAAACTGTACAGTAGCCAAGAAATGGCAGAATTTTCAGCGCACTCATATGATCGCTGTGACGGCCAAACCCGTTTAAAATTGCTGGCCTGTAGGTAATACATTTTTTTTATCAGCAAACTGGTGTCAATAATTTGTATAAGACACTCCAACAAAATTTTACAGTAGTCCAGAAATGGCAGAATTTTCTGCACACTCATATGTGATCGCTGTGACAGCCAAACCCGTTTAAAATTGCTGGCCTGTAGGTAATACATTTTTTTTATCAGCAAACTGGTGTCAATAACTTCTATAAGACACTCCAACAAAATTGTACAGTAACCCAGAAATGGAAGAATTTTCGGCACACTCAGATGTGATCACTGTGACGACCAAACCCGTTTCAAAGAGCTGACCTGTATTTAACTATTTTTTTAAATCAGCAAACTGGTGTCAATAATTTGTATAAGACACTCCAACAAAACTGTACAGTAGCCCAGAAATGGCAGAATTTTTCTGAGCACCCATATGATCGCTGTGACGGCCAAACCCGTTTAAAATTGCTGGCCTGTAGGTAATTATCTCTTTATCAGCAAAATGGAAGACACTCCAACAAAATTGTACAGTAGCCCAGAAATAGCCGAATTTTCTGTGCACTTAGATGTGATCGCTGTGACTGCCAAACCCGTTTAAAATAGCTGGCCTGTAGGTAACTATTTTTATCAGCAAACTGGTGTCAATAACTTGTATAGGACACTCCAACAAAATTGTACAGTAGCTCAGAAATGGCAGAATTTTCTGTGCACTCAGATGTGATCGCTGAGACAGCCAAACCCGTTTAAAATAGCAGGCCTGTAGGTAACTATTTTTTTTATCAGCAAACTGGTGTCAATAACTTGTGTAAAACACTCCAACAAAATTTTACAGTAGTCAAGAAATGTCAGAATTTTCTGCACACTCAGATGTGATAGCTGTGACGGCCAGACCCATGTTTAAAATAGCTGGCATGTAGGTAACCATTTTCTTCATCAGCAAACTGATGTCCATAACTTGTATAAGACACTCCAATTATATTGTACAGTAGCCCAGAAATGGCAGAATTTTCTGTGCACTCAGATGTGATCGCTGTGACAGCCAAACCCGTTTAAAATAGCTGGATTTTCACGCTGTACTATGGAAAGGATCTGGCTGTATTCTGCAGTGCGAACAAGCAAATGGAGCAAAAAAACTGTGTGCTCTGAATTGCTTTTGAAGAAAATAATGATTAAGATGCAAAAAAAATATTCCTGCCCACTGATACCTAGGGCTATGTATATACGCTAAATATCTGTAATGTGCAGCAGCAGACAGTAATGGAATGGACCCTCATGCTGTATGCAATGAAGTCTGCCACATACAATGCCTGCCTACCTAGCACTGATATCTATATACCCACATACACTACCTGCCTGCCTAGCACTGATATCTATATACCCACATACACTGCCTGCCTACCTAGCACTGATATATATACAGTGCCTTGAGAAAGTATTCGGCCCTCTGGAACTTTTCAACCTTTTCCCACATATCATGCTTCAAACATAAAGATACCAAATGTAAATTTTTGGTGAAGAATCAACAATGAGTGGGACACAATTGTGAAGTTGAACTAAATTTATTGTTTTTTTTAAATTTTTGTGGAAATACAAAAACTGAAAAGTGGGGCGTGCAAAATTATTTGGCCCCTTTAACTTAATACTTTGTTGCGCCACCTTTTACTGCAATTACATCTGCAAGTCGCTTGGGTATGTCTCTATCAGTTTTGTACATCGAGAGACTGAAATTCTTGCCCATTCTTCCTTGGCAGCTCTAGCTCAGTGAGGTTGGATGGCGATCGTTTGTGAACAGCAGTTTTCAGCTCTTTCCACAGATTCTCGATTGGATTCAGGTCTGGACTTTGACTTGGCCATTCTAACAACTGGATACGTTTATTTGTGAACCATTCCATTGTAGATTTTGCTTTATATCTGGGATCATTGTCTTGTTGAAAGACAAATCTCCGTCCCAGTCTCAGGTCTTTTGCAGACTCTCAACAGGTTTTCTTCAAGAATGGTCCTGTATTTGGCTCCATGCATCTTCCCTTCAATTTGAACCAGCTTCTCTGTCCCTGCTGAAGAAAAGCAGGCCCAAACCATGATGCTGCCACTACGTTTGACAGTGGGATGGTGTGTTCAGGGTGATGAGCTGTGTTGCCTTTATGCTAAACATATCGTTTGGCAGTTGCCAAAAAGTTCGATTTTGGTTTCATCTGACCAGAGTAACCTTCTTCCACATGTTTGGTGTGTCTCCCAGGTGGCTCGTTGCAAACTTTAAACAACACTTTTTATGGATATCTTTGGGAAATGGCTTTCTTCGTGCCACTCTTCCACAAAGGCCAGATTTGTGCAGTGTACGACTGATTGTTGTCCTATGGTCAGACTGTCCCACCTCAGCTGTAGATCTCTGCAGTTCATCCAGAGTGATCATGGGCCTCTTGGCTGCATCTCTGATCAGTCTTCTCCTTGTTTGAGATGAAAGTTTAGAGGGACGGCCGAGTCTTGGTAGATTTGCAGTGGTATGATACTCCTTCCATTTCAATATGATCGCTTGCACAGTGCTCCTTGGGATTTTTAAAGTTTTGGAAATCATTTTGTATCCAAATCCGGCTTTATACTTCTCCACAACAGTATCACGGACCTGCCTGTTGTGTTCCTTGATCTTCATGATGCTCTCTGTGCTTCAAACAGAACACTAAGACTATCACAGAGCAGGTGCACTTATACAGAGACTTGGTTACACACAGGTGGATTATATTTATCATCATTAGTCATTTAGGACAACATTGGATCATTCAGAGATCCACATTGAACTTCTGGAGTGAGTTTGCTGCACTGAAAGTAAAGGGGCCGAATAATATTGTACGCTTTACTTTTCAGTTTTTTGTATTTCAACAAAATTTAAAATAATCAATAAATTTTGTTCAACTTCACAATTGTGTCCCACTTGATTCTTCACCAAAAATTAACATTTGATAACTTTATGTTTGAAGTATATGTGGTAAAAGGTTGAAAAGTTTCAGGGGCCGAATACTTTCGCAAGGCACTATATATATATATATATATATATGTATGTATATATATATATATATAATATATATATATATATATACACACACCGTAATTAGTCCTCAGAAGGACTGTTGGTTTAGCTGGATGTGTATTCAATATGGTGTTACCCACACTAACTTATACACGACCAAATATGTCCCTATCTATGCAGCAACTCTCCCTACACTGCCTAAGTACGGAGCTGACTGTGACGAGCATGGAAGTGCCAGGTCTGAGATAGACCTGATGACGCTGTGCAGCCAATCACTGTAATGCCACAACCAACATGGCTGCGGTATTACAGTGTGTGGCAGACAATCCCTGCATGTTTATTGGCGCGCTAAAGAGTGCCAAACATGCAGAGCCGGAAATGCTCAGCGCTCAAAGAACATCGCGAGCAGTGAGATGCTCAAGCGAGCACCGAGCATGCTCGCTCATCACTAGTTCTAACCATTTCTTTCACTGATACAAGTGCCCATTATAGTCTATAGGGCTGTTCACTTATTTACCGTGTGTCTGTGCAAAATTCTTGGAGACATGTCCATTTTTTTCCCGCAGCATGAATGACAAAAGCCAATTCAAGTCTATGGGTCTAGTAAAACACGTTCAGCACACGGATGGCATCCATGTACTGTCCGTATTTAACATTGCAAAGTATAGAAGATGTGTAATGTATTTATTTAACCATCTATGAAAAATACTGATAACACACTTATGGTAAAACGGACACACTGATGGTAAAAACGGACACATGGACCGTACACTAACACTGATGGCACCGGTACCGGGGCAAATTTTTAAAATCTGACCAGTGTCACTTTATGTGGTAACAACTCTGGAACACTTCAACAATGCCCAGTGATTTTGAGATTGTTTTTTCGTAACACGTTATATTTTATAATAATGGTAAATTTAGGTTGATATATTTTGTTTATTTATAAAAAAAATATATAAAAAATTTGCAAAAATGTTTAAAAATTAGCAATTTTCAAACTTTGAATGATTATCCCTTTAATCCAGATAGTCATATCATAGAAAAACATTAATAATAACATTCTCCATGTCTGCTTTACATCAGCACCATTTTGTAAAATATTATTTTATTTTGTTAGTATTTTAGGTTTAAAAATGTAGCACAATTTTTTTATTTTGTCAAGGAAATTTACAAAATGTATTGTTTTAGGGACCTATTCAGTTTTGAAGTGACTTTGGGGTCCTATATATTTGAAAACCCAAAAAGTTATATCATTTTAAAAACAGCACCCCCTGACATACTGAAAACTGCTGTCAGGTAGTTTATTTAACCTTCAAGGTGATTTTCAAGAATTCATACAAAGTGACCTGACAGGAATGAAAAAGTGTATTTTTACCACCTAAATGTCGCTAACTTCTGAAAAGGCCGCTAATTGGCCGTGGAAAACATCAGGACCACACGATCATGACCTCAGGGTGCTGACGGGGATAAAGTGGAAGCCCCCTACCCTGCACTCAGTTAACCATTTATATGATGTAGTCACTATTAACAACAGCATCTAAGGGCTTAAACAGATATGGAGAGTGAGAACACTGATCATGGCTGATACAGCAAGTTGTTAGCTATAGTGTACAGCCGACAGCTGCTAGACTGTCACCTGTATGGGGATGCTACTCTCTTACATCGCGGGTCGGTAAAAAGACGTATTGGCGGTCATTAAGGGATGTTTGCGGGAGGCCTAGCTCTAGCTCTGCTTTCTGTGAGATGGTTGTTCCTGAATAAACTGACAGCACTGCGGACAAATTGCGCGGTTCAGATGATTGAGTTTTTACACAGTCCAGGTAAAAAACCGCGGCATGCGCTAGTGTCTGCCATACTCCGGATGAGAATCACCCATTCAAGTCTATGAGGGCGCAAAAAAATCAGATCCCATATAGATCAACTGTAACACGAGTGACGTTACTGATACATTGCAATCATTACACAGGAGACTGTATTTGGCTGATAAATGGGTCACTGCTGGGTAATAATGGCGGCCACACTGATGACAGATGGAAAATCGTCTGTAATTCAAATCGGATGATTTTCTATTCGCTGGTGTGAACTTTGCCCGACAGGCAGATAATGGCTGCACAGCACACCCCGCTATAAGGCGGCTCAGCTCCTGGCCCGCGCTATACACGTGCACCCTGCGCGACCCTCCATGTACCGGGGACACGCGCTTCATTACTGTCACACACGGATACAGTTGGGTCAAATAACTGCAATGCGGCCTCCTGCCAGAAGGGATAAGCGCCCTTCATAGCTGCACTCGGCCCGTGAGAACTCTATAGCGGCCATTGCAGCCCAATATTCCTGTCAATAAGAAGCTGCTTGATGCTTTGGAGGCGCCCCCACCCCCTTAGCGCATAGGCCCCACCCCTTTGGCTCTTGGGCCCCTGTGGGGATAGCTGCACCAACGACACGTCCGTCCGCCTACACTATGTCTCATTGTCTCTGGGCCCTGGCACACACTTCCGGTCTGTAAGGCAAGCAGCTTCCCTAGCCCTACTATTAGCACTGGTGGAGTAGCTTCCTGGTGCCGCTAGAGGTCGCCATAAGCGGAGAGCGCTGCTTGCTCAGTGCGTCCATATCTATTGCTGCGCGCTGTGCATGCCGGGAGGTTCTGGGAGCAGCCGGGCACAGTGCGGGCGCTGGCCGCCATGTTGAGCGCTTTGTGTAGTTATAAATAAAGATCGGCGGGCGTGCTGCCGGTGTATTGGATGGTAGTCCGGACTTTTAGATTTTTTTTTCCACTGGGGGGTTGGATAACGACTCAGCTGCCACTTATTGATTTCCAGCAGGACTCAACCTGAATTGGAAGCCATGAGAGAGATGTACACGTAAGTTTATCAGAAGCCGGTACGCGCGCCTATAGATGGCTGTATGGTGTGACGTCATGTGAGCTGATCGCTCTTCATTAATGATCTGATCGGGATATCCACCGACAACTCCCAGCATGGTATAACATATGTAAGCTCCTAAGAGCATGCTGGGAGTTGTAGTCTTACAGCAGAGATCGGCTGCAGATTGCTGATCTGTATAAAGTCTCCAGAACCTGCCAGAATTGGGGAAAGAAAATGGCTAATCTGCCTGGTGTGAGGTCACGACGTCTGCTATGGTGGCTGCGGAGGTGACGTCGCTGGGGGTCTGCGGAGGTGACGTCGCTGGGGGTCTGCGGAGGTGACGTCGCTGGGGGTCTGCGGAGGTGACGTCGCTGGGGGTCTGCGGAGGTGACGTCGCTGGGGGTCTGCGGAGGTGACGTCGCTGGGGGTCTGCGGAGGTGACGTCGCTGGGGTCTGCGGAGGTGAGGTGACGTGGCGGGGGGTCTGCGGAGGTGACGTGACGTTGCTGGGTGTCTGCGAAGGTGACGTTACGTCGCTGGGGGTCTGCGAAGGTGACGTTACGTCGCTGGGGGTCTGCGGAGGTGACGTAACGTCGCTGGGGTCTGCAGAGGTGACGTAACGTCGCTGGGGTCTGCGAAGGTGACGTGACGTCGCTGGGCGTCTGCGGAGGTGACGTGACGTCGCTGGGCGTCTGCGGAGGTGACGTGACGTCACTGGGCGTCTGCGGAGGTGACGTGACGTCGCTGGGGTCTGCGGAGGTGACGTGACGTCGCTGGGGGTCTGCGGAGGTGACGTGACGTCGCTGGGGGTCTGCGGAGGTGACGTGACGTCGCTGGGGGTCTGCGGAGGTGACGTGACGTCGCTGGGGGTCTGCGGAGGTGACGTGACGTCGCTGGGGGTCTGCAGAGGTGACGTGACGTCGCTGGGGGTCTGCGGAGGTGACGTCGCTGGGGGTCTGCGGAGGTGACGTCGCTGGGGGTCTGCGGAGGTGACGTCGCTGGGGGTCTGCGGAGGTGACGTCGCTGGGGGTCTGCGGAGGTGACGTCGCTGGGGGTCTGCGGAGGTGACGTCGCTGGGGTCTGCGGAGGTGACGTCGCTGGGGGTCTGCGGAGGTGACGTCGCTGGGGGTCTGCGGAGGTGACGTGATGTCGCTGGGGGTCTGCGGAGGTGACGTCGCTGGGGGTCTGCGGAGGTGATGTCGCTGGGGGTCTGCGGAGGTGACAGTAAAGTTACATAGTTTAGGATAGTGGGGAGCTGCGTTCGGGCTCCAATCCGGGACACGTCAATTTTCACAGGTTTCTTCTATGGGAAAGTGACATCTGTGGCCCTTCTCTATACCAGTCAGTGAAGTGAAGGTTTTTTTTTTTTTTTTTCCAGAATTAATTTTTAGAATTACTTCTCCCTGTTTTGCCCATGGTAAAAATATTATAAGCTTTACTCCCCCTTTAGGTGGACAGACTGCAGCGGTGACTATCGTGCACGTGACCACAGCAGTGATGATCTCCGCTCTGCAGTCAGCCCACTAAACCAGGAGCAGCGCCGGATCTGTGGTGGGTGAGTAAAGTTTGTAGTATTTTTGCATGGATGATCTTGTGTAGTATTCTAAAAAAAATTCTTAGGAAACCCTTTTTAAAGGGGTTGTCCACTACTCTGACAAACCCGTTTCCATCAGCATGTTTGCGCCCAGTAAAATATAACTTATACTCATCTTTGGTGTTGCTGATCCAGCAGTGTCTGCACTGTCTTTCCCAGGGATTGCGCGACATTGTAATGTCAAGCAATCCCTGCGACCAATCAGCGCTGTCTTCACTCTACCCTCCCTCAAACATCAAGAGGAAGCAAACTACCAGTCGCAACTCTAAAGGTACTGCCACACTAAACAATCCCGCTAGCGATCACAATAACGACGCATACTAATGCGATCGCTAGCGGGATTGTTTCTATATCGCTAAATGCGGCCACATTTAGCGATATAGTTAACGGCGCTATCGCCGTTAGCGATCTTCTTAACGACTTTAGCGGTACAAAAGTACCGCTAAATCGCTAAGAAAAGGTGCCACACAGCGATTAGATACTTACCCAGCGGGAGCGCCGACGAGAAAATAGGGTCCGGAGCGATTCCAGCGACGAGCGAGATCACAGCAGGAAGCTCGTCGCTGGAAGCTGCCGCACTGAACAACATCGCTAACAGGATCGCTAAATAGTGACGTTTTTTAGCGATCCCGTTAGCGATATTGTTTAGTGTGGCATACCCTTAAGGGGCAAAGATGTGATAGAAATTGTTGTCCGAATAGTCGACAACCCCTTTAAGAAAAGAAAAATGGTATGCCATGTACTACAATTTTTCTTCATACTGTGTGTATGAGGTTTGGTCAATTCAAAACCTGAATGCTGCTTCGGTAAGGGTATATGCCGACGATCCGGAATTGGCAGCTCTGCCGTTTTGAATGCAGTTGAATCTGCACGTGTTCACTGAACTGTGTGGAATCACCGCATCCAATACGTTCTATGGGTGAAATTTCTCTTGCGGAGACTAGCGTCTCTGCAAGAGAAATTGACGTACTGCAGTCTGGAGAGACGCGCTGCATATCGGTCTGCACGGGTGATCCCCAGGCGTCTGTGGACACATAGTGGGCATGGGATGTCTTGAAATCCCATCCACTATGCTGTAACATCTGGACGCTGCACAAGTACGCAGCATACACTGATAGTGGGCACACACCCTAATACGTACCAGATTCTCCAACCACAAATTTGCTGCAGAAACTTTGCAGCTTATTCATGATGTGAGAACAAACCTGTATGTGCTGAATCCAATATCCTGTTCCCTAAAGAACCAGACTTTAATGTATGATTTTTATAGGGTGGGATTCATGCCTAGTGGGATCTGATATGTGGTTTTCTGTAAAAAAAAAAAAAAACCCTTTGTTACAGCTGAAGGCTCAGACTGTCACATTTGACAGTAAGAATATCGCAGCCTCCTGCGCTGCTTATCCCAGTCAGAGCCACTGCCAGCAAACTGTGACCAGACCTTATCCCCAGTATAAGGCATCGGGTCCATCAGGTGGGATCCGTCTGACTTGATTTCCTAAAACTGAAATGACACCATTAATGTGGATGAGCCTAATCCATTGCTGTTTTCGGGCAGTGTGGTCCAGCAGGTGGTCCTTGCGTGCAGTCTGTGCATATATTTGAGCTGCAGTGCATAGACCCCAGGAGCTATATATACACTGTCCACATACTTGCGTAGCAGAAGGATCTATTTTAAAGCTTCTATTACTGTAGCAGTACTTGTGTGCCCACATCCTTGGGCCTTCCAAAAGAAAAAAATAAGCCCTCTTGAGCTGTACATGCAGCCCCTCATGCTCCAGTGACGTGAATAAGCTTTGAAGCTGCTGCTTTTCCCATTTTTAGTGGAAGCGTCATACTGCAGTACCGCAGAGTGCTGTCGTGCCTCCATTGAAGAGTGTCGCAGGTTTCTTCTCGCAAAATCCGTATTGTGTTGTATTTCCCAGTTCATAAAGTGATGGTTTATCAGTAGTTTGTGATCACCAGGGGTGGACGTATCACTGGTGCAACCTGTGCAGCTACATGGGGGAGAAGGGGCAAATCCAGCTGCATCAGCTTCTGTCATAGATAAAACAATTAGACTGCAAGTGGCCCATATACTGTTCTGGCACAGAGACCCTCTTCTATCTGTGTCCACTGGACATTACCTAATGATCAATGGCGGTCCATCCTTATGGGGACACTGAAATGGCGTCATCAAAAAGTTGCATATTTTCCTTTTTTTTCTTTTTCTTTCTTTTCCCGTTTTCCAATGTCCTAATCACCGCACTTTAACGTGGATGGTTTTTTTTTTTTTTTGTAAATTATAGCTGACCTTTCCGCCTGCTCATAGCTGCCATAGCTTCTTTCGGTTTGTGGTGTGTGAATGATTCTAGTCATTGTACTCTCTTGATATTTCTACTTTTGCTTTTTCAGAAATGGCCACATGGAGGTCCTGCCTCAAAAACACTTTGGCATTACCTCCCCAATTAGTTGGACTGGTCCCAAAGACATCGATTACCTCTACACCCAAAAGCTAACTGAAGCCATGAGACCTTTTGGAGTTTTTGAAGATGACAGCGAGCTCCGCCACAGGTTGGTCATCTTGTATATGACATCAATTTATGGTTAAAATTGGAGTCTGAGTTCTGAGATCCCACCAGTCCTGAGAATGAAGGGACTAATGCTGAATTAGCTTTTTAGCTGCAAAGTTTCCTAAAGTAAGGAGGGTTCATTCTTGCACTAGCCAATGACCCTGTGCTGCCTCAGTTCTGGTGTGTCTGAAGGTGGCTGGCGTGGCGTCCAACACTTTAGATTATATTCTCTGGCAAGAGTTGGAATTTCTGCAAGATGATTTATACCATGAGTTTTTGTTACTTTTCACATGACACCAGCTAGATTATGTCCGTACAAATTCTGTGCTTTTGGACCATATCTAAATGTCTGCATACAAAATTTAGAGGGACAGTCCACCGAAAGTGTATTTTATTTGTATCTGCTACAAAGAATCCAGCAATACATTCATTGTGATAGGAGTCCAGTGAGTGAGTAGACATCTGTGCTGCAGGTCTCCACAATGGAGGTGGTGTGTCTGATCATCAGGTCACGGTGATGGTTCCAGAACCCCTGACTCTTCATATATTTACCTCCTGTTATATCTATTACTGGAGGCTGCAGTGCAATGACACTTGTGACAGCTCCTGACACTTAGAAATCGGTTTTATGCCTGCTGCATATTGGTACGCAAGAAACCATCTTCATTTTGGGTTGGAGAATAGCAGCTCGGTACCGATAAGATGAGCACATATTAAAAAGTTCACTGAACGACTTTGTGAAGCTGTTACCGAGCCTCTTGGCAGCTTCTTATCACTATTAGGGTAAGTGCACCCCACTATTTTCTCTCCATCCGAGAAAAACAGTCCGATTTAGTCTGATCAGAGTGGCGTCAGTTTTTTGTGGATGTGGAGGGGAAAAAAAAGAAAACCTTCTCCATTCTGTACATGAAAGTCGGAGTGCACTCAGATGTCATCAGAATGCAGTCCAATGTTTTTCATGAACCCCTAGACTTGCATTGATGATTTTGATCCAACACTCGGATTAAAATTGGACATGTCTCGGGTTTTTTTTTATTTTCCTTGGAACACTCAGTCCTGGGAAAAAAAAATCACATGTGCACAGCCCCATAGATTATCATGGGTACGAATGTTATCCCTGTAAACCACAGACGGCACTTGTCCGATATAATCCATTGTGTGCACGAACCCTTTAGTTAGACGTCACAAGACTGTCAGACTGCGTGTTCCTTGACAGGGTGGATTGATTTAAATCACGCCGATTTAAATCAACGATTTAAATCATGATTTAAATCAAATGATTTTTTTCTATTTAAATCAGATCGATTTAAATCGTGATTTTAATCATGATTTAAATCACTGATTTAAATCAAAAGATTTTTTTAATATAAATCACGATTAAAATCTAAAACTTTCAATCATTGTTCAATATAGGAAAGATGTATATCTTCGTACCGTATTAGCCAGTAGATAGAAAAATATTTAGACTTGAGAGTCCTCAGTGGTTGATACCTTTTAATGGCTAACTGAAAAGATGGTAACAAATTGCAAGCTTTCGAGACTACTCAGGTCTCTTCATCAGGCAAAGACTTTGCCTGATGAAGAGACCTGAGTAGTCTCGAAAGCTTGCAATTTGTTACCATCTTTTCAGTTGCCATTAAAAGGTATCAACCACTGAGGACTCTCAAGTCTAAATATTTTTCAATCATTGTTCAATTAACTCCACACTTCTAGCTTGGTTTCACTTTCTGTAGCTTGGTTTCAGTTTCTTTTTCAAATCAGTTGACATGCCCAAACTTGTTGGATAGTCAGTCAGCAGTACTTGGCTGTAGTAACAATCAAACTTCAGAAGTGATCTGCGTGAGCCATGGCAGGTCGTAAGAGAGACCCTATTTGGGTTCATTTTGTTGAGATGCCAGCAGAGCTTGGAAAGAAAGGTGGGAGAGCAAAGTGCAAATACTGTCAAAAGGATATCCAAGGACTTGTTTGCCGTTTGAAATCACATTATGAAAACTGCAACCAGAAGGGAAATGAAGATGTTGATAGTGATACAACTAATGTCAATGAACCCCCACAGCTTGTTCTTCCAGCGAAGATAATAAATGTAGCTACTCAGCTACTGACTGCATCGGCTTCATCGGCAGGAGTAGAGAGATTGTTTTCTTCATTTGGTTTTGTGCACACAACAGTCCGAAACCGCTTAGGAACTGCTAAAGCAGGACAACTAGTTTTCCTATTAAAAGTCCTAAATAAACAGTAGGCTTAAAGGACTGATGTATTCACTGAAGATGTTTGCTTACTTCAAACGTTAGAGATAGGCTATTGTTAAAAAGTACTTACTCTCTGTAGTTCAATTCTGATTGTTTAATAGTGCAAATAAAAATTATTAGGTTTCATAATCATCAACTGTTTTAATATTTTTATTTGTGTAAAATAATTTGATTTGCAAAAAGACAAAGTTTTGCTTGTGTACAACTTGATTAAAAAATCCTATTTAATTCTAAAAAATCCTATTTAATTCAAAAAAATCCGATTTAAATCAAAAAAATCCGATTTAAATCAAAAAAATCCGATTTTTTTGATTTTTTTAAAAAAATCATGATTTTTATCCACCCTGTTCCTTGATGACATTACTATATGCTGCCTGATGGTTCTGTATATCGGATGGATCGAAAGTGTGTGTGTGTGTGTGTATATATATATAATATATATATATATATATATATATATATATATATATATATATATATATATATATATATACATATTTGAAGCAGAGAATGACGGCCAAGACTCAGTACACACAGAGAGAAACAGCTATGACAGTACAGTCAGCAAAAGTGGTAAAAAGCTCCTGAACGTATGTAGAAGTTTAGGACTTCATATTCTTAATGGACGTACCAAAGGAGACTCTTTAGGGAGGTATACACTAAACTCCCATGTAGGGAGGAGTGTAGTAGATTATGCCATTACAGACATGAGCCGGGCAAATATCAGCGCCTTCGTAGTCACCCTACAAACGCACCTGTCAGACCACAGCCAACTTCTTCTGTACTTGAAATCTACAGAGAAACCACCCACTCAAAAGCCACAGCATAGCGGCCTCTTCAACCGGCCTCCATCATATAAATGGTCCAAAACGTCGGCACTAAAGTACAAAGAGGCTCTCAGCAGACCCGAAATACAGCGGATGCTCCACCACTTCTACAACCACGAGTACCAGCCTAACCCAAAGGGAGTGAGTCAAGCTACAAAAGACCTCAACAATATATTCTATGCAATGGCCAGACTGTCCGACCTTAAAAAAGTTGACTACAAGAGACCAAAAGAAAAACAGACCAACGGTTGGTTTGACAGAGAATGTAAAGCCGTACGGAAGACCCTGAGAACAGCCTCAAACAAGAAACATAGAGACCCCAACCACCCTGGTCTGAGGGAAGCCTATGAAACCATACAAAGACAGTACAAAACCATCCTCAGGAGGAAGAAGCAGAGTTACATCTCTACCAAGCTTAACCAACTCCAAGATGCTCTTCAAGACAATTCCTTCTGGGAACTATGGAACCACATGGGCACAAAAGACAAGAAAAACAACATCCATATCCAAAATGGCAACATCTGGCTCCAGTACTTCAGAGACCTCTATAAAGACATCCCAAAGGAAGAACTAAACCAAGAACAGGAAAACATAATGGCAAAACTAAAAGCAATGGAGGAAAAAGTAAAAAATTTCCAAAACCCAGTGGATACACCTATTACATTACAGGAAGTAGCAGAGAGAATCTCTTTCATAAGATGTAGAAAAGCCGGTGGCCTGGATGGGATCCTACCAGAAATGCTGAAGTACAGCCCACCAGAAATACAGGCTGCAATGGTTAAACTCTTCAATATTGTGCTAAGTGCCGGCTACTTCCCTCGTACCTGGAACCAAGGCCTCATCACACCCATCCACAAGAATGGGGACAGGTATGACCCAGCCAACTACAGAGGCATATGTGTCAGCAGCAACCTGGGGAAACTGTTCAACAGCATCCTGAACAAGAGGATCCTCAGTTTCCTCACCAAACATAACGTCCTCAGCAAGAGCCAAGCAGGGTTCATCCCAAACCACCGCACCACTGACCACATCTATACCCTGCACAGCCTCATTCAGAGACACGTCCACAATACAAAGAATGGCAAGATATACGCCTGTTTCGTGGACTTTAAAAAGGCCTTTGATTCGGTGTGGCACCCGGGCTTATTCCTGAAACTGCTGGAGAGCGGAATAGGAGGAAAGACCTACGATGTTATCAAAAGCTCCTACACCGAGAACCTCTGCAGTGTGAGTGTGAACGGTAAAAGAACGGCTTATTTCCAGCAGAGCCGTGGAGTCAGACAAGGCTGCAGCCTAAGTCCAACGCTCTTCAACATTTACATCAACGAGCTGGCTACCGCTCTGGAATCTTCCACAGCACCAGGTCCCACCCTCCACGACACCCAGGTGAAATTCCTGCTGTATGCAGATGACCTGCTGCTTCTGTCACCAACCGAGAAAGGCCTCCAAGACAACCTGAAAATCTTAGAGAAATTCAGCTCCACCTGGGCACTACCGGTCAACCTAAAGAAAACCAACATCATGGTGTTCCAGAGGAGAAAGAGAAAATTAGACCAGCACCCTTCATTTGTCCTCAACAACTGCGCCCTTACAGGAAGTGACAAATATACCTACCTGGGCCTAGAGATTCACCGGTCAGGAAGCTTCAAACAAGCCATAGAGACCCTGAAAGACAAGGCATGTAAAACCTTCTATGGCATCCGAAGGAAACTTTACCATCTGAAGCCACCAGTGAGGGTCTGGTTAAAAATCTTCGACTCGGTCATCGCCCCAATCCTCCTGTATGGCAGTGAAGTCTGGGGTCCTCACACCTACCCAGACTGGTCAAGATGGGATTCCAGCCCAACAGAAATATTCCACCTGGAATTCTGCAAGCACCTTCTCCAAGTCCATCGGAGCACCTCCAACAGTGCCTGCCGGGCCGAGCTGGGCAGATTCCCTCTACACCTAACGGTTCTAAAGAGGGCACTGTCATTCCGGGCTCACCTACATAGGAGCAATCCAAGCTCCCATCACCATATAGCCCTGACACACGTAGGTGAAACAGAAAAACTAGGACCCTCGGAACAGCTCACCCAAACCCAACCTGACCAGAACACCAATCACAACAACCTGACAAAAGCCGAAATCAGGAAGATGGTAGACGAAGGCCAGGAGAGGTATGTCAGTGACTGGAAGAACGACATCATCAGCTCCCAGAAACTGACCATGTACCGGAGTCTACAGAGACACTACAGTCTGGCCCCATACCTGGAGAAACTCCCGGACCCCAGAGACCGCCAGATCCTGAGCCGGTATAGACTCAGCGCTCACAGTCTGGCCATCGAATCCGGCCGACACAGGCAGAGCTACAAGCCCAGGAAGGAAAGACTATGCCAACACTGTGACCAGGAGGCCATAGAAGACGAAACCCACTTCCTGCTACACTGCTCCAAATACTCAGCAGTGAGGGACACTCACTTCAGGAGACTCTCACATCTCTTCCCGGATTTCATCACCATGAAGGAGGAAGAGAAAACACATATCTTGCTGGGGGAAGAAGAGAGAGCAGCGGAGATAGCAGCGCGGTATGTGAGCGAATGTCATAGACTGCGAGAAAGAGAACTATGATATGCCATGGACTTCTATAGCCCCCACCCCGGATCTGCCCCCATCACCCCTCCCTATGCCATGGACTTTTATAGCCCCCACCCTGGACCTGCGCCCCCATCACCCCTCCCTATGCCATGGACTTCCATAGCCCCCACCCTGGATCTGCCCCTACTCAACATCCCTATCCCCCTTTTGTACACTTGCTTTGGCAAAACTAATGTGTATTTAGTCCTGCCAATAAAGCTATGTTGAAATGTGTGTGTGTGTATGTATATATATATATATTAATTTCTCCTTCGCCTCATTGGGGGACACACAGACCGTGGGTGTTATGCTGCTGCCACTAGGAGGACACTAAGCAATACATTAAGCACAAAAGATTAACTCCTCCTCCTGCAGTATACACCTCTTGTTGGCTCAATCCTGAACCAGTTCTTGCTTAGTGTCTGTAGGAGGCACTAGGGTCTGCTCTCAGACCCCACTTTTTTTCTGATTTTTTTTAATCCTTTTATTATTTTTACTTTCTTCACGCACGGATGGGCGACGGGACTTGTACGAAAAGTCACGATCTCCCAAAAACCAACAACAGGCGGCATCGTGCGAGTGTCGCCTCCACGTACCCCTCCTGCCACGCTACCATGGGGCGACAGATCCCTGACACGGGCCGCTCTCCCCATGAGATATCCCACGAGGTAGATGACGGATTCGCGTGGCACCTTTGATTGAATATCCCGCTCACCTCTCCTGAAGCGGTGGCGGTCTGATGCATGAAAGATCCCTCTCCACCCCCCTAATGAAAGGGGTTGGTGGATTGAGGAAGTACGGCCATAAATGCTGTAATCCTGCGGTCTCCATCTTCGCCCCCCGCAGTGAGTATATCAGGAGAGCGATGTTGCCTCATGTCGCCGCGACCGCTTTAGCGTCGCATCGCGGCCGCAGCGGTGTTGCGCCGCCACGTCTTTGCGCCGCGCCGCTAGCGCTACAGTCGCGCCGCTACCGCTATATTCGCGCCACGGCCTTAAATATACTCCCCGGCTTCGGCTCCGGGGTAGGCCGCAAAAAAATTTAGGCCCCGGCTTCGGGCCGGCATAGGCCGCATCTTCTAAATTTAGTCCCCGGCTTCAGGCCGGGATAGGCCTCAAGGGAAGGGGCGGGCCAAACGGCTCCGCCCATCTCTAACGCTATTGGCCAGCGTTAGATCACATGGGTCTCTCTCCTGGGTCCTCCCCCTCTCCTCCCACTGCCTCTGGCGCTTCTCGTACCACACGAGAAGCGCTGCTATAATCTCGGGCGCCATCTTTTTGGTGGAGCAGCGCTGGCAGACGCTGTTCTCCTTCTTCCCTGCACAGGACCTGGGTAAGTGCACGCTGCGACTAGGTCGGCACAGCGATTAACCCTTCTACTGCAGCAGGCTCCAAAAATTGCAGAAAATATGTCGCAATCAAAGGACGCTAAAAAGGCTAAAAACTACACTGTAGTATATGCCGCCTGCATTGCATGCAACGCTTCACTGCCGTCAAAGCATGGTTCCCAATTCTGTACAACATGTGCCCAAGAGCCCACTGCTTCTGCCGCTCAGGAGCCCCCTACTACCGTTCAGGAGTCTCTGCCTATTCCTGATCCCATTGAGCCAGGTCATTCAGGATGGCCAGAATTTCTGGCGCATTCCATGGATTCTCTGACTAGGGCCTTGGATACTTTCCGCGGCTCCTCTTCTTCCCAGGGCGTCCTTTTTCCAGAAAGGGGCCCGTTAGCCTTCAGAGACACCTCATCTGAGAGGGGCCGACCCTCGGTGTCCGCAAAGCGGTCGTCCAGAAAACGCCGCCATAATGCGTCTCCCAATCCATCCAGCGGTTCGGCATCGGCGAGCTCAGGCTCTCGCTCCCCCTCGCCCAGATATCGTAGTGATCATGATTCCGAATACGAGTCGGACATTGGTGATGACCCCAATTCGCCAGAATTTCAGGAATCGTTAGATTCTGTCATTGAGGCAATTAATAAAATCCTCAAACTAGATGAAGAACCCGGGTCTCAACCAAATCACCCTATCTCAAAAGAGCTAAACGTACTCACAAGGTGTTTAGTAATCACCCTGAATTTACGGAAATTGTCCAGGGACAGAGGGAGCGTCCAGACAAACGTTTTTCAGGGCTGAAGTCTCTGAAAGCTCGTTACCCATTTTCAGCAACTGTAGCGAAAGAGTGGACTGAATCTCCAGTGGTAGATCCCCAGTATCTCGCCTATCTTCAAAAACCCTGCTCTCTGTGTCAGATAGTTCATCCATTAGGAACCCGTCTGACAAACAAATTGACAACCTCGCAAAATCAATTTTTGAGGCGGCTGGAGCCTCTCTCTCCCCCACCTTTGCGGCCACCTGGGTAGCAAGGGCTATGGTGGCTTGGGTTGAGGACCTAGTTAAAACAACTAGCGATATCTCCCTTTCACCCGAGGCACGTAATCTGGCCTATCAGATTACTCGGGCAGGTGACTACATGGTTCATGTGTCCCTAGATGCAGCTCATTGCGCTGCACTCACAGCAGCCAATGCTATCGCTATTCGGAGGTCCCTCTGGCTCCGAGAGTGGCGTGCAGATGCTGCTTCAAAGAGAACTTTGACTTCGCTGCTTTATCTTTCAGGACGTCTTTTTGGAGACCGTCTTGATCAAATTATTTCTGACGCCACTGGGGGCAAGAGCAAATTTCTTCCGCAGCGCAGAATCAATCGACCTTTTCGGTATCAATACCAAGGTCGTTCCCGGCCATTTCGTAGCTCCTTTAATTGGTCCTCGACCTCGTCTCGAGCACCCCGTCCATCTCGCAGAGATAGGGGCTCGCAACCATCGTCCAGGTCCTCTCAGCCCTGGAGAAACAGATTCTCTCAGGCAGGAAATAGAAGCTCCTCTTCTCGCAAACAGTCCTCCCAATGACTCCTTGCCGAGGACGGGGGACCCAAGCAAGGTAGGCGGCCGCCTACTCTTGTTTCGCGAGGTCTGGGGGTCGGTCATTCAGGACCGGTGGGTCCTCGATCTTGTACACTCCGGCTACAAGATCGAATTCTTGTCTCTCCCCCCAACACGTTTCTTTCAGTCACGTTCCCCCAAGTCCAAGGATCTCATAGTTCCCTTCCTTCAGGCTCTGGACATACTCCGTTCTAGCGGCGTCATCGTCCCAGTCCCTCACAGGGAAAGATTCAAAGGGTTTTACTCAAACCTCTTTGTGGTTCCCAAGAAGGATGGCTCCTTGCGTCCTATTCTAGACCTAAAATTACTAAACAAGTTCATCAGAATCCGTCATTTCAGGATGGAATCCCTCCGTTCTGTGGTCGCATCTCTAGAAAGGAAAGAATACTTGGCGTCTATAGACATCAAGGATGCGTATCTACACATTCCAATTTTCAGAGGTCATCAAAAGTTTCTGCGTTTTGCTGTCGGAGAGGATCATTTTCAATTTGCCGCTCTGCCTTTCGGTCTCGCAACCGCCCCCAGAGTGTTCACAAAGGTCATGGCGGCCGCCATGTCAATTTTACACTCTCGGGGTGTGGTAGTCCTCCCGTATCTGGACGACCTACTCATCAAAGGTCCGTCTTTTCAGGCCTGCGCAGAAAGTGTCGAGATCACTATCGACACCCTTTCTCGCTTGGGCTGGCTAATCAATTTGGACAAGTCTCTTCCCATTCCTTCTCAGAAGATTCCTTTTCTGGGAATGATTCTGGACACCTTCCAAGGGTTGGTATCTCTCCCTCCAGAGAAGATCAACTCTCTGAGACGGGGAGTACTCCTGTTGTTTCTAGGCCACTCGCACTCTCTGCGGAGCGCGATGCAGGTCCTGGGGAAAATGGTAGCGTCCATCGAGGCAGTACCATTCGCTCAGTTCCACCTTCGTCCTCTTCAACAGGAGCTAATATCGCTTTGGGACAGGAACCCTGCGTCTTTAGGTCACCGCTTCCGTCTGTCTCCCACAGTCAGAAGCTCCTTAAAATGGTGGACAAAGGCTTCATCACTGAATCAGGGAAAATCCTTTCTGCTGATCCATTGGCTGGTGGTGTCCACCGATGCCAGTCTCCTCAGATGGGGAGCAGTGTTCCTCCATCACACGGCTCAAGGCCGATGGTCTCTATCAGAGACCCGTCTTCCGATCAACATCCTGGAGATCAGAGCTATCAAGTTAGCTCTCGTGCAGTTCCATCATCTGCTGGCCGGACGTCCCATCCGGATTCAGTCAGACGCCACGGCCGTGGCGTATATCAACCGCCAGGGGGGCACTCGGAGCAGAACAGCTATGCTCGAGGTATCGCACATCCTGCGCTGGGCCGAGGCAAACCGCTCGCCCATCTCCGTGGTTCACATCCCGGGAGTGGACAATTGGGAGGCCGACTTCCTCAGTCGCCAAGGCTTAGACTCAGGGGAATGGTCCCTTCACCCGGAAATGTTTCAACTCATTTGCCAGCGTTGGGGAATTCCGGATGTGGATCTCATGGCATCCAGATTGAATGCCAAAGTTCAGACTTTCATAAGTCGATCACGCGATCCATTAGCCATCGGCTCGGATGCGCTAGTTCTCCCTTGGAGTCAATTTCGCCTTCCTTACATCTTCCCACCTCTTCCGTTAATCCCAGGGTGATTCGGAAGATCAAAGCGGAAGGCGTTCCTCTCATTCTGGTCGCTCCGGATTGGCCTCGCCGTCCGTGGTATGCGGAACTAGTGCGTCTAGTCGCAGACGTTCCCTGGAGATTACCAGATCGTCCGGACCTTCTTTCACAGGGTCCAATTTACCATCACAATTCGAAAGCGCTGAATTTGACGGTATGGCCATTGAAGCCTGGATCTTAAGTCAGGCTGGTTTCTCTAACAACGTGGTTTCAACAATGATCAATGCCAGGAAGCCGGCTTCCGCACGCATTTATCATCGAGTCTGGAAGACATTTTTTTCCTGGTGTAAAGACAAGGGTCGTTCCCCTTTGGTTTTTTCTATCCCTTCCATTCTAGAGTTTCTTCAAACAGGAATGGATTCAGGGTTAGCTCTCTCCTCTCTCAAGGGACAGATTTCTGCGTTGTCCGTCCTTTTCCAACGGCGGATCGCATCTAAGTCTCAGGTCAGGACCTTTATCCAGGGAGTGTCACATCTTGTTCCGCCCTACAAGAGGCCTTTAGAGCCTTGGGACCTTAATTTGGTCCTCAGTGCCTTACAGGAATCACCCTTCGAACCTTTGTCTGAAGTGCCCTTATCGCTTCTCTCCTGGAAGGTTGTCTTCCTAGTGGCGATTACCTCTATCAGACCGGTATCTGAGTTGGCAGCCCTATCTTGTAAATCTCCTTTCCTTATTTTTCACCAGGACAAGGTAGTTCTTAGAACGTCTCCTTCTTTCACGCCTAAGGTCGTTTCGGATTTTCACATCAATGAGGAGATAGTTTTGCCTTCGTTCTGTCCGGCGCCGATTCACCGTACTGAAAAAGCTCTTCACACCCTGCATTTGGTGAGAGCTCTCCGAAGGTATATTTCAAGAACGGCACCTTTCCGAAAATCGGACGCTCTGTTTGTGCTTCCGGAAGGACGCAGACAGGGTCTTCCTGCTTCCAAGGCCACGTTAGCCAGATGGATTCGCTCTGCGATCCAAGAGGCGTATCAAGTTAAAGGTCAGCCTATCCCGACTGGGATTAAGGCACACTCCACTCGATCTGTGGGGGCCTCCTGGGCCATTCGGCACCAGGCTTCGGCACAGCAAGTGTGCAAGGCTGCGACTTGGTCCAGTCTTCATACTTTCGTCAAGCATTATCAAATTCATGCTCAGGTTTCTTCAGATGCGGCACTTGGCAGGCAAATTCTGCAATCAGCTGTTGAGCATCTGTAAGTTGACGTTAACCAGTTAAGCGTTTTGTATGCATAAGTTTTCACGAGGCTCCATCTGTTGATGGTTTTCCCACCCAGGGACTGCTTTGGGACGTCCCACGGTCTGTGTGTCCCCCAATGAGGTGATGGAGAAAAGGAGATTTTTGTGTACTCACCGTAAAATCCTTTTCTCCGAGACGCTCATTGGGGGACACAGCTCCCACCCTTGTTTATTTGAAGCCTTGTTGTATATTTGTAAGTAGTTATTTGATTTGTGACATATTGCACTCTGTTATGAGCTCCTACTGCTTTGGCACCGAACTGGTTCAGGATTGAGCCAACAGGAGGTGTATACTGCAGGAGGAGGAGTTAATCTTTTGTGCTTAATGTATTGCTTAGTGTCCTCCTAGTGGCAGCAGCATAACACCCACGGTCTGTGTGTCCCCCAATGAGCGTCTCGGAGAAAAGGATTTTACGGTGAGTACACAAAAATCTCCTTATTTGGGCTCCATAGACTTCTATGATGCAATAGTATGGCTTTGTATAATGCACACGAGCTCCATGCAACCTCTGCATCAGCTTATATATTAAGGGCCACTGACGTGTGTGTGCTCTTCTATCTGAGCCCCACAGCATCGGCACAGTCCATTTGTTTGTTACATTTTCTAGCCATCATGTGATGCCATTCAAGTCCGCTACCTTTTACAAACTATTTTTGGGAATTACCCTTCTAAGTTGTCATTTTTGCTTCTATAATTTGATCTGCTTTATTTCTAGGATGTTTGTTTTGGGGAAACTAAACAGTTTGGTTAAAGAATGGATTGCTGAACTTGGGGAATGTAAGGTAAGTGCGACACAGGCAGGCAAATCTAAGAAGTCTGATTCTCTATTGAAAATAAACCTGGTAGTGGGATCTGACCATCGGGACCGCATTGATCATGATATCAGGACTCCCATATCAATGCAACTGTAGTGTGCGCATGTGTGAACTCTGCTACATTCACTTTTATGGGAGTTGTCATGTGCATGAGTGACAGCTGCACCCATGTTCAGTGAATAAAGTTGTGGCAAGTATGCGAACTATGCTCCATTCATATGGGGAACATTGGAGCTCCCTGGTGATGCCAGCTGACCACCACTGATCATATTGTGATCACCGTCCTATGCCATGGACGATAATAAGTACTGGTGGCAATAACCATGGTGATTAGTGCATCTAATGGATTGTCCATACTTTTGCCTCCAGCATGTCGGGGACTGGGGTGGAGATTGGCATGTTCATCTGTGTGCCCGATCCTTTGCTTTTCTTAGGATATACGCTGCTGCCAGAAGTGCCCACTAGTAGCTCACCTTCCTCTTCACATTCATAAAGGGCCAAGGAATCCTGGATGACAACACTAGGTGTATAGCACTAGATCTAGAAGTTTTAGTTTTTCTTGGAGAAGATTTGTGTTAAGAGCACTAATATTAAATGGCAAGAAAATGCCAGTGTGCCAAGTGTTTTTATGTACCTTCTCTTCCTCTGCGCCATTGGTGGTGAGAATCTGCATCATTGACTGTGTTTCTGTTGCAGTCTCTTCCACCTACTACAATATGTGTAACGGGAGGGAAAGTCTTCACCTTTGGTTCCTATCGTCTTGGCGTCCACACTAAAGGTTTGTCACCACTTCTTCTCACTCGCTGGTTATTCTCTGGTTGGAGTGATCTAGGAAAACTGATGTTTTTTTTTCTTTCTTCCTTCTGTTTCAGGTGCTGATATCGATGCCCTTTGCGTTGCTCCCAGACATGTTGAGCGTTCAGATTTCTTTCAGTCATTTGTTGACAAGCTGAAACTTCAGGATGTAATAAGAAACGTTCGAGTAAGTTGTTCCTGACAGCTGTCTTGCTTCTCAAATCATGCTCTTTAACTCCTTCCCGCAGTTTTCAATATTTGTACACGTCATGGCCAGGAAGGACTTCCCGACCAATGAAGTATATATATTTCATTGTGTCGTCTCTCGCACAGGGGGCTGTGTGCTGGCGATCGCCGCCGGGTGTCCGCTAATTCTAACAGCGGACACCCGTCATTCAGTGCCAGGAGCGGTGCCAGGACTGCTCCCAGCACTTTAACCCAATATCGATTGCAGCATTGGGGGAGGAAGCCCGATCGTTGCCATGGTGACCCATATGTCTTCATGACGACATACGGACCACCAGAGCTAGCAAAGTTGATAAATCATGCTCCGTGCATGATGTAAGAAGTTTATCTGTCAGCAAAACAGTGAAAAAAAATTGTAAAAATATATATAAAATATATATATATTAAAAAAAGTGTTCCCCTAAATATTTTTATGGAAAAAAAAATACACATTTGGTATGGCCACGTCCGGAGCAACCTGGTTTAAAAGCGCCAAAATGTAAAAAAAAAAATTATATAAATATGGTATCACTGTAATCGTACTGGTTTCAACTGCTTAAGCACATCAGGGGCTCTCCAAACACGATATGACATCCGCAGACCATTCATCAACGTGAGCGTTCCAAAACATCGCTCCTTCTTTTCTGAGCTCTGCCAAGCGCCCAAACAATAGTATTTCCACACAACTGGGGTATCTGTGTGCTTAGGAGAAATGGCACAAGAGACTTTCGGGTCCTTTTTTTCCTGTTAGGTGTGTCCGGCCAGGGGGCGGGGAACGCTTGTCCCTGGTTGGCTCGCCTTACGGGCGATGAGTTGGCTTCCTGTGGGGTGGAGCCGGCGCTGGCAGGACCGCCCTCCTAGCGCTGAGGACGCGACGCTGAGGTGTTACTCCGTGGGGGGGGCGTGTCCGGGCTGACGTCAGGGCGTCAGCCGGGGAAGCCCTGCGCGTCACAGGAAGGGGGAGTGGTCTGGCCGAGAACAATGAGGCGAGGGAGGGCCAAGATGGCGGCGCCCTGTTGTAGCGCGAACTAGCGTGGGGCAAATGCGTGGTTATCGGGGGGCTGTCTACCCTGTCCCCCTCTGGTGGGTCCCGGAGCGATCGCGCAGCGGTGGCGTTGGGTCAGGTTGGGCTGGGGGGGGGTACCTCTGCTCTGCTGTCCGGTGTTCGATGCTGGAGCCGAGGATGTCAGGATCCCTCGTGGGTGCAGAGGGTCCTGTTGATGATCCTCCTTCCCGCACCGTCTCCTGACGGTGCAGAAGACGGCATCGACCCCTTTAGTCGGGGGGAAAGGCCACAGCTGGTGGCCGCCGTCTTCCTCTCAGCCCTCTCCTGGGAGAGGGGTGAGGAGGGGCGAAGCAAGGACTAGTCGCCCGGGATCCTCTGAAGCACCCGTGAGGGTGACAGAGGACCAAGTCCTGCTAGCGGGTCTGAGAGTGGGCAGTGTGGATTATTCGCACGCTGCTCTCTCAGTCGCTAAAGTGTGGGTAGGACAGGGTGAGTGATCTGCACCCTGTTACCCGAAGAAATGAATCTGGAAAACAAAGGGAAAGCGTTAATAAAAACACAAAAAAACCTGTATGGGAATAAAGACTGCGGATCTGGTGTTAGATCCAGGTCCGCCTCCTACAGACACTAAGCAAAAACTGAGTTGCTCTGTGCCTGTCGGTGGGTGTATACTGCTGGGGAGGAGTCAGTTTTTGCCAAATTTGCATAGTGTCAGCCTCCTAGTGACAGCACCATACACCCATAGTAACCTGTGTCCCCCAATGAAGACTCCAAGAAAGAGATTTTACGGTAAGTACCAAAAATCCTTCTTTCTGAGCTCTGCCAAGCGCCCAAACAATAGTATTTCCACACACAATGGGGTATCTGTGTGCTTAGGAGAAATGGCACAAGAGACTTTCGGGTCCTTTTTTTCCTGTTACCATTGTGAAGATTGAAATATCTGGGTCTAAAGTAAAATTTTTGTGAGGGGCGGGGTTAAATGTTCTTTTTTTTTTTTTTTCCTTCCACACTGCAAAAATTCCCGTGTAGCACCTGAAGGATTAATTATCTTCTTGAATGTGGTTTTGAGCACCTTGAGAAGTGCAGTTTTTAGAATTTTGTCTCTTTTGGGTATTTTCTGTCATATAGACCCCTCAAAGTTACTTCAAATGTAGTGTGAACCCCCCCCCCCCCCAAAAAAAAATTGGTTTTGGGAATTTTGTTGGAACAATGAGAATTTGATGGTCAACTTATAACCCTTCTAACTTCCTAACAAAAAAAAATTGTTTCAGAAATTGTGCTGATATAGAGTAGATATGTGGGGAAATGTTATTTATTAACTATTTTGTGTGACACAACTCTCTGATTTAAGGGTATAAAGATTAAAAGTTTGAAAATTGCTACATTTTCGCCAGATTTCCGTTTTTTTTTTCCAAAAATTAAAGGAAAGTCATATTGAAGAAACTTTACCACTATCATTAAGTACGATATGCTGGGGGTGAAGGGGTTAATATACTGTACAGAAGGAGTCTTTCTCTTTTGCCTTATTCTTGTTTGTCTTGTTAGGCTGTCGAGGATGCCTTTGTTCCTGTCATAAAGTTTGAGTTCCTTAATATTGAGGTAAGCCTGTGTAAGTGCCCACACTGTAATGGGTTTGGTATTGTATCAACATGAAATACTTGGAAGGGGTTGTCTGGTCTTAAGCTACAAGTCTGCAGTCTCTCCATGGGACTGCAGACTTGTGAATCCTCACATCATGCACACTGTATAGATTCTCTGGTGCCAGCATTGGGAATGGCCCTTATATGAGCGGAAGTATGTGGTCTATATGCATACTCCTGGCCACCTCCCGACTAGACTGTTTCTGGTCTCGCGCAATACATTTGCTAGGCAGAATGTGGCCTGTATTATGCACATCACATACTTGCGGTCTCGTGCGCGCGACGTGAGGATTCCCAAGTCTGCAGTCAGTGACTTCGGACATGGAATTTAAGACTGGACAACCCCCTTTAATTAGAGAAATAGGGCTAGACATACTTGGTGAGTCAATGTTTCTACCGTGTATGTATGCTTTCATCAGGACTCGATCCATAGTTTTCCGCTGGTACAGAAGGTAAACAAGAACGACATTATGTGCAGACCTCAGCTCTGCATGTAGTGAATGGAAACAAGACAGTTGTGTATTCCAGGGAGTGACTATCATGCGAGGTTTCGGAGCTCTGTGTCATGTGTTAAACTGAGCAGCCATCATTGAGGAAGTTACTTTTAAACCAATTTAAAGTTACTTTATTTTTTTTCCCATTTAAACAGATTGATTTGGTTTTTGCAAGACTGCCCTTACAATGTATTCCTGATAATTTGGACTTGCGTGATGATTCATGGTTGAGGAGCTTGGACATAAGGTGCATAAGAAGCTTAAATGGTGAGTGTGCTCTCGCTCCAGAGTTGTCAGTGTCTTGCACATCATCCCATGCACAGTTACATAATTCCTTTATCGCCTCAGTGTTTCCGCAGAGGGCCGCATGGATGTCTGTCTTTTTAATTAATATATTATAGCCTACGTTCAAGCAAAGCATAATTTTGGCCAGTATGCATGAAGAGCAACCATTGGCTTAAAACGAGCCTGTCAGCAAGATTTTGCTTAGTAAAACTGCAGGCATTGTCAGGTTGGCATTGTTAAACTGATTAAAATTATACTTGGGGTGTAGAATCTTGAGGTTCTTGTGTAATCAGTGTTAGAAGTTTTCAGTTAATGATATGCCCGTGCTCCAGGTTGGGACTGTAGGCAGAGTCTAATCTTCCTGCTCTAAGCCAGAGAAACCAAGGAAAGACCTGCCCACAGGCCGCCCCGAATTCCAAACCTGTTCTTCATCATAGAGACGCTGTTTGTGCTTCGGGGCGGCCTGTGGGCAGGTCTTTCCTTGGTTTCTCTGGCTTAGGCTGGTTTCACACCAGCGTTTGACCGACCTGTGTCGGTCAGCGCACGGCCGCCACTAAGCTCCGCCCACGGCCGCGCCTACTCCCGATCGCTTTGCCTATGGGCGCATGACGCCGCATGCGACCTGCACACCCTATCTTTAGCATTGGATTCGCAGGCCGTGCGCAGGTATGCGTTTGCCAGGGCATGCGTACTTTTGACGGTGCGCCAACCTGCGCCCAACGCACCGAGTTGCATTTTGGTGCGCTCGGCATACCGTCAAAAGGACACATGCACCGGCAAACGCATACCTGCGCACGGCCTGCAAACCCAATGCTAAAGATGGGGTGCGCAGGTCGCATGCAGCGTCATGCGCCCATAGGCAGAGCGGCCGTGAGGAGGTGCGGCTGGGGGCAGAGCTTAGCAGCAGCCGTGCGCTGACCGACGCAGGTCGGTCAGACGCTTGTGTGAAGTTAGCCTTCGAGCAGGAAGATAAGACTCTGTCTACAGTCCTGCCCTGGAGCACGAGCATATCATTAACTGAAGACTTCTAACACTGATTACACAGGAACCACAAGATGGATTTCTTCACCCCAGGTATCCTTTTAATCAGTTGTATCACTTTAACACTGCCAACCTGGCAATGCCTGTAGTTTCCTTGGCAAACTCCTGCTGACAGGTTTTAACTTTTATTCTATAAATCAATCGTACACGTGAAAATAAAAAACTTTGTAATGTATCTTATTAAAGAAATCTGCTTCTTTCTCCTCCTTGACTGATCTTTCATTCTCCATTCATGGGTAAGAATTGTCTTAAGTGAATACAGATTTTCTCATTACTGAGATAGGAGACGACAGTTGGTGCTCAAAGTTCCATGGAAAACTGTAACTCTTTTCAGGAGAACTTTCTCAGAATCTCGGTGTTGAGCTCCGTCATCTATAGATTTTTAAAAGCATCAACTGTCCTCTGCTTAATAGGGAAAAGCTGTCTTCACTGAACAGACTCTCTCATTGCTTCATGGGGGGACACAGGAAGCCAGCTCATATTAGCCAAAAGCCATTGGCTCCTCTTCAGCAGGTTACACCTGCATACTGGGACCCAGCTAATCTGTTTTAGCTGTTCTTACATTTTTGATTTTATTTTTCTTCTCACCCTTGGGACTGCTTTTAGACATTCAATGGATTCCTTTGTTCCACAATGAAGCGATAGAGAAAAGAAGATGTTTGGGTACTCGCCATAAAATCTTTCTCAGAGCCTTCATTGGAGGACCCATCACCCTCGCTCCTTTGTGCTGGTTGAGCCAGTGTCTTGATTATTTTGTTACTTCTCATACTGCTGTCTCAATAAATGATTAGCTGGGTGTAAGCATGCGGGTGTACCCTGCAGTAAAGAAGCTTTTTCCCTATTGCCTCATTGGGGACCATGCGGATGTACCCTCCTGAGGAGGCGTTCTTTTCTCTATTGCCTCACTGGGGGACCATTCGGGTGTACCCTGCTGAGGAGGCGCTCTTTTCTTTATTGCCTCATTAGGGGACCATGCGGGTGTACCCTCCTGAGGAGGCGCTCTTTTCTCTATTGCCTCATTTGGGGACCCTGCGGATGCACCCTGCTGAGGAGGCGCTCTTTTCTCTATTGCCTCATTTGGGGACCCTGCGGATGCACCCTGCTGAGGAGGCGCTCTTTTCTGCCTAGTGTCAGCCTCCTGATGTCGGCAGCCCTACATCCATGGTTTCCTGTGCACCACACCCAAATGAAGGCTGAGAGATTATTGGGTACCAATGACTGCTCATGACCCACATTTCCTATTTTAATTAATAAAATAGGTGTACAGTACCAGCCGATAGTGCCGGTATGCGCAGATCGGTCATCATTAGTGATGAGCGAGTATACTCGTTGCTCGGGTTTTCCCGAGCATGCTCGGGTAGTCTCCGAGTATTTGGAAGTGGTTGGAGATTTAGTTGCTGTAGCTGCATGATTTGTGGCTGCTGGACTGCTTGAATACATGTGAGGAATGCCTGCTTGTTAAGGAATCCCCACATGTATTCAGGCTGTCCAATAGCCGTAAATCATGCAGCTGCGGCAACAGAAACTAAATCTCCGACCACTTCCAAATACTCGGAGACCACCCGAGCAACAAGTATTCTCGCTCATCACTAGTCATCATCATTGCTCACTTCCCGATGCCTACATGAAACCCCCCCCCCTCAAATTCCCTTCACCCAAAGTTTATTTAATTTATTTTTGTTGGGAGGGGTCTGAAGGAAACCCAAAAAACAAGGTTATAAATGGTGATGTTCTGCCTCCCTTATCCGGGGTGTGTTTACCGTAATAGATCTGGTGTAGTGGGTGAACTCTGCTTCTGGTGTGGTGCTATCAGGTTGTGCTCTCTTTACAGGTTGCAGAGTAACAGATGAAATTTTGCATTTGGTGCCAAATAAAGAAAATTTCAGGTTAACGTTGAGAGCCATTAAGCTGTGGGCAAAGAGTAAGTATCGAAGCTATTAGTAACCAAGCCATGTAGGGTATTTTTATAGAGCATCTTTCTATTAGTAATGCAGTGGGGTGCTGATAACTTTATTAGGGTTATGTGTTTAGTCCTGTGCTAGTCAGTGTAGAATATTTAAAGGGGTTGGCCACTACTTCATTATTAGTTTGGTTCCATCTCGAGCCATGGCGACTTGATGAATCATCTGTAGGACGATCGATCTTGTGCAAGCCTAGATAGGTCCACCAGGGTCTTCTCCATCCTTTCCTGTGAACTGCCATAGATGAGCATTTTACTGAATACCTTGCCTTACAAATCCTGCTATAACCTGAGCTGCTCTCCATGTCACCTGATCCCTGGCTGAGAATCTTCTGCTTCCCGTGATGTCATATTACTCATTCCGTTCTGGGCTCTGGAAACTGGCTGGTGTAATGGTGCTTTGTCCATTACTTCTATTTCTTGCAGCGTCCTGGTGAAATCATGCCGGGGCCGTTTGTGACGCTGGTGGAGGAGTGGGCAGGGTTTGGGAGTAGTGACATGGGATGTGTTCACTGCTGGTTTGCGGCCCAGCACAAGGGATGATGGGAAATGTAGTCAGAAGAGAGCAGATGATTCTGGAGAGAACATGACTGCGGGCAGAGCTGATGCCAGAGTACAGGAAGCGAAGCCTTTAGGCCGGCGTCACACTGGCGACAGAATCGGACGACTGCAATACGATGAAATATCGTATTGCAGTCTGCCCTATGTTAATCTATGGAGCAGCTCCTAGTATCAGATTTTTTGTGGTCCGTTTTAAACGTCCGTGTGCAATCGCAGCATGCTGCGATTGTCACCGATTGTGGGTCGACTATCGCCAATGCAAGTCTATGGGAGCGATGAAAAATCTGATTACAAACGGACCGCATGTGTGACTTGCGATTAAATCGCATCGGTGTCCTTTAGAAAAGCCGGCAATTCATCCCCGGCTATACTGTAAAATCACACTGACAGCTTTAATAAAGAATAGAAAGAATAGATATACACACATAGAATACATATATATATATATAATTGTGACATGTGTGTATATATATATATATATATATATATATATATATATATATTTATAGTTCCTAGACTTCTACATACTGTAATAGCCGCTAATTCAATTGCCGGCTTTTGTGAAATCACAGAAGCCAACATGAAATGATACATTGTTTCCACACAGTTAACCATGTCATTTCCTGTATTTTGATATTTGTTTAGAACTTACAATTACATGAGTGTATTTGTGCAAAATTTCAGACATGTAGGGGTTAATTAAAGGTGTAAATTCGTTGAAAAAAAATGCGTGGGCTCCCGCTGTATTTTCTCCACGAGACAGACAAAGCATGCGAGTGGGGGCAGATAATAATAGCCTAGGGAGGGTACATTTTTTTTGTGCCCCCCCGGCTACTAACATCTGCCCCCAGACACCCCAGAAAGGGCAAATCTATAATTAGATTCGCCCTTTCTGGCACTTTGCCCGTCTATTCCCATTGCCCTGTAGCGGTGGCGAATGGGTTAATAATGTCACCTTAATGTCACCTTAGTATTGAAAGGTGACCTTAAGGCAGGTTAATAATTGAGAGCTGTCAATTAGACAACTATCAATTATTAATCCTATTGAAGTAAATAAAAAAACACACACTTTAAGAATAAATAATTTTAATGAAATAAAAACACATATTTTTGACCATCTTTTATTTAACTCTTAATCCGTTCGAAGCCCTTGTTCTTCTAAAATAAATATAAAATAATAAAACAACATTATTCTTACCTATCTGGCAATCTGTCACGTCCCACGATGTAATCCTTCACAAAGGGTTAACTAGCAATCAGATAAGCAGTGCAAGTAATCCTGCGTGCTCATCTGATAGCTCCTGAATGAATGAGCTTATCTCCTGCCGACAGGAGAGGATGTGATTAATGAATGAAGCTTAATTGATTGTATCCACTTTCACCTTAGGTCAGGTCACTGAAGTGAAAGTGGCAATAAATCAATTAAGCTCCATTCATGAATCTATTCCTCTCCTTTCGCTGGGAGAGTAACTTATTCATTCAGGGGAATACAGGTCTGAGACAGCATTATTAGCTCTCTGCGACCTGTAACCTGTTAACCCTTTCTGATGGATTACACCGTGGGACCTGACTGTACATCGGATTGGTAAGAATCATTTTGCTTTTTTATTTTATTTTTATTACAGGAAATGGTTTTAGCAGGAAAATAAAATATGGTCAAAAACTGTGATTATTTCATTAAACTTCTTTTTTATTAAACTGTGTGTGTTTGATTTTTCTATCATACAATAGGATTAATAATTGATAGTTGTCTAATTGACAGCTCTCAATTATTAACCTGCCTTAAGGTCACCTTTCAATACTAAGGTGACATTATTAACCCATTCGCCACCGCTACAGGGCAATGGGAATAGATGGGCAAAGTGCCAGAAAGGGCGAATCTAATTATAGATTTGCCCTTTCTGGGGTGTCTGGGGGCAGATGTTAGTAGCCGGGGGGGCACAAAAAAAATGTACCCTCCCTAGGCTATTATTATCTGCCCCACTCGCTTGCTTTGTCTGTCTGTTGGAGAAAATACAGCGGGAGCCCACGCATTTTTTTTCAACGAATTTACACCTTTAATTAACCCTACATGTCTGAAATTTTGCACAAATACACTCATGTAATTGTAAGTTCTAAACAAATATCAAAATACAGGAAATTACATGGTTAACTGTGTGGAAACAATGTATCATTTCATGTCGGCTTCTGTGATTTCACAAAAGCCGGCAATTGAATTAGCGCCTATAACAGTATGTAGAAGTCTAGGAACTATAAATATATATATATATATATATATATATATATATATATATATATATATATGTTCTATGTGTATATATCTATTCTTTCTTTTGTGATTGAAATACTATTCTTTTGGATCCATTATATGTCGGTTTTGCAAGCCTGCGAGAAATTCTCGCAAGTCGGATGAAAATCGGATGTTACAAGGTACACACACATGCGATTAAATCGCATCTTTGAAGGAAAATCGGATGCCAGAAGGATGCGTGATGTTTGCATTTTGATCCGACAATCGACCGACTAAAACGGACCGATTTTTTGTAGTTGTGTGTGACGCCGGCCTTAGGCTTAAAACCTGGAACTGACAGAGGGAGATAGAGATCTTTAAGGACATTATCCTTGAGAATTTATTGCAAATCCACTGATTGAGACTCTGTAAGTTTGGTGATTTGATCTCGCCTGTTAGTAATTTCAGTGTTACCTCTTGTAATGTTTTTCTTTTTCTTTTAAGGACGTGGTATTTATTCCAATATGTTGGGATTTCTGGGTGGCGTATCATGGGCCATGTTGGTAGCAAGGACTTGCCAGCTTTACCCAAATGCAGTTGCGTCTACTCTTGTTCATAAGTTTTTTCTAGTCTTTTCTAAGTGGTGAGTGTTTGTTTCTGTGTTTTGAGTTCTAGGCGCTGTGTTCACACGTTGTAGCCACAGTATGTATTTTTTTTTTTTTCCCCTCTGTGATCTGCAAAGAAACTCACTATGGCCACAATATGTGAACGCGGCCATTTTAATCCATGTGTTTGATGTGTTACGATGCCTCATTGTCTCCTTCACCTTTATCCACAGGGAATGGCCTAACCCAGTATTACTAAAACAACCAGAGGAGAGTAACCTAAATCTGCCAGTTTGGGACCCCAGGGTGGGTGATATATAACGAACTGTATGGCTGCATAATTTCCACTTGGATATAACACCTTTTATTTCAGTAGTTTAGAATACATGTAGGTTATGACCAATATAAATGTAATCTTTTATGGGTATCTCATATTATAGATGCTTTTGGTGCTTTCTTTACAAAAACAAGTACCCTTCTGATATCCTCTGTAGAATCCATTTTTTTGTGATGCTATTTCTCCTTAACTCAAGCAACTTTTTGCCCTTTTTATTCCAACATGTAAATTGGGCCCAAAAACTGATGTATGAGAAAACCACGCCAGGTTCTTTTTTGATACCAAAATGTATTTTTTTTCGCTATTAAATTCATGTGTTTTGAGTTAAAAATCATAACTGCAGCTGATTTCATTCATTTATTCATTCATGCTGTGTACTCCTGGCTGCAGAATGAGTTATTTGAGAATCCATGAGTAAGCTCATTCTGTAACTTATCTGTCCGTGCTTTTTGAGCTCCTCTCAGTTGAAGTCAACTTTGGGGTTGGTCATAATAATTTCCATGTCTGGAAGTTACTGTAAAAAAAAGTGTCCAGTGCTGGTGAGTAAATGTTGTTATCGGCCCATTAATTCTTCAAGGATTTCTCTGAGAATGTTACATAAAATGATGCCCTTCATAGAATTCAGAAAGTAGCCCGTCCTAGTCATGTGTCAGGACTGGCTGCAGATTAAACAGCTTCCGAGATCTGTGTCTCAACTGACAGAGTAGCTAGATCACACACAACTGTCAGCCGGGATATATGAATCTATCTTCTCCTCACTTTACACTGAGGATTACAGCACCACTTCAGGGTTTGTTTGACTCTAGTATTCTACTTGCCAGCTTCCTTCATCCACTTTTTCCAGCGCTGCTGTTGTCCCGCACCACCATCTTGTGACCGCAACATCTGTCTGACCAGAAGTCTGAAGTAGCGGTCACAAGTTCTCAGTGTAAGCCTATGAGGGCCTTGTTTGGGCTCTGATAGACTTGCATTAAGAAATGACCTCCGGATCACCCAACATTTGGTGAAGAGATCTGGCCGGTCACTAACTGCTGGCGACCGACCGGAGCGGCGCTGGTAAATATGAGACTAGGGGCAGGGAACTTGATTAGTAGTGCCACTCCAGCAGTAAAAAAAAAAAATTAAAGATATATTCACATATTGCAGTCCTGCTCCTGGCCAACTGGGGAATGTTTGATCCAGCTCTTCCTTACAGCTGGTTCTGTACGTCTTCAGGCTGCCAACCGTCCTGACACGTGATTTAGGATGGGCTGGCGCTAGTGATACAACATTCTCGGACAACCCCTTTTACGGACCTGGGCTGTTGAACTAAGCAACAGAGCATGTTCAAACATAGACATAGTTAAACTGGCACTAGGGGGCGCCATGACAAGAATGTAACAGATCTACACACTGGAACTTTTTTTTTTTTTTATGTGGTTTAATGGAGTCAATATTTCATCTTGGGACGACTTCATTGATTGAGTCATTTAGATGGCATCATACGTTTGTACATACATGTGTAGGTTTGTGTTTCACCTTAGTACTGAAGGCATAGTTACTTCTCTTTGAGTTATAAATTCTATATTGTGAAACATAAAGATGTTAAATTTCTTTAATTCATCTCTGCGCTCTTACAGGTAAACCCAGCCGACCGATATCACCTCATGCCTATAATTACTCCTGCATATCCTCAGCAGAACTCTACATACAACGCATCAACCTCAACCCGCACCATTATGGTGGAAGAATTTCGACAAGGTACGGGCCAGGTGTTGTACTTACAGTAGGAAGTTTGTCGCTGACGTCATAATAATAATTTTATTATTTCTATAGCGCCAACATATTCCGCAGCACTTTACATTATAGAGGGGACTTGTACAGACAATAAACATTACGGCATAACAATAAACACATAGATCAAAACAGATACCAAGAGGAATGAGGGCCCTGCTCGCAAGCTTATTCTTACTAAAAAGTGTCCTATAGTCTAAAAAAAATACTGCAAATGTGAATTGTCTAATTTACTGAAAGAGCAGTGTTGTTAATATACATGTAGGTGTCTCAAAATTGATTTTGTTTGGTTATGAACTTTTGTCCCACCCCCCCTTCAAGGTCTTGCTATTACGGACGAAATCCTCCAAGGCAAAGTGGACTGGTCTAAATTATTTGAACCACCAAACTTTTTCCAGAAGTACAAGTAAGTTTGTGCCAAGGCTTCTTGAATAAAGAACTGATTATTGCTGTGTTTCATCTTGCAAAAAAAATTGATAACATAGGCTGAGCATTATTTTTATCTAGTAAAACAACTGAAAAAGCAATATCTCATTAAAAATGAGCTTTTAGGTCTTTGTGCTTATTGTGTGACTATTTAAATGGTTACTCCTATGTCTTAAAATGATGGCAATTCGCTAGGATATGCCATCACTTTATGATCAGAGGATTTCTTACTTCTGGGACCCCTACAAAGACTTAAAGGGGTTGACCAGTCCAAATCGATAAGTCTGCGGTCACTCTGTGCCCTGACAAGTGACAGCTGTCTTGTGGCTGACTAGAGGGCACGGCCTCGCTCCATACAAGTGTATGGAGAGCGAGGCAGCGCCCACTGGTTGGGTGTATGTATAACTCGTACATCTCCTCCGGTCCTGGCTCAGGAACCAGGGACTCACCGCAGTGTACAGCATATGCGCTGGGGGAGTTCATAAGTCTGCAGTCACACTGAGTGACTGCAGACTTATCAATTTGAACCGGACAACCCCTTTTAAAATCACCTGATTAAGCAATGCAGCCCCTTCTGTATTGCTGTGCCCTGGCTTCACTGAAAGGGCCGATCCCTATACAATGGGCAGCTGAAGAGGTTGCAGTGAGCAATGTGCCATCATGTGATGGGATGAAGTTGGGAGTGCATCTGTAACTTATATCAACAACTTTATTTATTCTACAGGCATTTTTTTAATTGTTCTTGCATTCTTAATTTTAGGCACTATATTGTGTTGACTGCCAGCTCACTCACAGAGGAACAGCATCTGGAATGGTAAATGCACACGAATATGTTAACTAAATGCAGAATCTGCGTAATGTATATTTTAGGCTAGGAAAAGATTTTAACTGCATGATCACAAAATCCTCCCAGAAGTTGTCCATTTGTATAGGAATTGTATGATATTACGGATAGTGGCTCTTGAAAATTAAAATTTAAAAAAAAAAAATCCATGTATAAACTATTTCTTCAGTCCTTGTAGGCTGAACCCTTTACTGCCCTTAATTCCACAATCACCATTTAATGGGATTTAGGTACTTGTGGTCTTCTCTTCTTTTTATAATCCTCCTTTTGGGTACTCTGCACAGCTTTACTGATGGATACGCATCTTCCTCCTAGTATAACTGCTTTTGCAGCCGTTTCCTACAAGTCTGAGTGTTTTAAGACGAGCATACAGCTCCTACATGAACCATTTTGTCTTGTAGGGTTGGCTTAGTTGAATCAAAAATCCGTGTTTTGGTTGGAAACTTGGAGAGGAATGAGTTCATTACACTTGCACATGTAAATCCTCAGTCTTTTCCCGGCGGTCCAGACCACTGTAAAGAGTAAGTATTTCTATGTAGTAGTTTTAGTTTAATCAGATTTTGTTGGTTATACATAACATACTGTATTTTTCGCACTATAAGACGCACCTGACCATAAGACGCACCCCAAATTTTCAGAAGGAAAAGAGGGGGAAAAAAATAGTGTCAATTGGGGGTCTGTCTTACAGTCCGAATTCAGCTTACCAGTGAAGGGATCGGCACAGGTGGATGATTGGTCACGGGTCATTTGGTCGGCCAGGCTGGTGCGGTGGCAGGGGGCTTTGTGCTCCGGGGCAGGGGGCTTTGTGCTCCGGGGCAGGGGGCTTTGTGCTCCGGGGCAGGGGGCTTTGTGCTCCGGGGCATGGGGCTTTGTGCTCCGGGGCATGGGGCTTTGTGCTCCGGGGCATGGGGCTTTGTGCTCCGGGGCATGGGGCTTTGTGCTCCGGGGCAGGGGGCTTTGTGCTCCGGGGCAGGGGGCTTTGTGCTCCGGGGCATGGGGCTTTGTGCTCCGGGGCATGGGGCTTTGTGCTCCGGGGCATGGGGCTTTGTGCTCCGGGGCATGGGGCTTTGTGCTCCGGGGCAGGGGGCTTTGTGCTCCGGGGCATGGGGCTTTGTGCTCCGGGGCAGGGTGCTCTGTGCTCCGGGGCAGTGGCAGCGGCTCTCTGTGCTGTGTGGGGGGGCTCCGCCGGCATTTCGTCAAAGCCCGGAGGCCCCCGTTCCTCCGTTAAAGGGAATCTGTCACCCTAAATTGGCGGGATATTTAAATGATGGCAGTCAGGTCAGATGGGCGGTGTTTTGGGTACTTACCTTAACATGTTGTTCGCCGCTGTCTCCATTATTTCTGGGAATTGTAGTCGTTGCCCTCCATATAACGCACCTGCGCATTGAAATCTTGAATTGCGCACGTGCAGTATGCTTTACCCGCGGATTGCAATGTGCAGGCGCGTTATATGGAGGGCAACGACTACAATTTCCAGAAATAATGGAGACAGCGGCGAACAACATGTTAAGGCAAGTACCCAAAACACCGCCCATCTGACCTGACTGCCATCATTTAAATATCCCCCAATTTAGGGTGACAGATTCCCTTTAATGCCATGCTGCAGTGGCCTCCGGGAACATGGCCACCGGGCCAACGCATACTCGGATGCAGAGCTCGGCAACGAGACCCCGTCCCGAGATCTGCATCTGAGCATGCGTTGGCCCGGCGGTCATGTTCCCGGAGGCCTCCGCAGAATGGTATTAACGGAGGAATGGGGGCCTCCGGGCTTTGACGAAATGCCGGCGGAGGCCCCCCCCCCCACACACAGCACAGAGAGCCACTGCCCCGGAGCACAAAGCCCGCCGCCACCACACTACAGAGCCCCGCCACAGCCGCATCAGCCTGGGAAGGGAGGCTTCATCGGGACCGTCGCCGCTGCTGCCACCAACAGGATTTGTAAGTGTATTGCGATCATAAGACGCACCCCCATTTTCCCCCAAAATTTTTTGGGGAAAAAGTGCGTCTTATGGTCCGAAAAATACGGTACATACCAAATTTTGGGCCACGCAGGGCCTCATTGCATACAATAACCAGAGAATTATAATAATGATTGTATATCCAAGTTGATCACAGATGCATTTAAGATAATTTATACATTATACTCTTTTCTCCTTCGCCTCATTGGGTGACACAGACAATAGGTGTATGCTGCTGCCACTAGGAGGCTAACACTAAGTGAATACAAAAAAGATTAGCTCCTCTGCAGTATACACCCTCCTGCTGGCTCCAAGAGAACCAGTTCATGCTTAGTGTCCATAGGAGGCACACGGGTCTGGTTTTCAGACCAAAAATCTTTGTAATTTTGAATTTTTTCTTCGGATAAAGGGGCGACGGATCCTTTCAAGGCTCCTATCTCCCCAAACCAACAACAGGTGAGCACGTGGAGTGTCGCCTCCATGTACCCTCTCCTAGGATGTGAAACGCCATGCCTAAGGTGATTTTTAGGGGCGATGGGTCCCTTGAAGGGCACCGATCTCCTTGCACCATCAACAGACGAGCACATGGAGTGTCACCTCCATGTAGCCTCTTCTGCAGCCAGGCCTAAAGCCGGACAAACTGCCCTGCTTCCATCCTAGGGGATTGAACCTCTTGGACGCACAGAGGCTCCGATGGCATCCGTGCAGCCCTCACTGCATCACCACTGAAGAAAGCGGCTGATACAAGGAGGCGACAGTCCGTCTCCACCTCCCTGTTAAATGAATGGTGGATTGAGGGTATTTGACCCTGCAGCGTCCAATCTGCAGCAGCTCACTTCAAGTGGAAGACAAGGTCTGCCCGGGTGCTCATCGCTGGTCCTGGAACGGGAACGGAGGTACGCCGGCAGAGGCTCCCCTTATCGGGGAAGCCATGTTGCTGCTGGCACCTGCAGCGGAGGAGCGGATTTTGCTGCGGCCATATTTCCCTGCGGCACTTCTCTTCCTGTCCGGTCTCGTTCCGGAAGGGGATCGGGTGACATGGCGGCGTACAAGAGGTACCCCTCCTTGTGGAGATGCCTGGCCACGGCAGGCAATGTCCTCCTTTAGACCTGCAGTTCCCGGCGCACTGCCTTACCACAGACGATGACAGGACAACAGCGCACCCGACAAGGGCTTACAGCACCGGGTAAGACTCTGAGCTGCTACACGCACATAACGCGTGTCCAGGAACCGCGATCCCAGCTGCTGGCCCCAACGCTATACAGCTGTGTTTCTGCTGTGAAATGAATGACCGAATCGCTGACAACTCTTGCAACATGCACTGAAATGTGATCTGCTAGACTCAGATTGGCACGATTCCTATGGGAAGGTCATAATGATATTATTATTATTATTAGACATACAGTGTTTTCAACCCAGGTATACCTAGTCCCCCTGAGTGGGCTTTGTCACCGTAGCGGTCCATAGTCTTTACCAGCTAAAGCAGTTGAGTCCCTGCACCTGCAAGATCCCTCCACGGGTCGGGACATTTGGTTGGCTGTTTTCAGAGGATTCCTCTACCTCAACGGGAACCATTGGCCAGTAGGGGCCGCTCGCAGTAAAAAGAAAAAAAAATCCATTAACACGTTTCCAGGGCACTCTCGCGCATCGACGTCCGGGAACTCCTGCTCCCTCTCACCAGGAATTCACAGCGTCCAATGAGTCTGACGGTCCCCTCGACCTGGCCTCGCCGAGGTATCAGGGATGGCGGATACGGATACTGCCATTGAAGCCATCAACCAGACCTTGATGGTTGACAAGGACGTTTTCTCTTCCCCGGATCACGTGGTGTCGTTCAAGAGGACCTAATGTCCTCATAAGGTGTTTGCCAAACGCCCTGAGTTTGGATTGGCGGAAGAACTGAGCTGCCCTCTTCGGTTGATCTACCTGTAGCTCTCCTGGTCCCATAAACATTCCTAGTCCTACTGCTGGACCCTTGTTCAAATGCCTTCTCTCCTTCGTTGCTTCGGCATGGATAGCAATCTTCCTTCGGAAGCAGCGGATCTGGACATCCAGATTTCCAGACGGAAGGCTATTTATTTAGGGCATGCCCCCTGGAGGCTGGTAGCTACCCTGCGCTTGTAGTGCTGGTGTTCTTGGTTTGGATCCCACCAAGGACAACCTTTGCGGGGAGTTTGTGTATTCTCTCCGTGTCAACAGGAGTTGGTCGCAGGCGAGAAATCCACAGATTATAGAGGGGTGACGGATCCCTTCAGTGATCTGTTCTCCCCAAACCTACAACAGGCAGGAACGTAGAGGATCACCTCCACATACCCCCTCCTGCACCGTTCTTTTGTCCCATAGCACGTTTCCGGGCCTTCTCGCGCCTCAGCATCCGTGACCCCCGTCTCACACTCCCCCTCCTAGGGCTTTACAGCGAACATGCCTATGGGTTCAAGTCTGAAGGACATCCCCTTTCACCTGGACTCGTCAGTTTTTAGACGACGGTAGATAGTTTCACTGAGGCCGTCAACCAGACCTTATGGATTGACGAGGACTATATCTCTGCCCCTGAGCATACGGGTCTTTCAGGAGAACTAATCGTCCTCATAGGGTGTTTGCAAATAGAGAGCGACCGGATAAACGCTTCACGGATTGGCGTAAGGAGTGGGCGGAATTCCCTCCAGTTGACCCACCGGTTCGAAGCCCCTGGTTCGGCATTTTCGCCCTCTTTTGCAACCTTTCCCTGCAGAGGATATGGGATTCACGATTCAGGTGTGGGTAGCCAAGGCTATGCTCTCTTGGTTAGTTGCCCTTGACAGCTATACAGACCAGTGAGTTTCCCCAGCACAAACTCAGACAACTCCCAGATTTCCTACAGGACCAACCAGCCATGGAGAAGCCAAGCAAAACAGTCCAGATAGGGGGTCCAGGTCTCATTGATTTTCGGCTCATTGATTCGTGGCATTATCCGGTGGACACCAGCAAGTTGGGCAATCGCCTGCCTTTCTTTCATCATGTCTGTTTTTTTGTTGTGTACGACGAATGGGTCTGGGACCTGGTGTCTTGTGGATATAAAATACATTTTCATTCTTGTTCCAGAAAACGAAAGATTCCAGGGGTGATACTCAAGGCAGGATTCGGCTCTTCAGGACAAAGTCCTTCTATACTGTCTTAACAGTCTTAACCTCTATGGACAAGGGGGAGTTGCTAGCATCCTCTATGTCCGAGATGCTTGTCTTCATGCCCCCATCTTTCTCCCTCACCTGCAGCTCCTGTGCTTCGCTGTTAGCGAGGAACACTTCACAGCATTCTCTTCACCCCTCCCAGACTGTTCACGAAGGACATGGCAGCCGTCATGCCCATTCTGCACTCTCGGGACATGGTTGTGTTGCATACTTAGACGACTTTCTATTTAAGGGACTGTCCTTCCAATCCTGCACAGAGTGCTTACGTATCCCTTTGGATACCCTTTCACGCCGGAGCTGGTTGATATTAAAAAAAAAAAAAAAAAAAAAAGTCTTCCCCAGCTCAGCAGATATCCTTTTTCAAAATGATCCTGGGCACCTCCCATGGGTCAGTGATTTTCCCTCGAGACAAGATCTTTGCCCTTCAACAGGGAGCTCGGACACTTTGTTGTCCATCCCCTCCTTGCATCTGATTCTTCATGCTGGCTCTGGGGAAGATTGCAGTCGCGATGGAAGCTGTTCCCTTTCCCTACCTACACCTCAGTCATCTGCAGCATGAGTTTCTGGCAGCCTCGAACAGGAGTCCGTTCCCTCTCAACCAGATATGCTGCTTGCCCTGGTAGGTCAAGCAGGCGCTCAGGTGGTGGACATTGGAGTCTTTCCTCATCCAGGGGAAATCCTTTCTCCCGGTCCATTGGCTAGTGCTCACTGCTGATGACAGCCTTCTCGGGTGGGAGCTATATCCATCACCACTCTGTCCAGGGGCGTTGGTTCCCTCGGGAGTCTCATTTTCCGATCAACGTCCTGGAGATCCAGGTTTTCTGGTTATCACTATGGCGGTTCACCATCTCTTTGTAGGATCGCCCATCCAAATCCAATCTGACAACACCACGGTTGTGGCATACATCAATCACCATGGGGACACTCGTAGCAGGGCAGTAATGCGCTTTGTGATTCACATCCTCCGCTGGAGGAACTGCTCGGTCATTTCAGCTCGGAGTCCAGAAGTTTTTGGAGCTTATGCGCTGGGTTTCGTCTTCCGTAAGCTTTTCCCCCGCTTCTGTATCTTCAGGGGGTCATCAGTAAGATCAAGGTGAAAGGAGTTCCAGTGACCCTGGTCACCCCAGATTGGCCACAGCTTGTCGCGAACGTCCACTGGCGATTACTGGATCAACCACATTCTCTCTCTCTCTCCTCTCTCTCTCTCTCTCTCTCTCTCTCTCTCTCTCTCTCTCTCTCTCTCTCTCAACAGTATTCAGGGACCATGTGTTTAACAGTTTGGCTGTGGAATCCTGGTTCCAAACCCAGGCTGGGGTCTCCCTATCACGTGGTTTCCACCATGATGTACGCCTGCGTCAGTGTGCATCTATCTTCACACCTGGAAAGACTGTTTCACAGGTTCAGAAACCGGATGTCCTTTCCTCGTCTTCCCCATTCCTACCATTTTGGAGTTCCTCCAAGCCGGCCTGGAGTCAGGTCTGGCGCTTAGCTTCCTCAAAGGTCAGCTCTCTGCTTTTTCGGTTTTATTCCAGCGCAGGATTGTTTCCAATCTGCCAGTGCCAGTTTTCATTCAGGGGGTCTCTCATGTGGTCCCCCCTATAGGATGCCGTTGGGGGTGCGGGACCTAATCCTGGTCCTCTATGTTCTTAAGGAGACTCCTTTTGACTTTGCCAGTTTTGTCTCGGAAAGTCGCCTTTGTCGCAGTGTCGTCTATCAAGCAAGTCTCGGAGCTAGCCACTCTGTACTGTCGAGTTCCTTTCCTGATTTGCCACCAGGACAAGGTGGTCATCGAACCGTCTCCTTTCCTTTCAGCTGCAGATGAAGGAAGGGAGACACACTAGACATTACTAGTGGGTAGGCGGAGCCCAGACGAGATGGACACCTCAGATTAAAAAGAGTGTTGACCGGCCCCTCCAGCTCGGGCTCCTCCTACTCAGCTCTCCAGTTTTCAATTTGAGGTCAGAGAAGATTTTATTATTTTTTATCGGACAAGAGACTTGGATCACCTAATGTGGTCTAGAGGTCTCAGGGGTCTCAGCGCTGCTGGACCCCAACCTCTCCCTTGGCGGATCTGTATTACCCTATATGGTGGTCCCTGCAGAACCCTGCCGGCCCGGGGGGATGAGGATGGCTTCCCTGGCGGGGACGCAAACCGCGCTGCAGGGGTCACTGCGATCCCCGCCCTGGGGGGAAGCATGGGCAAGCGCCAGAAACCCCTGGGGGTCCTTGTGGCGCTTTCGGCTGGTGAGTACTCCACATTTAATATGTGTTTGAGTGTTTTCAGCGACTGCTGCGGCAGTCGCTGTTACAGTTTACATGCGGTGACTGTGTGTTTTTTGTCCGCAGGTGGATGCCTGCAGGACATAGGAACGAGGGAGAGAGGAGCTGCGCGCCTTTTTTATTTGAATTTCGCGCCGTTCTGAGCGCGCGCTTTACGGCAGTCTCCTTTTCCGGCTTCTCTCATGAAGCACACGGAGGCACAGCGCGGCGGCCATTACTGACAGGCTGAAAGCTCCCTCGGACATCGCTCTCCTCCCCTCTCGGCAGCGCTGCACCGCGATCAGCTGGGTGAGTCGCTTCTTCCCGTCATAGGGCAGAAGCTTAACCCCTTCACCCCCACAGCGCGGGCGCCTTTCTGAGGCACAAATGGGTGGCAGACTGCGCTGCCTGTAGCTGTTATCTCAAAGCTCGCACACCTTTTCAATAAAGAGGTTGTGGGGAGTCTGCGACAGTAATACTGCCACTATACGTTCCTGCTAACGATGACGCATACTATGCGATCATTTTTGTGTGACCATTTTTAATGTCGCTTGTAGCTGCCAATCTGGGTCACTAACAACGCATAGGCGGTTAGCGATCCCCTTAATGACTTTGGTGGTCATTGCGATTTGCAAACAGCGCAAATTTTTTAGCGATCTTGTGAACGTTTTCTTGTTAAGTGTGGCATAGCTGTCCTATAGCTGCTGCCTTATAAGAGGCACTTGGGGCTCGCACACCCTTTTCATTATTAAGGTTGTGGGAGTCTGCGACTTTAACCCCTTCTTAGGCGGTTAACTCTTAATGGGGACAGCTGGGGTAGCTCTCTCCTTAAGAGCTTTAACCCTTCAGCGTTTCGTTTTTTCTTTAAGAAACCACATTACTGACAGGTTTAACCTGCCATATACTGTGCATCCGTCTCCCAGATCCGAACAGGATCAGTCTCGCGTATCGGACGCGCAGACCTGGACGACGCAAGCTCAGCGGTCGGAGGTTTCCAGTGGTGTCAGAATGGAGGCCCTCGCTAGTTTCTATGGATGGCCTGTCTGATTTTCTATATTGAGTGCCAGCTAGATCCTCTCATGTCAGGAAGCGACACAAGCCGGTGCCTTCCTTCCCGCGTAACGAAAATGTCTGTCTGATTCGGACAAGGAGGATCGGCAGGGACACTCTGCCTCTCTTTTGGGCCGTAAAGAGGTTTTTATTGGAGGCGTTACAGTTACCGGAGGAGGTATCTGGACGTCCTGGTAAGTCGGCCCGGATGTTTTCAATCACAATCAAGCTTTACCATCACTGGATGAGCTTAATGGGGCAGTGGAGAAGGAACGCCTGTGTCCAGAAAATTGAGACGTTTCCGTGTTCTACGGAGTTAATGATAATTGGATCCTTCTCCTGAAGTGGATGTCCTTTTATCCCAGCTTAGCACAATTCTCCTGTTAAGGGGAAGGCGAGTCTGCAGGACCCGCTGGACAAAAAACGTAGATGGCAGAAAAATCCATCTGCTAGACCGCGGATCATAGATTCAGTATTAAGAATCCATGTGTGTTTGTAAAGTTTACCTGAGCCGGTTGGATCGTCTACGGACGGCGTGGCAAGGTGGATCTCCTCTATCGAGGTAGATGGGCTTTTCCAGTTTTTGGAGGATACTGCATCACTGCTATCCAGGGCGCAATCCTCGGCAGTCACAGTCAGAAGAGCACTGTGCCTTAGACAGTGGACACAGTTTCCAAACAGGGTTTGCTAGCTTGCAAGGTGGTCAGCTATTTGGACCTGACCTCACGGAGCTGATTGCCAAGGTAAAGGCAAAAGAGACAGCTTTACCGCAGCGCAGAGCTGTGACTTCTGCGTCTGGCAGGACTTGTGCCGGTAGTTGTCGGCGGTCCTTTCGGTCCAGGGGATGATCCAGTCAGCCCTCTGGGGTTCGGGTCGTCCCTCTCTTTTTTTAAAAAAAAAAAAAAAGGGGGGAATTCTCAGAAATTCCGCATACCCTGGAAACAGAACTTCCGTTCAGACAAGCGGGAAGCTGGCAAAAAGCCCGCTAAGGCGGACCTACGCCTGGGTCTCACTCGAGCGCTCTCGAGTGGGGGGTCGTCTATTCCTATTCAAACCGACTTGGGCTTCCCGCATGTCGGACGCCTGGGTGACACGGGTTGTGTTGGCAGGCTACTTCATAGAAGTCTCTTTCTCGACCCCCAGACAGTTTTTTTGTCAACCTCGCGTTCCGTCAGAGCCCGAGCTTTTTGCCGCTCTGCTGTGGGAGGTAGATTCCCTTCTGCAGAAAGGTGTGGTGGTGCCGGTTCCGCCGGAGGGCCGGGGAAGAGGGTTTTATTCTAACCTCTTGTGGGTCCCCAAAAAAGAGGACAAATTTCGGCCCATTCTGGATCTCAAAAGATTGAATCGGCATGTCCACGCCAGGAAATTCCGCATGGAGTCGCTTCGCTCCGTTTTGGCGGCCCTGTCGCAGAACGCTTTTTTGGTGTCAATCGACATTCGCGACGCTTATTTGCACTTTCCAATCGGAAGGGCCCACCAATGCTTCCTTCGTTTTGCCATAAGTCAGGACCATTACCAGTTTGTGGCTCTGCCATTCGGGTTGGCCTCAGCGCCCAGAGTTTTACAAAAATTCTGGCGCTTCTCATGGCGATTCTTCGAAGGCAGGGGGTTATGATTCTTCCCTACCTGGACGACCTTCTGATTGTGGCGTCTTCGAAGGAGGAGGCGGTAACTGCTCGCAATCTATCCCTTCAGCTCCTGGAGGACTTGGGGTGGCTGGTCAATTGGGAGGAGTCGTCTCTGGAACGGTCGCAGTCAATCCTGTTTTTCTGGGATGCATTTCGACATGGTGCGAGCAGTGGTGTCCCTGCCTCCAGACAAGCAAGCATGTCTTCTTCGACATGCACGGGTTATGAAGTCTTCGACAGCAATGTCCCTGCGAAGCTGTATGCGTTTTCTGGGGTTGATGGTGGCGTCCATGGAAGCACTTCCGTTTGCCCGGTTTCATTCCAGGGCCCTCCAAAGGTTCATTCTGAGCCGTTGGGATCGATCGCAGGTTTCACTGGATTACAGTGTCATCATCCCCCACAGGGTACGAGAGTCTCTAGGATGGTGGATACGTCCGAAAGAGTTATCCCTGGGAAAGTCCTTCCTCCCTCCGAAGTGGTCAGTCATAACCACCGATGCCAGCCTGACAGGCTGGGGGGGGTGTCTGGAACGATCTCTGGACTCAGGGAGTATGGTCGTCGGAAGAGTCTGTCTTGCCGATCAACATCCTCGAATTGAGGGTGATTTTCCTTTGCCTCCAACACTGGACGGTCCCTTTAAGCGGTCTGCCTCTCCGAGTGCAGACAGACAATGCGACGGCGGTCGCATATATCAATTACCAAGGCGGGACAAGGAGTTCCAGACTCATGGTGGAGGTATCTCGGATCCTGATATGGGCAGAGACCAGAGTTCCAGCCATCTCTGCGATCCACATTCCAGGAGTTCAGAATATCACGGCGGACTTTCTAAGTCGCGAAAATTTTTGCACTACTGTGCTCCCGTTGGGAAACTCCTCAAGTGGATTTGATGGCATCCAGGTTCAATGCCAAGTTACCGACATTCATGTCCAGGTGCAAGGATCCGAAGGCTGTAGCGGTGGATGCTCTAGTGGCTCTGTTGGTCCGATTCACACTAATCTATGTGTTCCCGCCGATTTCTTTGCTACCTCTGGTACTCCGTCGGATCAGACTAGAGAGAATCTCGGCTATAGTGATAGCCCCAGATTGGCCAAGGAGAACGTGGTTCTCGACACTGGTGTCACTCCTGGCGGCACCGCCATTTCCACTTCCTCTTTGCCCGGACCTGTTAACCCAAGGGCCCGTTCGTCATCCGGACCTGAAGTCTCTGCGTTTGAAGGCGTGGCTATTGAGACCGAAATATTGACTCGTCGAGGTTTTTCAGCCGAAGTCATTGTCACTTTGCGAGCGGCCAGAGGTCCGGCTACTACTAGAATTTACCACAAGACTTGGGAAGCCTTCTTTTTGTGGTGTTCGGGTTCTTTAAGGAGCCCGAGGATTTTTTCCATTCCCAATTTGTTGGCCTTCCTGCAATTCGGGCTGGACAAGGGTTTGGCAGTGAGCACCCTGAGGGGTCAGATTTCTGCTCTGTCCTTGCTGTTCCGAAAGGCTATCGCCTCGCGTAAGGACGTCCGTTCCTTTTTTCGCGGAGTAACCCGCCAGTTTCCACCGCGGAAGGCGTCTGTGTCTCCTTGGCGTCCCAACCTTGTTTTGAAGGCTCTTCAACATGGGTCTTTTTGAGCCTATGGACTCTGTTAGTCTTTCTTTGCTCTCTTGGAAGGTTTCCTTCCTAGTGGTGGTCACCTCTTTGAGAAGGGTTTCTGAGTTGGCGGCTTTCTCTTGCTCGCCTCCCTTCCTGGAGTTTTCACCCGGATCGTGTAGTGCTACGCACACGGATCGACTTCCTACCTAAGGTGGTGTAGCAATTTCATGTTAACCAGGATATTGTGTTGCCCTCTCTTTGTCCGAGGCCAAGGAATGCGAAGGAACGGGCCTTGCACGCATTGGATTTGGTGCGGGCTTTGAAGTTCTGTTTGACTGTTACTCAAGGTTTTCGGAAGTCAAACTCTCTGTTTGTGATTCCAGCAGGTCGTTGGCGTGGTACACGAGTTTCCAAGGATTCTATAGCTCGTTGGATTCGGTCGGCCTTTTTGGAGGCTTACCGACTTAAAAGCGAACCTTGTCCGATTAAGATTCGAGCTCACTCCACGAGGGCTGTGGATTCCTCGTGGGCTTTTCATCAAGGGACCTCGGCAGCTCAGCTCTGCTGAGCGGCGACCTGGCGTTCTGTCCACACGTTTATAAAGTTTTATAAGGTGGACGTCAGTGCTTCCGCTGATGCGGCCTTAGGACGTAGGGTCCTGCAGGCGGCCGTAGTTTAAAGTTCAAGTTAACTTGTATTTGGCGCCTGTTGCGCATTTATCTAGGTTGTTGGGATTCTGCCTCTTTTGGTTTTTTCCCACCCTTAATTTTTGGACTGCTTTGGGACGTCCCACTAGTAATGTCTAGTGTGTCTCCCTTCCTTCATCTGCAGCTGAAAGACGGATTTTGGTAAGAACTTACCTGTAAAATCATTTTCAGCGAAGAAGGAAGGGAGACACACATCCCTCCCATGGCAGAAGTGTGTTGTTGTTTTTCAGATGCGGCGTGACCCTTCTCTGATAGCGATTATCTGGGCTGAGGTCGCCAGCTCATCGCAGTGGTCAGGTCCAGTGAGTAGTACCTGGAACTGTGTGGTTTTTGCCTACATGCATGCATAACCTGTATTTTTGTGTTTTATTCCCTGAAGTCCTTCAGAAGGGGTTATGTTGCTCCGCTGGTGATATTGCTCTTCCTTAAGCTTGGTACAACTGGAGAGCTGAGTAGGAGGAGCCAGAGCTGGAGGGGCCGGTCAACACTCTTTTTAATCTGAGGTGTCTATCTCGTCTGGGCTCCGCCTACCCACTAGTAATGTCTAGTGTGTCTCCCTTCCTTCTTCGCTGAAAAGGATTTTACAGGTAAGTTCTTACCAAAATCCGTCTTTTTTGTCCAAGGTGGACTCGTCTTTCCACCTTAACGAGGAAATTTTCCTTCTCTCTTTTGTCCAGCACCAGTACATCGGGTAGAATGAGCTCTTCACACCCTGGATGTAGTGAGGGCTCTCAGAAGGTATATCTCGAACGCAGCACCCTTCCGTAGGTCGGACGCCCTATTTGTGCTTCCTGAGGGTCTCGGGCAGGGTTTAGCCGCTTCAGGGCCACAATAACCAAATGGATTCGCTTGACTATTCAGAAGGCCTACCACATCACAGGCACGCCTATCCCAGTGGGAATTAAGGCACACTCTACTCAGTCGGTGGATGCTTCTTGGACCATTCGGCAGAACAAGTGTGCAAGGTGGCGACTTTGTACAGCCTACACTCTCAGACTTCTTCACATGTTGTCCTTCGCAGATGTAGTCTGGAAGCAGCGGTAGTGCAACTTTGGCCAGTTGGTACAGGGGGTTCGATCTGTTATGTGGCTCCCCACCCAGGGACTGCTTTGGGACGTCCCGCGGTCTGTATCCCCCCAATGAGCCGAAGGAGAAATAAGGGTTTCTGTGTACTCACCATAAAGTCCTTTTCTCCGAGCCACTCATTGGGGGACACAGCTCCCACCCTGTTAACCTTTTGGCTTGTCTTCTTTAATTTGATGTTGTACTCTCATATGATGTTAATGATCTCCTACTGCTTTTGCACTGAACTGGTTCTCTTGGAGCCAGCAGGAGGGTGTATACTGCAGAGGAGGAGCTAATCTTTTTTGTATTCACTTAGTGTCAGCCTCCTAGTGGCAGCAGCATGCACCCACGGTCTGTTTCCCCCAATGAGTGGCTCGGAGAAAAGGATTTTACGGTGAGTACACAAAAATCCCTATTTCAGCTGCAGATGGAAGGAAGAGAGCCACAGTAATTCATTACTGATGGGTAGGCGGAGCCCCAGATCAGGATGACACCTCAGATCAAAAGCGTGTTGACTGGCTGGCTCCTCCAGCTCGGGCTCCTCCTACTCAGCTCCTTCAGTCTAAGATTTGAGGTCTCAGAGGATGGTCGCTGCTAATGCAGCTCCTCAGAAGATTTTATTATTTTATTTCGGACAAGAGACTTGGATCACCTATTTGTTCTAGAGGTCTCAGGGGTACCAGCGCTGCTGTGCCCCAACCTCTCCCTTGGCGGATCTGTATTTACATTATGGTCCCTGCAGAATCTTGCCGGCCCTGGGGGATGAGGATGGCTTCCCTGGCGGGGACGCAAACCACACGTGCGGTCACTGCGTTCCTCGCCCTGGGGGAAGCATGGGCACAAGCGCCACAAATCCTGAGGGGTCCCTGTGGCGCAAAGCTGGTGAGTACTCCACAAAATTTTTATAATAATGTGTGAGTGCTTTAGCGTCTGCGGTGGCAGCGCTATTACATATTAACACTGTATTTCAAGCTACATGGTTATCAGTATGCTTCAGCGCTGCTGTACCCCAACCTCTCCCTTGGCGGATCTGTAACTACATAATGGTCCCTGCAGAATCTTGCCGGCCCTGGGGGATGAGGAGAGCTTCCCTGGCGGGGGCGCAAACCGCACACTGGGGTCACTGCGCTTCCCGCCCTGGGGGGAAGCATGGGCATAGCGCCAGAAACCCCTGGGGTCCCTGTGGCGCTTCGGCTGGTGAGTACCTCACATTTTTACCTCACATTTTTATTAATGTGTGTGTGAGTGTTTAAGCGACTGCTGCGGCAGCCGCTGTACATTACATGTCGGTGACTGTTTTTTTTGTCCGCAGGTGGATGCCTGCAGGACATAGGAGAGGAGTGCGCGCCTTTTTATTTGAATTTTCGCGCCACTCTGAGCGCGCGCTTTACTGCTGTCTCCATTTCCGGCTTCCCTCATGGAGCACACGGAGGCACAGCGCGGCGGCCATTAAAAAAGCAGGCTGAAAGCTTCTTCTGGCTTTTCTCCCTCCTCCCCTCCCGGCAAGATGTTACACTGTTACCAGCTGGGTGAGTCGCTTCTAGCCCGCAGGCAGAAGCTTAACCCCTTCACCCCCACAGCGCGGGCGCCGTCTGGGGCACTAATGAGTGGCAGATTGCGCTGTCCTGCGGCTGTTATCGCATAAGGGGCTCGCACACTCTTTCAATATTAATAAAGAGTTTGTGGGGAGTCTGCGACATTAATACTGCCACTATACGTTCCCACTAACGATCCTGATAACGACGCATAATAATGCGATCGTTTGTGTGTTCATTTTTAATGTCGCTAGTAGCTGCCAATTTGGGCGATCTCATTAGCATCGCATAAGCGGTTAGCGATCTCCTTGACAACTTTGGCGGTCATTGCGTTATACAAAACAGCGCAATTTTTTAGCGATCTTGTGGAACGTTTTTCTGTTTAGTGTGGCATAAAAAGCTGTCCTGCAGCTGCGACCTTATAAGAGGCGCCTGAGATTCGCACACCCTTTTCATTATCAAGGTTGTGGGGAGTCTGCTACTTTAACCCCTTCTTAGGCGGTTAACTCTTAATGGGAGACAGCTGGGGTAGCTCTCTCTTTTAGAGCTTTAACCCTTCAGCGTTTGTTTTTTATTTAAGAACTGTTCTGGTTACTGACAGGTTTATCCTGCCATATACTATGCAAGGGCACGTCAGAGACCCTCTCCCAGATCCGCTACGGATCAGCCTCGCGTATCTGACACGCAGACCTCGACTCATGCACGGTCGGACGTTCCAGTGGTGTCAAAATGGAGGCCTTCACTAGTTTCTATTGATGGCCTGTCTGACCTTTTAGGTTATGGAGTGTCAGTTAGATCCTCTCAAGGAAGCGACACAAATCGGTGCCTTCCTTCTCGCTTAGCGAAGAAGTCCGATTCGGACAAGGAGGATCGGCAGGGACACCCTGCCTCTCTCATGGGCCGTACTAAAATTTCTGTGGAAGCCATGAGGACGTTACAGTTACCGGAGGAGGTAACTAGTCGGCCCGGATGTTTCAAGAGTCGCATGGGTCGCGACGACCTTACAAACTGTATCCGTTTTTTTCTACGGAGTTGTTTTGTTAATTGGACCCCTTCTCCTGAAGTGAATGTCCCTTTATCCCAGCTTATCAAATCTTCCTGCTAAAAGGGAAGGCGAGTCTGCAGGACACGCTGGACAGAAACGGAGATGGCAACAATTTCCATCTGCGAGGCCGTGGATCATAGATTCGGTATTAAGGATCTAGGTGTACTTGTTAAGTTCCCCTGAGCCGGTTGGACCGTCTAAGGACGGCGTGGCAAGATGGATCCCCTCTATCGAGGTAGATGGGCTTTTCTAGTTGAAGGATAATGCGTCACTGCTATCCAGGGCGCAATCCTCGGCAGTCACAGTCAGAAGAGCACTGTGACTTGGATGGAACGCGGTTTTCCAACAGGGGTTGCTATCTTTAGCTTAGAAAGTGGTCAGCTATTTGACTGACCTCACGGAGCTGATTGCCAAGGCAAAGGCAAAAGAAACAGCTTTACCGCAGCGCAGAGCTGTGACTTCTGCGTCCTGCAGGACTAGTGCCGATAGTTATCGGCAGTCCTTTTCGGTTCAAGGGATGATCTGGCCAACCCTCTGGGGGTTTGCGTCGTCTCTCTCTTTTTTAAAAAAAAAAAAAAAGAGGGGGAATTCTCAGAAATTCCGCATACCCTGGAAACAGAACGTCTGTTAAGGCAGAAGCTGGCAAAAAAAAAAAAAAATCCGCTAAGGCGGACTGACATCTGACATTCTGTCAGAGCCGAGCATGGAGTCGCTTCGCTCCGTTATGGCAGCCCTGTCGCAGAACGACTTTTTGGTCAATCGACATTCGCGACGCTTATTGGCATGTTCCCGTCGGAAGAGCTCACCAGCGCTTCCTTCGTTTTTTACCATAGAATCAACCATTACCAGGTTGTGGCTCGGCCATTCGGCTTGGCCTTAACGCCCAGAATTTTTACAACGATTCTGGCGCCTAAATCTCATGGCAATTCTTCGAAGACGGGGACTTACGATTCGTCCCTATTTGGACGACCTTTCGATTGTGGCCTCAAAGGAGAGGTAGTCTCTGGAATCGTCGCAGGCAATCCTGTTTTTGAGGATGCATTTCGACACGGTACGGGCGGTGTTGTCCCTACCTCCAGACAAGCAGGCATGTCTGCTCCAACATGTACAGATTATGAAGTCTGCGACAGCAATGTCCCTTCGGAAGGTATGCGCCTTCTGGGTTTGATGGTGGCGTCCATGGAGCACTTCCGTTTGCCCAATTTCATTCCAGAGCTCTCCATAGGCTCATTCTGAGTCGTTGGGATCAATCGCAAGGTTCACTGGATTGCAGCGTCGCCATCTCTCACAGGGTGCGAGAATCCCTAGGATGGTGGTTACGTCCAGGAGTGTTATCCCTGGGAAAGTCTTTCCTCCCTCCGAAGTGGTCGGTCATAACCACCAATGCCAGCCTGACGGGCTGGGGAGGGTATCTGGAACGATCTTCGGATCCAGGGAGTATGGTCATCGGAAGAGTCGGTTCTACCGATCAACATCCTGGAATTGAGGGCAAAATTTTTTTCTTTGCCTCCAACACTGGACGGTCTCCTTGAGCGGTCTGCCAGTCCGAGTGCGGACAGACAACGCGACGGCGGTCGCGTATATCAACCACCAAGGCGGAACGAGGAGTTCCCATGCTGGAGGTGTCTCGGATACTGATTTGGGCCGAGACCAGGATTCCAGCCATCTCTGCAATTCTCATTCCAGGAGTCCAGAATACCACGGCGGACTTCCTCAGTCGCGAGAAGATGGATCCCGGAGAATGGGGTTTTCATCCGAAAATTTTTTGCACTGCTGTGCTTCCGTTGGGGAACTCACCAAGTGGACTTGATGGGTCCAAGTTCAATACCAAACTACCGACCTTCATGTCCAGGTACAAGGACACGAAGGTTGTGGCTGTAGACGCTCTGGTGGATCCGTGGGACCATTTCGAGCTAGTCTATGTGTTTCCGCCGATATCCTTACTCCCTCTGGTGCTGCGTCTGATCAGACTGGAGAGAATTCCGGCTATTTTGATAGCCCTAGATTGGCCAAGGAGGACGTGGTTCTCGACACTAGTGTCTCTTTTGGCGGCGCCGCCATTTCCACTTCCTCTTCGCCCGGACCTGTTAACCCAGGGACTCGTTCGTTATCCGGACTTGAAGTCTCTGCGTTTGACGGCGTGGCTCTTGAGACCGAAATGTTAACCCGTAGAGGTTTTTCAGCCGAGGTCATTGCTACTCTTCGAGCTGCCAGAAGTCCGGCTACTACTAGGATTTACCACAAAACTTGGGAAACCTTCTTTTCGTGGTGTTCAGGATCTTCACGGAACCCGAGAAAGTTTTCCATTCCCAATCTGTTGGTTTTTGTGCAGCATGGGTTAGACAAGGGTTTGGCAGTTAGCACTCTGAAAGGTCAGGTTTCTGCTCTGTCATTATTCCGGAGAGCTATTGCCTCGCGTAGGGACGTGCTTTCCTTTTTCCGCGGTATAGCTCGTAAGTTTCCGCGCCGGAAGGCACCCGTGTCTCCTTGGCGGCTCAACCTTGTTTTGGAGGCTCTTCAGCATAAACCTTTTGAGCCTATGGATTCGGCTAGCCTTTCTTTACTTTCTTGGAAGGTGGCCTTCCTAGTAGCGGTCACCTCTTTGAGGAGAGTTTCTGAGTTAGCAGCTCTTTCTTGCTCGCCTCCTTTTTCTGGAGTTTTTTCCGGATCGTGTAGTGCTTCGCACACGGGGTGATTTTCTACCTAAAGTAGTGTCACAATTTCATGTTAACCAGGATATTGTGTTGCCTTCACTCTGTCCGGATCCGAAGAATGCGAAAGAGCGAGCTTTACACACATTGGATTTAGTGCGGGCCTTGAAGTTTTATCTATCTATTACTCAAGGTTTTCGTAAGACGGACTCCTTGTTTGTGGTTCCAGCAGGTCGTCGGCGTGGTCAACGAGCCTCCAAGGATTCTATAGCTCGTTGGATCTGGTCAGCTATTCTCGAAACTTACCGTCTTGGGGGTGAATCTTGCCCGATTAAGATTCTAGCCCATTCCACGAGAGCTGTGGCTTCATCGTGGGCTTTTCATCAAGGTGCCTCGGCAGTGCAGCTCTGCCGGGCGGCAACTTGGCGCTCTGTCCACACGTTTACAAAGTTTTATAAAGTGGACGTCAGTTCTTCCGCTGATGCAGCCCTCGGACGTAGGGTCCTGCAGGCAGCTGTAGTTTAAAGTTCTAGATGAACTTATGTTTAGCGCTGGTTGCGCTTTTTTGTTAAGGTTGTTGGGTTTCTGCCTTTGTTGGTTTTTTCCCACCCTTATTTTTGAACTGCTTTGGGACGTCCCATCAGTAATGAATTACTGTGGCTCTCTTCCTTCCATCTGCAGCTGAAACACGGATTTTGGTAAGAACTTACCTGTAAAATTCTTTTCAGCGAAGGAAGGAAGAGAGACACAGCACCCTCCCAAGGCAGAAGTGTGTTGATGTTTTCAGATGCAGCGCGACCCTTATCTGATTGCGATATCTGGGCTGAGGTCAGCGCGCTAAGGCTCTGTTCCAGCATCGCCAGCTCATCGCAGTAGTCAGGTTCAGTGAGTAGTACCTGGGACTCTGTGGTTTTTTGGCTTACTTTGCATGCATAACCTGTATTCTTGTGTTTTCTCTGAAGTTTCTTCAGAAAGGGTTATGTTGCTCCGCTGGTGATCTTGGTTCTTCCCTAAAGCTTTGGTACGACTGAAGGAGCTGAGTAGGAGGAGCCCGAGCTGGAGGAGCCAGCCAGTCAACACGCTTTTGATCTGAGGTGTCATCCTGATCTGGGGCTCCGCCTACCCATCAGTAATGAATTACTGTGTCTCTCTTCCTTCCTTCGCTGAAAAGGATTTTACAGGTAAGTTCTTACCAAAATCCGTGTTTCTCTGTATTATGTTAAAGATATATCAAGTAGAGAGAAAAAAAGACAAACGGAAAACATACCACAACATTGGTGAATATCGCTACCTAAGAAGGATATATAAATTCTATTAGATATAAAAGTAGTAAGAAAGAGGAGGAGGAGGAGAAGAAAAAGATCATACAAGGGTTAAGACAAGCAAAAGGAGGACAGGATGGAGAGGAGTAAAGTGGGGTTGTGGGAATTTTTAGTCCATATTTTCCCTATTCGGAAGGACAAATACCAGGGATCAAACAAGTATCTCGGAGGGGTGATCAAATCAAATATTTCCCGGTATTGTGAAGCCTTTTCACATCATATAAATAAGGAAAAGAATTCTGGTGAGTTCTAGGGTTGCTCTTTGTAGTAGTTTTATTATTGCTATGTATCATTATTTTGTGGAACTTCATAAGAGAATGATTCCAACTGAAAATGGAATAATAATGTTCTTTATTGACTTTTAATGGATGACAGTCTGGTGGTATCAAACGTCTAGGAAGCAGGAAAGAGTAATCTGAATAATCAAATGTAGGTAGCAAACGAATATAATAAAACTTCCCAATAGGTGTATTGGGTCATTATACTATAGGGCCATAGACATTGTCAGTATTTTATTAGTACCCCCCTTTTTTCCCTTTTTTTTATATTGGGGTTCCTTTTGTCACTGAGGTTCCTGTTTGATGTGTGTTTATATGTTCATATTTTTTTTATACCATACCTATTAAAGATTAATTTTTATTATATCCGTTTGCTACCTACATTGGCATCCAACGTCACTTGTACTTTTTTCCTTTTCTCTTTCAGTAATGAGTACATGTCAATGTGGTTCCTTGGAATCATTTTTAAGAAGGTGGAGAATGCTGAAAGTGTTAACATTGACTTAACACATGATATCCAGTCTTTCACAGACACAGGTGGGTGTCCTACTCTCCATGCAAGGAGTAGGTAGATACTAAGAGCTTTGGATATTGCAGACTGCTCAATGTTTGCGCACGGCTTTGGTATTTAAGTGATCCTGACATCAAGATTTTACCCCTTGAAGTTAACAGCCCCTTAATGCCCTCTTTTAATAATTCCTTTAATATCCCTAAACGAGAAATTTGTATAAATCTATGTTAAACCCTCACTGCTGGCAGGGAGAGCAGGAACCACTATGCTGTAGCGCTGTGGGAGCATGCCCGCCGCAGTGTGACTGGCGTCCTGGAGAGGAGAGGGATGGTTGACAAGAGGGACGACTTCTCTGCTTCACCCACACAGTAGAATTAATTAGCAACGGTCCTGAGCTCATCTCCTGACAGAATGCAGGGAGGGCCAGGGGATTAAACATTTTTTTTTAAAACATTTAACATTTAGCAATAATGGAGCCATTATTAACCCCTTCACCCCCAAGGGTGGTTTGCACGTTAATGACCGGGCCAATTTTTACAATTCTGACCACTGTCTCTTTGAGGTTATAACTCTGGAACGCTTCAACGGATCTTCGCGATTCTGAGATTGTTTTCTCGTGACATATTGTACTTCACGTTAGAAGTAAAATTTCTTCGATATAACTTGCGTTTATTTTTGAAAAAAATGCAAATATGGCGAAAATTTTTAAAATTTTGCAATTTTCAAACTTTGAATTTTTATTCCCTTAAAACAGAGAAATATGTCGCACAAAATAGTTAATAAATAACATTTCCCACATGTCTACTTTACATCAGCACAATTTTGGAACCAAAATTTTTTTTTGTTAGGAAGTTATAAGGGTTAAAAGTTGACCAGCGATTTCTCATTTTTACAACAAAATTTACAAAGCCATTTTTTTTAGGGACCACCTCTCATTTGAAGTCACTTTGAGGGGTCTATATGGCAGAAAATACCCAAAAGTGACACCATTCTAAAAACTGCACCCCTCAAGGTACTCAAAACCACATTCAAGAAGATTATTAACCCTTCAGGTGCTTCACAGGAACTAAAGCAACGTGGAAGGAAAAAATGAATATTTAACTTTTTAGCCACAAAAATGATCTTTTACAAACTTTTTTTTATTTTCACAAGGGTAAAAGGAGAAAATGGGCAGATAAGGTTGTTATGCAATTTCTCATGAGTACGCCAATACCCAATATGTGGGGGAAAACCACTGTTTGGGCACACGGCAGAGCTCGTAAGGGAAGGAGCGCCGTTTGACTTTTTCAAACTAAAATTGGCTGGAATTGAGATTGGACGCCATGTCGTGTTTGGAGAGCCCCTGATGCGCCTAAACAGTGGAAACCCCACAAGTGACACCATTTTGGAAACTAGACCCCCTAAGGTACTTATCTAGATCTGTTGTGAGCACTTTGAACTCCCAAGTGTTTCACAAAAGCTTATAATGCCTGGTGTGAAAAAAAAAAAAAAACAATTTTCCACAAAAATGATTTTTTTAGTCCCAAATTTTTGAATTTTCCCAAGGAAATTGGACCCCAAAAGTTGTTGTCCAATTTGTCCTGAGTACGCTGATACCCCATATGTGGGGGGGGGAACTGTTTGGGTGCACGGCAGGGCTTGGAAAGGAAGTAGTAACGTTTTGGAATGCAGACGTTGATGGGGGTCATGTTCCGTTTGCAGTGCCCAGATGAGCCTAAACAGTGGAAACCCCCACAAGTGACCCCATTTTGGAAACTATACCCCCTAAGGAACTTATCTAGATCTTTGGTGAGCACTTTGAACCCCAAGTGCTTCACACAAGTTTATAATGCCCGGGCATGAAAATAAAAAATCCTATTTTTTTCCCACAAAAATTATATTTTAGTCACTAATTTTTATTTTCTCAAGGTAACAGGAGAAATTGGACCACATAAGTTGTTGTCCAATTTGTCCTGAGTACGCTGATACCCCATATGTGGGTGGGAACCACTGTTTGGGCGCACGGCAGAGCTCGGAATGGAAGGAGCACCATTTGACTTTTTCCAACCAAAATTGGCTGGAATTGAGATTGGATGCCATGTTGCATTTGGAGAGCCCCTGATGTGCCTAAACAGTGGAAACCCCCACAAATGACCCCATTTTGGAAACTAGACCCCTAAGGAACTTTTCTAGATCTTTGGTGAGCAATTTGAACCGCCAAGTGCTTCACACAAGTTTATAACGTAGAGCCGTAAAATTTAAAAATCATATTTCAGCTGCAGATGAAGGAAGAGAGCCACAGTATTCATTACTGATGGGTAGGCGGAGCCCCAGATCAGGATGTTACCTCAGATCAAAAGAGTGATGACTGGCTGGCCCCTCCAGCTCGGGCTCCTCCTACTCAGCTCCAGTCTAAGATTTGAGGTCCAGAGGATGGTCGCTGCTAATGCAGCTCCTCAGAAGATTTTATTATTTTAATATTCGGACAGGAGACTTGGATCACTAGTTGGTCTAGAGGTCTCAGGGGTATCAGCGCTGCTGTACCCCAACCTCTCCCTTGGCGGATCTGTATTTACTCAAAGTCCCTGCAGAATCCTTGCCGGCCCTGGGGGATGAGGAGAGCTTCTCTGGCGGGAACGCAAACCACACGTGCGGTCACTGCGTTCTTCGCCCTGGGGGGAAGCATGGGCACTGCGCCAGAAACCCCTGAGGGTCCCTGTGGCGCCTTGGCTGGTGAGTACTCCACACAAATTTTAATAATAATTATGTGTGAGTGCTTTAGCGTCTGAATGAGCAGCGCTATTACTAATGTCAGTATGCTTCAGCGCTGCTGTGACAGCGTTACTACATGTATGTCAGTATGCTTCAGCGCTGCTGTGACAGCGCTACTACATGTAATGTCAGTATGCTTCAGCGCTGCTGTGACAGCGCTACTACATGTAATGTCAGTATGCTTCAGCGCTGCTGTGACAGCGCTACTACATGTAATGTCAGTATGCTTCAGCGCTGCTGTGACAGCGCTACTACATGTAATGTCAGTATGCTTCAGCGCTGCTGTGACAGCGCTACTACATGTAATGTCAGTATGCTTCAGCGCTGCTGTGACAGCGCTACTACATGTAATGTCAGTATGCTTCAGCGCTGCTGTGACAGCGCTGTTACAAGAAGATGTGGTGATTTTTTGTCCGCAGGCAGATAGCTGCAGGACAGAGAGGGAGCAGGAGCGGGGAGAGTTCGCGCTCATTATTTGAGCTAGCAGGGGCGTGGCCTATCTATCCCGGTCTTTTGAGCAGGAAGACGCGCGCTCTGGCTTTTCTCCTGCGACCCCCTCACTGTGGCGGCCATTACTCAGGCTCCTGGGCTCCTCGGACCGCTCCTCTCCTCATATAGACACCACGGCCAGCTGGGTGAGTGCGGATTCCTCACCCCGCAGCGCAGCGATCGCTATCCTGCAGCTGCAGTCTCATCAGAGACATAAAAATTGGCTGGGGCTCACAAATATATATATATTTTGGTGAGTTTGCAATATTAACCCCTTTGAGGGTTATTTCTACCAGCTAAATTTGCTGACTGAATACCGCTGGGGTAACTCTGCTTGGTGGAGCGTTAACCTTCAGCGTTTGAAAAAAAAAAAAAAAAAAACCGCATAGTTTTTTGCTGGTATTACCGCTTTGACCTGCTCATACAGGTGAGACATGTCTGAACAGAGTTCAGATGCCGCGGATCACGTCCCAGTGCCATTGCGGCAATTAGATACGCAGACCTCCACAGCGTCTAGCGCTGCGGTCGACAGCGGTGGAAAATTGGATGATATCGCTCGATCGATTAATAACTTATCTGACCTTTTAGGTCAATATGTGTCTGCTAATTCCTCTCAGAGGAAGCGACGCAGGCCGTTACCGGCCTCTACACGGAGCGAGTCAGATGTATCTGATATTGGGCAGAGTTCCCCTTTAAATTCGGATGGAGAAATATCCGATTCAGATGCGGACGAGCCGCAGGGGCGTTCCTCTATGACGAAGCGTACGGAGGCATTAATTGAAGCCATGAGAGATATACTACAGTTACCGGAGGAGGTAACTAGTCGTCCTGGTAAATCAGCACGCATTTTCCAGGAGTCCCGTGCTTCGCGCACAACATTGCCAGCTCTGGATGAGCTTAATGGTGTAATAGAGGAGGAACGTCTATGTCCAGATAAGCGTTTTCATGGAACGCATTTCTTTGATACACTTTATCCTTGCTCTACGGAGTTAAAGGCTAATTGGACTTCTGCTCCTGAAGTGGATGTGTCTTTGTCTCAGCTTAGTAAATCCTCTCTACTCCCTATTAAGGGAAAAGCGAGCTTACAGGAGCCTTTGGATAGAAAGGCAGAATTGGCGGCAAAAGCAAGCTATGAGGCTGCGGGTCATGGATTTCGAGCAGTGCTAGGATCCATGTGTGCTGCTAGAGCTTCTCTAAGCTGGTTGGCACGTCTGAAGACGGAGTTGCAAAATGAATCTCCGTTATCTGAGATACGGGAAACTTGTGAATGGTTAGAAACGGCAGCCTGTTATATCTTTGATGCCGGTCTGGATACGGCATCTCTGCTGGCCAAAGCGCAAGCTTCAGCGGTCACAGTCAGAAGAGCTTTATGGCTCAGACAGTGGGCCGGGGACGCAGTTTCCAAACAAGGGTTGTTGGCCTTACCTTACAAGGGTGGCCATCTTTTTGGATCCGACCTCACAGAGCTGATTTCCAAGGCTAAGGCGAAGGAATCAGCATTACCACAGCGAAGGGCCATGGCCTCGGTGTCCAGTAAGCCTGGTGTTTATAGTGGTCGGCGGTCCTTTCGGGGCCGAGGACGATCTAGTCACTCCTCGTGGGGATCGGGTCGTCCTTCTTTCTCAGGAAAGAAATCCTCTCAGAAAACTCGTACTCCCTGGAAGCAGAGTTTCCGCCAGAACAAGCGGGAACTTGACAAGAAACCGCAAAGTCGGATTGACGCCAGGGGTCCACTCGAGGATTCTCGAGTGGGGGGTCGCCTGCTTCTTTTCAAGGAGACTTGGATGGCTCGCATTCCAGATTCCTGGGTAACGCGGATAGTGTCGGCAGGCTATTTCATAGAGTTTGCTTCTCAACCCCCAAATGTTTTTTGTCAATCTCGCGTTCCGTCGGAACCCGAGCTTGTTGTCGCTCTACAGCGAGAGGTCGAATCGCTACTACAAAAGGGTGTAGTGATACCGGTTCCGTCAGAGGACCGAGGGAAAGGTTTTTATTCCAACCTTTTTATAGTTCCCAAAAGGAGAACAAATTTCGCCCGATTCTGGATCTCAAGCGATTAAACCGGCATGTCCATGCCCGGAAATTTCGCATGGAGTCGCTTCGTTCCGTTGTGGCAGCTCTGTCACAGAACGATTTTCTGGTGTCAATCGACATTCGCGACGCCTATTTGCATATTCCCATCGGAAAGGCTCATCAGCGCTTTCTTCGATTTGCCATAGGTCAGAATCATTACCAGTTCGTGGCTCTGCCGTTCGGCTTAGCCTCAGCGCCAAGGGTCTTTACAAAAATTCTGGCGCCCCTCATGGCACTCCTTCGAAGACAGGGGATTACGATTCTCCCTTATCTGGACGATCTTTTGATCGTGGCTTCCTCGGAGGAGGAGGCGTTGACGGCTCGGGATTTGTCTCTTCAGTTTCTGAAAGACTTCGGTTGGCTGGTCAATTGGGAGAAGTCGTCCCTGGAACCATCGAGGACAATTCTCTTTTTGGGAATGCATCTCGACACGTTTCGGTCGGTAGTTTCCCTACCACCAGACAAACAGTCATGTCTTCTTCGACATGTACAGATTATGACATCCTCAACGGCAATGTCCCTACGGAAGTGTATGCGTCTTCTGGGACTGATGGTGGAGTCCATGGAGGCAATTCCTTTTGCCCAGTTCCACTCCAGGACTCTTCAAAGGTTCATCTTGAGTCGATGGAATCAGTCGCAATCGCTGGATTGCAGTGTCACCATTTCTCGCGCGGTGCGGGATTCTCTAGAATGGTGGTTACGTCCAGGGGCATTCTCCTGGGGAAGTCTTTCCTCCCTCTGAAGTGGTCAGTCATAACCACCGATGCCAGCCTGACGGGCTGGGGGGGTGTTTGGAACAATCTCTGGATTCAGGGGGTATGGTCACCGGAAGAGTCTGTGCTTCCGATCAACATCCTGGAATTGAGGGCGATTTTCCTTTGCCTCCAACATTGGACGGTCCCTTTGAGCGGTCTGCCAGTCCGTGTGCAGACAGACAATGCGACGGCTGTCGCGTATATCAATCACCAAGGTGGGACAAGGAGTTCCAGACTCATGGTAGAGGTGTCCCGAATTCTGATTTGGGCAGAGGCCAATGTACCAGCCATTTCGGCGATTCACATTCCAGGGGTTCAGAATATTACAGCGGACTTTCTCAGTCGCAGAAGGATGGATCCCGGGGAATGGAGCCTCCACCCGGAAGTCTTTGCACTACTGTGCTCTCGCTGGGGAACCCCCCAAGTGGATTTGATGGCATCCAGGTCCAATGCCAAGTTACCGACATTCATGTCCAGGTACAAGGACCCGAAGGCGGTGGCGGTGGATGCTCTAGTGGCTCAGTGGGATCAGTTCGAGCTGATCTATGTATTCCCGCCGATATCCTTACTTCCTCTAGTGCTGCGTCGGATCAGACTAGAGAGAATTCCAGCTATTCTGATAGCTCCAGACTGGCCAAGAAGGGTGTGGTTCTCGACAATAATGTCGCTGTTGGCGGCACCTCCGTTTCCACTCCCTCTTCAACCGGACTTGTTGACTCAGGGGGCCCGTTTGTCATCCGGACTTGATGTCCCTGCGTTTGACGGCGTGGCTCTTGAGACCGAAATCTTGACCCGTAGAGGTTTTTCAGCCGAGGTCATTGCTACCCTTCGTGCTGCAAGATGTCCGGCTACTTCTAGGATTTACCACAAAATTTGGGAAACCTTCTTTTCGTGGTGTTTGGGGTCTTCTCGGAACCCGAGAAAATTTTCCATTCCCAACCTGTTGGCTTTTCTGCAGCATGGGCTAGACAAGGGTTTGGCAGTTAGCACTCTGAAAGGTCAGATTTCTGCTCTGTCCTTATTGTTCCGGAGAACCATTGCTTCGAATAGAGACGTGCTCTCCTTTTTCCGAGGTATCTCTCGTAAGTTTCCGCCGCGGAAGGCATCCGTGTCTCCTTGGCGGCTCAACCTTGTTTTGGAGGCTCTTCAGCATAAACCTTTTGAACCTATGGTTTCTGCTAGCCTTTCTTTACTTTCTTGGAAGGTGGCATTCCTTGTTGCAGTCACTTCCTTGAGGAGAGTTTCTGAATTGGCAGCTCTTTCTTGTTCGCCTCCTTTTCTGGAGTTTTTTCCGGATCGTGTAGTGCTTCGCACTCGGGGTGATTTTTTGCCTAAAGTGGTGTCACAATTTCATGTTAACCAGGATATTGTGTTGCCTTCACTCTGTCCGGATCCGAAGAATACGAAAGAGCGAGATTTACACACATTGGATTTAGTGCGGGCCTTGAAGTTTATCTATCTATTACTCAAGGTTTTCGTAAGACGGACTCCCTGTTTGTGGTTCCGGCAGGTCGTCGGCGTGGTCAAACGAGCTTCCAAGGGTTCTATAGCTCGTTGGATCCGGTCAGCTATTTTGGAAGCTTACCGTCTTCGGGGTGAATCTTGCCCGATTAAGATTCGAGCCCATTCCACGAGAGCTGTGGCTTCATCGTGGGCTTTTCATCAAGGTGCTTCGGCAGTGCAGCTTTGCCGAGCGGCGACTTGGCGCTCTGTCCACACGTTTACAAGGTTTTATAAGTGGACGTCAGTGCTTCCGCTGATGCAGCCCTCGGACGTAGGGTCCTGCAGGCAGCTGTAGTTTAAAGTTCTGGATGAACTTGTGTTTAGCGCTGGTTGCGCTTTGTTGTTAAGGTTGTTGGGTTTCTGCCTTTTGTTGGTTTTTTCCCACCCTTATTTTTGAACTGCTTTGGGACGTCCCATCAGTAATGAATACTGTGGCTCTCTTCCTTCATCTGCAGCTGAAACACGGATTTTGGTAAAGACTTACCTGTAAAATCCTTTTCAGCGAAGGAAGGAAGAGAGACACAGCACCCTCCCACGGCAGAAGTGTGTTGATGTTTTCAGATGCAGCGCGACCCTTATCTGATAGCGATTATCTGGGCTGAGGTCAGCGCGCTAAGGCTCTGTTCCAGCATCGCCAGCTCATCGCAGTAGTCAGGTTCCTGAGTAGTACCTGGAACTCTGTGGTTTTGGCTTTCTTTGCATGCATAACCTGTATCCTTGTGTTTTTTCTCTGAAGTTCCTTCAGAAGGGGTTATGTTGCTCCGCTGGTGATCTTGGCTCTTTTCCTAAAAGCTTTGGTACGACTGGAGCTGAGTAGGAGGAGCCCGAGCTGGAGGGGCCAGCCAGTCATCACTCTTTTGATCTGAGGTAACATCCTGATCTGGGGCTCCGCCTACCCATCAGTAATGAATACTGTGTCTCTCTTCCTTCCTTCGCTGAAAAGGATTTTACAGGTAAGTCTTTACCAAAATCCGTGTTTTTTCCACAAAAATGATCTTTTCACCCCAATTTTTATTTTTCCAAGGGTAACAAGACTCCAAAAGTTATTGTGCAATTTGTCCTGAGTGCGCTGATACCCATATGTGGGGGTAAACCACTGTTTGGGTGCATGGCAGAGTTTGGAAGGGAAGGAGCGCCGTCTGACTTTTTCAACGCAGAATTGGCTGGACGCCATGTCGTGTTTGGAGAGCTCCTGATCTGCCTAAACAGTGGAAACCCCCATAAATGACGCCATTTTGGAAACTAGACCCCTCAAGGAACTTATCTAGATGTGTGGTGAGAACTTTTAACCCCAGGTGTTTCACTAAAGTTTATAACGTACAGCCGTAAAATAAAAAATCTTTTTTTTTTTTTACAAAAATGATTTTTTCGTCCCCAATATTTTATTTTCACAAGGGTAACAGAAGAAATTGGAACCAAAAGTTGTTGTCCAATTTGTCCTGAGTATGCTGATACCCAATATGTGGGAGAAAACGACTGTATGGGCGCACGTCAGGGCTCGGAAGGGAAGTAGTGACGTTTTGGATTGCAGACTTTGATGGAATGGTCTGGGGCGTCATGTCGCATTTGGAGAGCCCCTGATGCGCCTAAACAGTGGAAATCCCCAACAAGTGACCCCATTTTGGAAAATAGACCCCACAAGGAACTTATCTAGATGTGTGGTGAGCGCTATGAAGCCCCAAGTGCTTCACAGAAGTTTATAATGTACAGCCTAAAAAACAAAAAAAAAATTTTTTTTTGTACAAAAATGATATTTTCGCCCCCAGTTTTTTATTTTCCCAAGGGTAGCAGAAGAAATAGGACAAATTGCACAATAAAGGGTATGCCACACTGAACAATATCGCTAACGGGATCGCTAAAAAACGTCACTATTTAGCGATCCCGTTAGCGATGTTGTTCAGTGCGGCAGCTTCCAGCGACGAGCTTCCTGCTGTGATCTCGCTCGTCGCTGGAATCGTTCCGGACCCTATTTTCTCGTCGGCGCTCCCGCTGGGTAAGTATATATCGCTAGTGTGGCACCTTTTCTTAGCGATTTAGCGGTACTTTTGTACCGCTAAAGTCGTTAAGAAGATCGCTAACGGCGATAGCGTCGTTAACTATATCGCTAAATGTGGCCGCATTTAGCGATATAGAAACAATCCCGCTAGCGATCGCATTAGTATGCGTCGTTATCGTGATCGCTAGCGGGATTGTTTAGTGTGGCAGTACCTTAACTCTTGGGTCCAGAGTACGCTGATACCCCATATGTGGGGATAAACTACTGTTTGGACGCATGGCAGAGCTGAGAAGTGAAGGAGCACCGTTTGACTTTTTCAACGCAGAATTGGCTGGAATTGAGATCAGACGCCATGTCACATTTGGAGAGCCCCTGATGTGCCTAAACAGCGGAAACCCCCCAATTCTAACTCCAACCCTAACCCCAACACACCCCTAACCCTAGTCCCAACCCTAACCACAAACCTAACCCTAACACACCCCTAATCCTAACCCTAATCCTAACTTTAGCGCCAACCCTAACTTTAGCCGCAACCCTAACCCTAATGGGAAAATGGAAATAAATACTTTTTTTTAATTTTATTATTTTTCCCTTACTAAGGGGGTGATAAAGGGGGTTTGATTTACTATTTATAGCGGGTTTTTATGATTGGCAGCTGTCACGCTAAAAGACGCTTTTTATTGCAAAAATAGTTTTTGCATCATCACATTTTGAGAGCTATAATTTTTGCATATTTTGGCTCACAGAGTCATGTGAGGTCTTATTTTTTGCGGGACGAGGTGTCGTTTTTATTGGTACCATTTTTGAGCACGTGACGTTTTTTGATCGCTTTTTATTTCGATTTTTGGGAGGTTAGAATGAACAAAAATCAGCAATTCATGAATTTCTTTTGGGGGAGGCGTTTATACCGTTCCGCGTGTGGTAAAATTGATAAAGCATTTTATTCTTCGGGTCAGTACGATTATGGCGATACCTCATTTATATAATTTTTTTATGTTTTGGCGCTTTTATAGAATAAAAACAATTTTATATAAAAAATAATTATTTTTGCATCGCTTTATTCTGCGAGCTATAACTTTTTTTTTTCGCTGATGATGCTTTATGACGGCTCGTTTTTTGCGGGACAAGATGACGTTTTCAGCGGTACCATGTTTTTTTATATCGGTCTTTTTGATCGCGCGTTATTCCACTTTTTGTTCGGCGGTATGATGATAAAGCATTGATTTTTTGCTTCGTTTTTTTTTTTTAAGGGGTTCACTAAAGGGGTTAACTAGTGGGACAATTTTATAGGGGGGGTCGTTACGGACGCGGCGATACCAAATATGTGTACTTTTATTGTTTGTTTTTTTTATTTACAGGAAGAAGTGAATTTATTGGGGAATATTTTTTTTTTTTTTTATCTATTTGGATTTTTTTTTTACACATGTTTATTTTTACTTTTTTAACTTTTTTACTTTGTCCCAGGGTGGGACATCACAGTATTTTATCAGATCGCTGGTGTGACAGTGTGCACAGCACTCTGTCACACCAGCGATCGCACAGGCATAGATGCAGGCTTCTCAGTGCCTGCTCTCGGCAGGCACTGAGGTAGCCGCCTCCCTCCAGGACCCCGGCGCCATCTTGGATCCGGGTCCTGGGAGGGAGGAAGCCCTCAGAACAGCGCGATCACATCGCGCTGCTCTGAGGGTCTCAGGGGGGCACGCAGGGAGCCCCCACCTGCGCGATCCTCCCCTGTGCCCCCAGTACACCGCGATCATGTTTGATCGCGGTGTGCAAGGGGTTAATGTGCCGGGAGCGGTCCGTGACCGCTCTGACACCACAGTCATGGGTGTCAGCTGTGATAATCAGCTGACACCCGGCGGCGATTAGCTGCGCTCCCCTCAGGAGCGCAGCTGATCGCCTATGACGTACTATCCCGTCCCCGGTCATACGGGCCCAGGTACCATGGACGGGATAGTACGTCCGATGGCAGTAAGGGGTTAAAGGGAACCTGTCATCATTATTTAGTGTGTTAAAATAAAGGTATGGTCATTGTGGCACTTTTATACTGATTTAATAGATGCCTGTAGGTAAGAAATCACATACTGGTTCTTGGTTAATGCACGTTGGAAGATTTGGTGTAATATCCTCTTTGTGCATGGGGGTGGAACCGTGAGTTGGGTTTTTGGCTGTGCCGCAGCCCCTCTGTGTTTGTACGAGTCTCCTATTTAAAGGTTTGCGCTAGTGTCTTGTGAAGAGGTTGTGGGTTGTGCAATCACCTAAGCAGGGTAACAATGCAACAATTTTTTTTTTTTTATGCCTTACATCCATGGTCTTGCAGCAATTCCGGGAAGATGGTCACAATGCAATATCCCATCCACTGTCTCCCAACTTTTCGTTCGTCCACAGCTTTTGTATCTCCCGCGAGTATAGTTTGTAGTCACAGTCCATGCACCATAAATGACTTTAACACATGTCTCTCGCTCCAGCTGGCAACAACAATCCTTAGGATAATCACATCCAGATGATGGATATCAACAAACATAGCACATGTATCACACTCCAGTCGGCAACCAATCTCCACTCTCCATAGACCATCCATACAGGGGCACCAGGATCTCACCGACAGATCCTCGCTCCTCGGCGTCACTGCTAAACATGTAGCTTATAGTTCTCCCTCCCTGGGATCAGGCCCCTGAATGGTCAGTGTTTACTCCTCCCCCAAAAGCTAAGTGTGCATTGGTGGGGGTATTTTCCCCAGGCTGAACCCCATCACCTGGGACTGCATGTGAGGACTCCACTGGGTCTACTACCCCCTTTCCACACAATGGGACTAGTGGCGGGGGAGAACAATGGCTTGAGGCCCCTGAGACACTTCAAGAATAACTGAATGTTTGCGTTACCTGATTGCCAATCTTGGGTTTGGCCTTATGTATGCATAAGATCCAGCCTGCACACCCTTCCTCTGATTACTGTCACTGATGGAAACATTGATTCTTGAGGCTGAACTGACGAGCAAGCAAATCTCTAGTAGAACACCAATAGGATTGACGTAATCTGTGCTGGAAAAAGTCTGCATCCCTTAGAGCTGCGTATCCGCTCTATTTCCATTGATCCGATAGCCTTTAGCCCCTTACTGCCATCGGACGTACTATCCCGTCCATGTTTACCTGGGCCCGTTATGACCGGGGAGGGATATACGTCCAGCCTTTATGCGACATTGCGACTTAAGTTAAAATTCCAACGCCATCTTACCTCAGGAAGATGGCGCCGGCATCCCTGGGTCTGTCACCGCCCCCCCCTCACTCCCGATCGCTGTGATTGGCTGTTAAATTTTCTGAACCCCAATCGCAGCCTTTCTCACTGTTTCAGCCAATCCGAGGGGCCCTGAAACAGTGAATCCCAGGCTAGAATCGAGTACCGATGTACTCGATCCTAGGCCTGGGCATAGAAAAAGAGCAGGACCCCCCCTGGATTGGCGCGATCGCCGATCACATCGATCGCGCCAATCGCAGGGCACAGCCGCGGTGTATTCCGCGCTGTGCCCTGCCTGTACCTGCCTGGATCGGTGCAGTAATAGCACCGATCCTAGGCCGAGCCTAGGACAGGCCCAGTAGGGCCTGCAGCTGCTGATTGGCGCGATCGATGTCATGACGATCGCGCCAATCACAGGGCACAGCAGCGGTGTGACCGCTCTGTGCCCTGCTTCCTGACCTGCCGGTGACCTGCCTAGGAATCGGAGCAGTGAGCTCCGATTACTAGGCCGGTGCCTGGCAACCGGCAAAACAAGGGTCTCCTCTGATTGGTGGGATCGATGTGATCATCGATCCCACCAATGACAGGTCACAGCAGCGATGTGACCACTCTGTGACCTGTCTGCAAACTGGATCTGACCTGTCTGACCGCACTGCAGGGGTCCTCACACTTGCTGAGGATTCCTGCAGTGCGGTCACACGCCAGATCTCCTCCTGTGCTGGGCCTTGTGGTGCCACAGTAGCCTGTGACACCACAACTCCTGCTGAAGAGAGAAGAAAGAAGAGAGACTACAAACGTGAGTTTTTGAGCCCCACCCTGCCCGATCCACCCATCCCCCCATTCCCCCTCCCCCCTTCCCTTTTTCCCCTCTTTTTACCCCCCCTTTGCACACATTTAGCAGCCGCCGAGCGTTGATTGGTGACGCAGTTCACCGATCAACACTCGTGCTCGTTTTTCTTTTGCCCCCCCTCCGTGCGCACTTTCCAGCAGCCGCGGAACTTTGATAAGTGACACCAGTCACTTATCAGAGCTCGTTCCTGCAGGTTTTTTTTTTTTTTTTCACTCCCCTTTCTGCCACTCCTGTGCGCACATCCAGCAGCCGCGGAGCTTTGATAAGTGACACCAGTCAACTTATCAGAGCTCGTTCCTGCAGTTTTTTTTTTTTTTTCACTCCCCTTTCTGCCACTCCTGTGCACCACATCCAGCACCGCGGAACTTTGATAAGTGACACCATCACTTATCAGAGCTCGTTCCTGCAGTTTTTTTTTTTTTCACCCCACTTTCCGCCACTCCCGTGCGCACATCTAGCAGCCGCGAAACTTTGATAAGTGACACCGGTCACTTATCAGAGCTCGTTCCTGCCGTTTTTTTTTTTTTTTTTCGCTAAAGCACTCACACATTAATAATAAAATTTTGTGTGGAGTACTCACCAGCCAAAGCGCCACAGGGACCCTCAGGGTTTCTGGCGTGCCCATGCTTCCCCCCGGGTGAGGAACGCAGTGACCGCACGTTGTGGTTTGCGTCCCGCCAGGGAAGCTCTCCTCATCCCCCAGGGCCGGCAAGGATTCTGCAGGGACTATTGAGTAAATACAGATCCGCCAAGGGAGAGGTTGGGGTACAGCAGCGCTGGTACCCCTGAGACCTCTAGACCAACTGGTGATCCAAGTCTCCTGTCCGAATATAAAATAATAAAATCTTCTGAGGAGCTGCATTAGCAGCGACCATCCTCTGGACTTCAAAATCTTAGACTGGAGCTGAGTAGGAGGAGCCCGAGCTGGAGGGGCCAGCCAGTCAGCACTCTTTGATCTGAGGTGTCATCCTGATCTGGGGCTCCGCCAACCCATCAGTAATGAATCCTGTGTCTCTCTTCCTTCCTTCGCTGAAAAGGATTTTACAGGTAAGTTCTTACCAAAATCCGTGTTTTTTCACTCCCCTTTCCGCCACTCCTGTGCGCACATCTAGCAGCCGCGGAACTTTGATAAGTGACACCGGTCACTTATCAGAGCTCGCTCCTGCCGTCTTTTTTTTTTTTCACTCCCCTTTCCGCCACTCCTGTGCGCACATCCAGCAGCCGCGGAACTTTGATAAGTGACAACCGGTCACTTATCAGAGCTCGTTCCTGCCGTTTTTTTTTTTTTTCACTCCACTTTCCGCCACTCCCGTGCGCACATCTAGCAGCCGCGGAACTTTGATAAGTGACACCGGTCACTTATCAGAGCTCGTTCCTGCCGTTTTTTTTTTTTGTTTTTTTTTTCACTTCCCCATTTCCGCCACTCCTGTGCGCACATCCGGCAGCCGCGGAACTTTGATAAGTGACACCGGTCACTTATCAGAGCTCGTTCCTGCCGTTTTTTTTTTTTTTTCACTTCCCTTTCCGCCACTCCTGTGCACACATCCGCAGCCGCGGAACTTTGATAAGTGACACCGGTCACTTATCAGAGCTCGTGCCTGCTGGTTTAGACTTTTTTTCACAGGCATTTTTTTTCCCTATTCTCTTTCTTTCTTTTAGCTTTTCCTTTCAGCATAGTTTGCACCAACCACTATCCCCCCCCACACACACACACAGTTATAAATAAAGTTCACACAAAGCACCACATTCACAAAAAAAATGTCCCGCTCGTCACGTTCTTCCCAACCAGCGCTATTCAGTGGAAGAGGCATACGCTTTCCTTGCCTCCGACACTGATAGCGAGGGAGAGGATCCCACATTTCTTTACTTTTCAGATTCTTCATCCTCTTCTTCTTCTTCTCCTCTTCCTCATCTTCCTCCTCGGGTCCTGCGGAACCGCCACGCAGATGCCCCAGGACAGAAGATGATGGCAGCGCCCACCCCTGAAAATGAACCAGCGCACCCCTCTTCGGACCCCATATGGACCCCGCCCCCCGAAAAATTACGAGCCACTGATTCCTGATTTTGTGGCAGAATCAGGAATCAAGTTTGACACCACGGGCCTCAGAGAAATAGACTTTTTCAAAGTCTTTATCTCTGAGGATTTTATTAACCTCGTGGTGGAGCAAACTAATTTGTACGCTCGGCAATTTTTGGCGCAAAACCCAGTGTCATCATTTTCCAACTGGTCTCCTGTAGACGCAGGTGAAATGATGCAGTTTTGGGGCCTGGTCCTCCATATGGGGATCCTGAAGAAGCCAGAACTTCGGCAATATTGAGTGTTGATATTTTATACAACACTCCACTGTTCCGAATGTCATGGCTCGGACGCGTTTTGAGGCCATCCACAAATTCCTGCATTATAATGATAATGCACAGTGTCCCCCACAAAATGACCCCAACTTTGACCGTCTGTTCAAAGTTCGGCCGGTCATCGAACACTTCAGCAAAAAGTTTGCTGAAGTGTACGTGCCCCAAAGGGACATCTGCGTGGATGAGTCCTTGGTTCATTTTAAGGGACGGCTCAGATTCCGCCAGTACCTGCCCAGCAAGAGGGCAAGGTACGGAATTAAACTCTACAAGCTGTGCGAGAGTACCTCAGGGTACACGCACAGCTTTAGAGTTTACGAAGGAAAGGACACCAGGATTGAACCCCCTGAGTGTCCCCCCGTCCTGGGAGTGAGTGGGAAAATTGTGTGGGATTTGGTGCACCCACTGCTGGATAAAGGTTATCACCTTTACACCGATAACTTTTATTCCAGCATCCCACTCTACAAATCCCTCTCTGCGCGAGGTACCGCAGCTTGCGGTACCGTCCGCAAAAATCAGAGAGGCCTCCCGAAGACGCTACTTTGGGCAGATGCTCAGAAAGGGTGAGAGCAGAGCCCAATGTAGCGACCCTGTTGGTGGTCAAGTACAAGGACAAGAGGGATGTCCTTCTCTTGACCACCATACATGGTGATGGCAGCGCCCTCAGCACTGTACGGGGGTACCTCTACACAGGTCCGCAAACGGACTGTGTACTGGGGTACAATAAATACATGGGGGGTGTTGATCTCTCTGATCAACTCCTCCAACCGTACAGTGCTTTGAGAAAGGCCAAGGTGTGGTACAAGAAGCTGTCCGTGCACATCGTCCAAATGGCAATGCTCAACGCTTTCCTGCTGTCACGATGTGCACGCAACAGCGATACGACGTACCTTCAGTTCCAGGAGGTAGTGGTTAAGGCCCTGATGTTTTGGCGCTCAGGAAACAGTGGGCCCCAGTACTTCTGGAACTGAAGGTGCTCGTATCATACCAGGTCAGCATTTCCCGGGGGTGGTCCGCCAACTGGAAGCAAAGGTAAGCCGCAAAAAAGGTGCCGAGTGTGTTACAAAAGGGGAATACGCAAGGACACCACTTACCAATGCACTAGACAAAAAACCTGACTGGCACATCCAGACTAATGTGAACTAGGTGCAAACCAATGGAAGCTACCCCAATGTAAATCATAGATAAAAAGGCTGCACTCAAGCATACTAAAGCATGACAACATGGAATACATGAAATTTAGAGTAGCAATATGGCTTTGGAATATAAGGAAAAAATTGAGACGCTTAGTATAAACATTTGGCCAAACATTTTAAAGCCCACCAACCATCGTCAAGGTGGTCTCATTTCTGGTGAGTCCCTGACCTAATGTGAACATACCTCTATTAGGCTGATATCTGAATTTCTGGGTGATATGCACCTCTGTCAGTAATGCCTGCATTTATGGGTAAAGTAGGGACCTGGTGTAATTAAAATCACCACCTGGTGGGGGCGGAGTGCTTGGTCAGCAAGCTAACATACAATAGACAAAAAAACCTGACTGGCACATCCAGACTAATGTGAACTAGGTGCAAACCAGGGAAGCTACCCCCATGTAAATCATAGATAAAAAGGCTGCACTCAAGCATACTAAAGCATGACAACATGGAATACATGAAATTTAGAGTAGCAATATGGCTTTGGAATATAAGGAAAAAATTGAGACGCTTAGTATAAACATTTGGCCAAACATTTTAAAGCCCACCAACCATCGTCAAGGTGGTCTCATTTCTGGTGAGTCCCTGACTAATGTGAACATACCTCTATTAGGCTGATATCTGAATTTCTGGGTGAATATGCACCTCTGTCAGTAATGCCTGCATTTATGGGTAAAGTAGGGACCTGGTGTAATTAAAATCACCACCAGAAATGAGACCACCTTGACGATGGTTGGTGGGCTTTAAAATGTTTGGCCAAATGTTTATACTAAGCGTCTCAATTTTTTCCTTATATTCCAAAGCCATATTGCTACTCTAAATTTTCATGTATTCCATGTTGTCATGCTTTAGTATGCTTGAGTGCAGCCTTTTTATCTATGATTTACATGGGGTAGCTTCCCCTTTGGTTTGCACCTAGTTCACATTAGTCTGGATGTGCCAGTCAGGTTTTTTTGTCTATTGTATGTTAGCTTGCTGACCAAGCACTCCGCCCCCACCAGGTGGTGATTTTAATTACACCAGGTCCCTACTTTACCCATAAATGCAGGCATTACTGACAGAGGTGCATATTCACCCAAAAATTCAGATATCAGCCTAATAGAGGTATGTTCACATTAGGTCAGGGACTCACCAGAAATGAGACCACCTTGACGATGGTTGGTGGGCTTTAAAATGTTTGGCCAAATGTTTATACTAAGCGTCTCAATTTTTTCCTTATATTCCAAAGCCATATTGCTACTCTAAATTTCATGTATTCCATGTTGTCATGCTTTAGTATGCTTGAGTGCAGCCTTTTTATCTACCACTTACCAATGCGACACTGCCCCGAAAAACCTGGCCTGTGTATGAAGGATTGTTTCAAATTGTACCACACCTCAATGCACTACTAATTTACTTTACAGGAAAGATTAGTTCCAGAAGGGGGCACATTTAGAAAAGTTCCTTGGGAGTCTACTTTCCAAATATATGTCACTTGTGGTTTTTTTTACTGTTTAGGCACATCAGGAGCTCTGCAAACGGAACATGACGCCCGCAGACCATTCCATCAGTCTGCATTCCAAAACGTCACGACTTCCCTTCTGAGCCCCGACTTGTGCCCAAACAGTTTTTTCAGCTGCAGAATGGAAGGGAGGGAGACACAGGAATTCATTACTGATGGGTAGGCGGAGCCCCAGATCAGGATGTCACCTCAGATCAAAAGAGTGCTGACTGGCTGGCCCCTCCAGCTCGGGCTCCTCCTACTCAGCTCCAGTCTAAGATTTGAGGTCCAGAGGATGGTCGCTGCTAATGCAGCTCCTCAGAAGATTTTATTATTTTATATTCGGACAGGAGACTTGGATCACCAGTTGGTCTAGAGGTCTCAGGGTACCAGCGCTGCTGTTACCCCAACCTCTCCCTTGGCGGATCTGTATTTACTCAAAGTCCCTGCAGAATCCTTGCCGGCCCTGGGGATGAGGAGAGCTTCCCTGGCGGGACGCAAACCACACGTGCGGTCACTGCGTTCCTCGCCCTGGGGGGAAGCATGGGCACAGCGCCAGAAACCCTGAGGGTCCCTGTGGCGCTTTGGCTGGTGAGTACTCCACACAAATTTTTTATTATAATTATGTGTGAGTGCTTTAGCGTCTGAGTGAGCAGCGCTATTATTGTATGTCAGTATGCTTCAGCGCTGCGGTGACAGCGCTGTTACAAGTAGATGTGGTGATCTTTTGTCCGCAGGCAGATACCTGCAGGACAGAGAGGGAGCAGGAGCGAGGGAGTTCGCGCTCAATATTCGAGCTGGCGGGGGGCGGGCCTAACTATTCCCGGTCTTCTGAGCAGGAAGACGCGCGCTCTGGCGTTTCTCCTGCGACTCCCTCACTGTGGCGGCCATTACACAGGCTCCTGGGCTTCTCAGACCGCTCCTCTCCTCATAAGACACCACGGCCAGCTGGGTGAGTGCTGATTCCTCACCCCGCAGCGCAGCGATCGCTATCCTGCAGCTGCAGTCTCATTAGAGACATAAAATTGGCTGGGGCTCACAAATATATATATTGTGGTGAGTTTGCAATATTAACCCCTCTGAGGGTTATTTTTTACCAGCAAAATTTTTTGACTGAATTACCCCTGGGGTAACCCTGCCTGGTGGAGCGTTAACCCTTCAGCGTTTAAAAAAAAAAAAACCGCATAGTTTGCTGGTATTACCGCTTTGACCTGCTCATACAGGTGAGACATGTCTGAACAGAGTTCAGATGCCGCGGACCATGTCCCAGTGCCATTACGGCAATCAGATACGCAGACCTCCACAGCGTCTAGCACTGCGGTCGACAGCGGTGAAAAATTGGACGATATCGCTCGATCGATCAACAACTTGTCTGACCTTTTAGGTCAATATGTGTCTGCTAATTCCTCTCAGAGGAAGCGACGCAGGCCGTTTTCCGGCCTCTACACGGAGCGAGTAGATGTATCTGATATTGGGCAGAGTTCCCCTTTAAATTCGGATGGAGAAATATCCGATTCAGATGCGGACGAGCCGCAGGGGCGTTCCTCTATGGCGAAGCGTACGGAGGCATTAATTGAAGCCATGAGAGATATTTTACAGTTACCGGAGGAGGTAACTAGTCGTCCTGGTAAATCAGCACGCATGTTTCCAGGAGTCCCGTGCTTCGCGTACAACATTGCCAGCTCTGGATGAGCTTAATAGTGTAATAGAGGAGGAACGTCTGTGTCCAGATAAGCGTTTTCATGGAACGCATTTCTTTGATACACTTTATCCTTGCTCTGCGGAGTTAAAGGCTAATTGGACTTCTGCTCCTGAAGTGGATGTGTCTTTATCTCAGCTTAGTAAATCCTCACTACTCCCTATTAAGGGGAAAGCGAGCTTACAGGAGCCTTTGGATAAAAAACAGAATTGGCGCAAAAGCAAGCTATGAGGCTGCGGTTCATGGATTCCGAGCAGTGCTAGGATCCATGTGGCTGCTAGAGCTTCTCTAGGCTGGTTGGCACGTCTGAAGACGGAGTTGCAAAATGAATCTCCGTTATCTGAGATACGGGAAACTTGTGAATGGTTAGAAAGGCAGCCTGTTATATCTTGATCCCGGTCTGGATACGGCATCTCTGCTGGCCAAAGCGCAAGCTTCAGCGGTCACAGTCAGAAGAGCTTTAGGGCTCAGACAGTGGGCCGGGGACGCAGTTTCCAAACAAGGGTTGTTGGCCTTACCTTACAAGGGTGGCCATCTTTTTGTTTCCGACCTCACAGAGCTGATTTCCAAGGCAAAGGGCGCAAGGAATCAGCTTTACCACAGCGTAGGGCCATGGCCTCGGGTCCAGTAAGCCTGGTGTCTATAGTGGTCGGCGGTCCTTCGGGGCCGAGGACGATCTGTCACTCCTCGTGGGGATCGGTCGTCCTTCCTTCTCAGGAAAGAAATCCCTCAGAAAACTCGTACTCCCTGGAAGCAGAGTTTCCGCCAGGACAAGCGGGAACTTGACAAGAAGCCCGCAAAGTCGGATTGACCCAGGGGTCCACTCGAGGATTCTCGAGTGGGGGGTCGCCTGCTTCTTTTCAAGGCGACTTGGATGGCTCGCGTTCCAGATTCCTGGGTAACGCGGATAGTGTCGGCAGGCTATTTCATAGATTTTTGCTTCTCGCCCCCCAAATGTTTTTTGTCAATCTCGCGTTCCGTGGGAACCCGAGCTTGTTGTCGCTCTACAGCGAGAGGTCGAATCTCTGCTACAAAAGGGTGTAGTGATACGATTCCGTCAGAGGACCGAGGAAAGGTTTTTATTCCAACCTTTTTATAGTTTCCAAAAAGGAGAACAAATTTCGCCCGATTCTGGATCTCAAGCGATTAAACCGCATGTCCATGCCCGGAAATTTCGCATGGAGTCGCTTCGCTCCGTTGTGGCAGCTCTATCACAGAACGATTTTCTGGGGCAATCGACATTCGCGACGCCTATTTGCATATTCCATCGGAAAGGCCCATCAGCGCTTTCTTCGATTTGCCATAGGTCAGAATCATTACCAGTTCGTGGCTCTGCCGTTCGGCTTAGCCTCAGCGCCAAGGGTCTTTTACAAAAATTCTGGCGCCCTCATGGCAACCTTCGAAGACAGGGGATTACGATTCTCCCTTTCTGGACGATCTTTTGATCGTGGCTTCCTCGGAGGAGGAGGCGTTGAGGGCTCGGGATTTGTCTCTTCAGTTTCTGAAGGACTTCGGTTGGCTGGTCAATTGGGAGAAGTCGTCCCTGGAACCATCGAGGACAATCCTCTTTTTGGGAATGCATCTCGACACGTTTCAGTCGGTAGTTTCCCTACCACCAGACAAACAGTCATGTCTTCTTCGACATGTACAGATTATGAAATCCTAAACGCAATGTCCCTACGGAAGTGTATGCGTCTTCTGGGACTGATGGTGGCGTCCATGGAGGCAATTCCTTTTGCCCAGTTCCATTCGGGGACTCTCCAAAGGTTCATCTTGAGTCGAAAGGAACCGGTCGCAATCGTGGATTGCAGTGTCACCATTTCTCGCGCGGTGCGGGATTCTCTAGAATGGTGGTTACGTCCAGGGGCATTCTCCCTGGGAAGTCTTTCCTCCCTCCGAAGTGGTCAGTCATAACCACCGATGCCAGCCTGACGGGCTGGGGGGTGTTTGGAACAATCTCTGGATTCAGGGGGTATGGTCATCGGAAGAGTCTGTTCTTCCTATCAACATCCTGGAATTGAGGGCGATTTTCCTTTGCCTCCAACATTGGACGGTCCCTTTGAGCGGTCTGCCAGTCCGAGTGCAGACAGACAATGCGACGGCTGTCGCGTATATCAATCACCAAGGTGGGACAAGGAGTTCCAGACTCATGGTAAGGTGTCCCGAATTCTGATTTGGTGAGGCCAGTGTACCAGCCATTTCGCGATTCACATTCCAGGAGTTCAGAATATTACAGCGGACTTTCTCAGTCGCAGAAGGATGGATCCCGGGGAATGGAGCCTCCACCCGGAAGTTTTTGCATTCTGTGCTCTCGCTGGGGAACCCCCAAGTGGATTTGATGGCATCCAGGTCCAATGCCAAGTTACCGACGTTCATGTCCAGGTACAAGGACCCGAAGGCTGTGCGTGGATGCTTAGTGGCTCAGTGGTAATCAGTTCGAGCTGATCTATGTATTCCCGCCGATATCCTTACTTCCTCTAGTAACTGCGTCGGATCAGATAGAGAGAATCCAGCTATTTTGATAGCTCCAGACTGGCCAAGAAGGGTGTGGTTCTCGACAATAATGTCGCTGTTGGCGGCACCTCCTTTTCCACCTCCCTCTTCACCGGACTTGTTGACTCAGGGGCCCGTTTGTCATCCGGACTTGATGTCCCTGCGTTTGACGGCGTGCTCTTGAGACCGAAATCTTGACCCGTAGAGGTTTCTCAGCCGAGGTCATTGCTACCCTTCGTGCTGCAAGAAGTCCGGCTACTACTAAGGATTACCACAAAATTTGGGAAACCTTCTTTCGTGGTGTTTGGGGTCCTCTCGAACCTGAGAAAATTTTCCATTCCCAACCTGTTGGCTTTCTGCAGCATGGCTAGACAAGGTTTGGCAGTCAGCACCCTAAAGGTCAGATTCTGCTCTGTCCTTATTGTTCCGGAGAACCATTGCTTCAAATAGAGACGTGCTCTCCTTTTTCCGAGGTATATCTCGTAAGTTCCCGCCGCGGAAGGCACCCGTGTCTCCTTGGCGGCTCACCTTGTTTTGGAGGCTCTTCAGCATAAACCTTTTGAGCCTATGGTTTCTGCTAGCCTTTCTTTACTTTCTTGAAGGTGGCTTTCCTTCTTGCAGTCACTTCTTGAGGAGAGTTTCTGAGTTGGCAGCTCTTTCTTGTTCGCCTCCTTTCTGAGTTTTTTCCGATCGTGTAGTGCTTCGCACTCGGGGTGATTTTTTTGCCTAAAGTGGTGTCAACAATTTCATGTCAACCAGGATTGTGTTGCCTTCATTCTGCCCGATCCGAAGAATGTGAAAGAGCGAGCTTTACACACATTGGATTTAGTGCGGGCCTTGAAGTTTTATCTATCTATTACTCAAGGTTTCGTAAGACGGACTCCCTATTTGTGGTTCCAGTCGGTCGTCGGCGTGGTCAACGACCTTCCAAGGATTCTATAGCTCGTTGGATTCGGTCAGCTATATTGGAAAGCTTACCGTCTTCAGGGTGAATCTTGCCCGATTAAGATTCAAGCCCATTCCACGAGGGCTGTGGCTTCATGTGGGCTTTTCACCAAGGTGCTTCGGCAGTGCGCTCTGCCGGGCGGCAACTTGGCGCTCTGTCCACACGTTACGAAGTTTTATAAAGTGGAGTCAGTGCTTCCGCTGATGCAGCCCTCGGACGTAGGGTCTGCAGGCAGCTGTAGTTTAAAGTTTGGATGAACTTGTGTTTAGCGCTGGTTGCGCTTTGTTGTTAAGGTTGTTGGGTTTCTGCCTCTTGTTGGTTTTTTTCCACCCTTATTTTTGAACTGCTTTGGGACGTCCCATCATAATGAATTCCTGTGTCTCCCTCCCTTCCATTCTGCAGCTGAAACACGGATTTGGTAAGAACTTACCGGTAAAATCCTTTTCAGCGAAGAAGGGAGGGAGACACAGCACCCTCCAAGGCAGAAGGTGTTTGATGTTTTCAGATGCAGCCGCGACCCTTATCTGATAGCGATTAACTGGGCTGAGGTCAGCGCGCTAAGGCTCTGTCCAGCATCGCCAGCTCATCGCAGTAGTCAGGTTCCGTGAGTAGTACCTGGAACTCTGTGGTTTTTGGCTTCTTTGCATGCATAACCTGTATCCTTGTGTTTTTTCTCTGAAGTTCCTTCAGAAGGGGTTATGTTGCTCCGCTGTGATCTTGGCTCTTTTCCTAAAAGCTTTGGTAACGACTGGAGCTGAGTAGGAGGAGCCGAGCTGGAGGGCCAGCCAGGTCAGCACTCTTTTGATCTGAGGTGACATCCTGATCTGGGGCTCCGCCTACCCATCAGTAATGAATCCTGTGTCTCCCTCCTTCCTTCGCTGAAAAGGATTTTACCGGTAAGTTCTTACCAAAATCCGTGTTTCCCACATATGGGGCACCAGTGTACTCAGACAAAATTGGACAACAATTTTTGGTGTCCAATTTCTCTCCTTCCCTTGGGAAAATAAAAAATTGGGACTAAAACATTTTTTGTGAGGATAAAAGTAGGATTTTTTTATTTTTACACCTGGGCATTATAAACTTTAGTGAAACACTTGGGGTTCAAGTACTCACCACACCATCTAATAAGTTCCTTAGGGGGTCTAGTTTCCAAAATGGGGGTCACATGTGGGGGGTTTCCACTGTTTAGGCACATCAGGGCTCTGCTAACGGAACATGACGCCCCAGACCATTCCATCAAAGTCTGCATCCAAACGTCACTGCTTCCCTTCCGAGCCCTGCCGTGTGCCCAAACAGTGTATCCCCCCAACATATGGGTATCACGTACTCAGGACAAATTGGACAAACCACTTTTGGGGTCAATTTCTCCTCTTACCCTTGGGAAAATAAAAATTGGGGACTAAAACATCACTTTTGTGGAAAAAAAAATATATTTTTTTTTCACGCCGGGCATATAAACGTTAGTGAAACACTTGGGGGTTCAAAGTGCTCACCACACACCTGATAATTCCTTAGGGGTCTAGTTTCCAAAAATGGGGTCACATGTGGGGGGTTTCCACTGTTTTAGGCACATCAGGGGCCCTCCAAACGCGACATGGCGTCCGTTTCGCCATTCCAGCCAATTTTGGTTTGGAAAAGTCAACGGCGCTCCCTTCCCTTTCAAGCCTGCCGTGCGCCCAAACAGTGGTTCCCCCCCCATATGGGGTATCACGGTACTCAGGACATGTTTGGACAACAACTATTGGTGTCCAATTTCTCCTCTTACCCTTGGGAAAATAAAAAATTGGGGACTAAAACATCTGCTGTGGAAAAAATATGATTTTTTTCTTCACGGCTCTACATTACAAACTTGCGTGAAGCACTTGAGGGTTCAAAGTGCTCACCAACACATCTAGATAAGTTTCTTAGGGGGTCTAGTTTCCAAAATGGGGTCACATGTGGGGGGTTTCCACTGTTTAGGCACATCAGGGCCCTCCAAACGCGACATGGCGTTCCGTTCGCAATTCCAGCCAATTTTGGTTTGGAAAAGTCAAACGCGCTCCTTCCCTTTCAAGCCCTGCGTTGCGCCCAAACAGTGGTTCCCCCCACATATGGGTATCAGCGTACTCAGGACATGTTGGACAACAAAACTTTTGTGGTCAATTCCTCCTCTTACCCTTGAGAAAATAAAAATTTGGGGACTAAAACATCATTTTTTGTGGAAAAAATATGATTTTTTTTCTTCACGCTCTACATTACAAACTTGCGTGAAGCACTGAGGGTTCAAAGTGCTCACCCACATCTAGATAAGTTCCTTAGGGGTCTAGTTTCCAAAATGGGTCACATGTGGGGTTTCCACTGTTTAGGCACATCAGGGGCCCTCCAAACGCGACATGGCGTCCGTTCGCATTCCAGCCAATTTTGGTTTGGAAAAGTCAAAACGGCGCTCCTTCCCTTTCAAGCCCTGCCGTGCGCCCAAACAGTGTTTCCCCCCCACATATGGGGTATCAGCGTACTCAGGACATGTTGGACAACAACTTTTGTGGTCCAATTTCTCCTCTTACCCTTGGGAAAATAAAAATTTGGGGACTAAAACATCATGTTTGTGAAAAAATAGATTTTTTTTCTTCACGGCTCTACATTACAAACTTGCGTGGAGCACTGAGGGTTCAACTACTCACCACACATTAATAAGTTCCTTAGGGGTCTAGTTTCCAAAATGGGTCACATGTGGGGGGTTTCCACTGTTTAGGCACATCGGGGCCTCTCCAAACGCGACATGGCGTCCGTTCTCAATTCCAGCCAATTTGGTTTGGAAAAGTCAAACTGCGCTCCTTCCATTCCGAGCTCTGCCGTGTGCCCAAACAGTGGTTTTCCCTCACATATGGGTATCGGCGTACTCAGGAGAAATTGCACAACAACTTTATCAGTCCTTTTCTCTCTTTTTCCCTTGTGAAAATAAAAAAAATGTTTGTAAAAGATCATTTTTGTGACTAAAAAGTAAAATTGTTAATTTTTTCCTTCCATGTTGCTTCAGCTCCTGTGAAGCACATGAAGGGTAATAAACTTCTTGAATGTGGTTTTGAGTACCTTGAGGGGTGTAGTTTTTAGAATGGTGTCACTTTTGGGTATTTTCTGCTATATAGACCCCTCAAAAGTGACTTCAAATATGAGGTGGTCCCGAAAAAAAATGGCTTTGTAAATTTTGTTGTAAAAATGAGAAATCGCTGGTCAACTTTTAACCCTTATAATTTCCTAACAAAAAAAAATTTTGTTCCAAAATTGTGCTGATGTAAAGTAGACATGTGGGAAATGTTATTTCTTAACTATTTTGTGTGACATATTTCTCTGTTTTAAGGGAATAAAAATTCAAAGCTTGAAAATTGCAAAATTTTCAAAATTTTTGCCATATTTGCGTTTTTTTCATAAATAAATGCAAGTTATATGGAAGAAATTTTACCACTATCATGAAGTACAATATGTCACGAGAAAACAATCTCAGAATCGCGAAGATCCGTTGAAGCGTTCCAGAGTTATAACCTCATAAAGAGACAGTGGTCAGAATTGTAAAAATTGGCCCGGTCATTAACGTGCAAACCACCCTTGGGGGTGAAGGGGTTAGAACAAGGCAGCTCCTCACACGCCGCTACATAGAGCAGAGAAAAGAGTAGAATTTCCTGGGTAGAAAGGTAAAATGAGCAATAGTACACAGTGCTATATAACATGATTACTACAATATATAATTGTATTTATTTTACTCTCTTATATAGCGCCATTAATTCCATAGCACTTTACAGACATTATCATCACTGTCCCCATTGGGGCTCACAAAATTAAATTCCCTGTCAGTAGGTCTTTGGAGGTTGGGACGAAACCAAAGTACCTGAAGGAAACCCACGCAAACACGGGGAGAACATAGAAACTTTAATGGAAGTGCTTCTTTAAGTGTTTCTGCTGTTGAAGCAACATATCTGCAGTGTTTGTGGAGGTCGGGCGATTGTAGACTTCCTATTTGTTCTACTGTTCCAAGAGAGCTGAGATACACAGTACTGTATAACCATTTTAGGCTGGTTTGGGAAAAAGTGTAGCAAAGTAAGAAGGCTTTCAAAAATGAAAGCATTATGCTTATTTTTATTAACATACAAAATGAATGAAAAAGCAAAATCCGTATTTGGTGTGGCCATCATTTTGCCTTCAAAACAGAATTGTTCTTAAAGTGCACTTGCACAAAAGTTTTTTGCATCCTCTTTACAAGGAGGTGGTTCTCTAACTATTGATCTTCTGTCCATGTAGTCTTGCGCAAACACTTCTTCGCGTAAGAGCAGCAGCTCTTATTTCCACCGGATGTGTGATTTGTTTGAAGGAGAGGAAAGTGAAGACTGCGCTGATTAGCCACAGTGATCCCGTGACATAGCAATGTTAAACAATCCCTGGGAGAGCCAGTGTCGATACTGGATACAAGTTGTTGTTTAACAAGGGGAAACGTGATGATTGAGAAAGGCTTGTGTGCGTACTGGACAACCCCTTCAACACTTCTTCTGTTTTTGAATGCATTCTTAATAGCATTTTTTTTTTTTTTTTTTTTTTTTTTTTTGCTCCTGTCCAAAACTTAAACACCATTCTGACTATTTTTAAATCATGAAACATCATACTTTTTTATTTTTTTTCCAGTCTACAGACAGGCTAGCAATATTAACATGCTGAAAAAGGGAATGAGGATTGAAGCTACTCACGTGAGGAGGAAACAGCTCCATCAGTATCTTCCTCCAGAAGCCTTACAGAAGAGGAAGAAGGTAATGAAGATTTGTACCATGACCTACTTCTTAGCACTCATTGTTTGTTTTTTTTCTTTTTTAATCACTTTCATTACCTTTGCAGCATAGTGTTCCAGAAATTGGCAAGACATCTTCAGGTATTTTATCCAAGAGATCGTCCTTGGATGGTAACTGTCTGGACAGCTCTAGAGATACAGACACGGGCACCCCATGTGGGTCCCCAACATCTTGCCACAAAACATCTCGATCAAACAGTCCAACTCTGCCAGAGGTTCACAGGTGAGATGATGCCCTCCTCCTGCCCATATAGAACATACTGCATCGTCATATTACATTAATATTGGACCATTTTAGAACGTTAAATACACTTTCTCGATCGCTTCATTGGGGGACACAGGAACCATGGTGTATGCTGCTGCCCCTAGGAGGCGCTGACACTATGCATATGCAAAAAAAAGGAATGGCTCCTCCTCTGCAGTATACACCCCACCGACTGGCACGAAGCTATTCAGTTTTAACTTAGTGTCAGTAGGAGGTGGACACGGGTCTCTATTGAGACCCATATCTACCTAATGTGCGTCGTTCCTTTCAGGTACTTTCCGGAGGGATACAGTGTGAACAGTCACTACTGTAAACCCACACAGAGACTATGAGTACGGTGTGTACTGCCACCCCGTATCCTCATATGTCTGCTCTCTCGGCAGGACCCCAAAGAAGATCTGTAACACGGACGTGTGTTTAGGTGATCTCGAAAAGGAAGGATGACCCGCTCCGCCTCACCAGATGACCTTTCACGGCGCGATCCCCCTCTAGCGCCCTCCTCTCCAGAGTCAGGCGAAGCGTCTTCGGACGCGCTTTCTTAAGATGAGTCAGACCTACATTCAGAACAGGCCTCCACCATGACGGCTACGGTGCAGAGCCTGATCGTGGCGGTCAACCAGACCTTAGGCATCAAAGATACCGCTACGGAATCTGCAGATTAGGCGGTTTCGTTCAGACGGTCCAAGCCACCGGCCAAGGTCTTTGCCTCGCATACTGAGTTCATGGAGATTCTCAAGAGGGAGAGGAAAGATCCAACCAGGCGCTTTCAAAGAGGGAAGCGCCTCGGCATCCTATATCCCTTCCCTCCGGATCTTACCACTAACTGGACGATTTCTCTGGTCTGGTCTCCCTCTGGTCTCCAGACTCTCCACCAATACGGTCCTTCCACTCTCTAATGCAGCTTCCCTCAAGGATGTCAACGATAGAATTTTAGAATCGCTGGCAAAATCAGCCTTTGAAGCGGCTGCTTCTGCTTTATGCCCAGCCTTTACCTCAACTTGGGTATCAAGGGCCTTAGCCCGTTGGGCAAAACAGCTCCGCAAGGGCATCATGGCTGGAGCCCCTCCGAGGGAGCTGGCGGAGCTTGCAGATCAAATTTCCCGTGCTGGGCAATTTTTGGTTTCGGCCTCCCTGGACACCGCGTCTTGCGCTGCTCAGGCGTCCAGCAATTCTGTAGCCATTCGGAGGAATATTTGGCTCAAAGCATGGCAAGCGGATCCTTCTTCAAAAAAGTCGCTCACAGGCCTCCCCTTCCAGGGAGATCGTCTGTTCGGCTCTAGGTTGGATCAGATCATTAAGGAGGCAACGGGAGACACGAGTTCTCTCCTCCCTCAGTCCAAGCCTCGCAGTCCCGTTCAAAGGCGGCAGCTCCGCTCCTTTCGGCCTTTTCACACCTCCCCGGAGTCGGACGAATCTTCTGGTCGGCTCAGGCCGCAGAATCGCCAGACCAGGAAGAAGGCTTCCTTCAGGCCCACTCCTTCCTGGCGTTCCCATAACTCCCATGGTAGATCTTCCAGGTCAAGACCTGGCAGATCCTCCTCGGCTTGACTCGTATCCAGAGCCCAGCGTTTCTCCAGGCCGGGTGGTCGTCTCCTCCTGTTCAGAGGCGTCTGGCTCGTCCTGGTGAAAGACGCGTGGGTCAGAGAGGTTGTATCCTCTGGATACAAAATAAAGTGCATTTTCCGGCCCCGAGATCGGGCCTTCGTTTCCCGCCCCCATGGGGCCCCTTCCTTGGGCTCGAGTTCTCGGTCACTCTTTGTCGACGCGGCTGTTGAGACCGCGGTATTGAGAGCATCCGGTTTCTCCGATTGGGTGATTCACACCACGATCCAGGCCAGGAAAACCGTCATCCTCCAGATTCTACTACCAAACCAGGAAGGCCTATTTTCGCTGGTGGGAGTCCAACGTCAACCGCCAATGAGGTTGTCGCTCCCAGCTATCGTGGGTTCTTCTCCAAGTGGTATTGGATTCTGGTCTCTCGCTCTCTCTCTCTCTCATATTTTTAAAAACTTTTTTTTTTTTCACTTTTGGCATGCTTCAATAGTGTCCATGGGAGACTAGAAGCTGCCATAACTTGATCGGCTCTGCTACATACAGGGGATGATCAGATCGCCTGCATGTAGCATTATTGCTGACTTGCTATGAGCGCCAACCACCGGGTGACACTAATAGCATTCCAGCAGTGACAACCATAGAGGTCTCCAGGAGACATTTGGTTGTCATGCCAACCCATCGGTTACCCACCGATCACATGACGGGGGCCGCAGGTGGTGTGGATTTCCGGTGTGATGGCCGGATTTGCATGTTAAATGCCACTGTCAGCGTTTACAGCGGCATTTAACGGCTTAACAACCGCGAGAGGATCTCTTTCTCCTGCGGCTGTAAGAGGCACATGTCAGCTGTTCAATACAGCTGACATGTGCCGGGAAAGGTGTGGGCTCATCGCCAGAGCCCGCACCACACGGGGAGGCGTCCAATGACGGATAGATCAGTCATTGGTCGTTAAGGGGTTAAAGTGAACCGGTCAGCAGGATTGTGCACAGTAACCTTCGGACAGTGTCAGTTTGGCGCTGTTATACTAATTAATTTGGCTCCATGAAAATGGCACCAGCGATCTGATAAATGTTACTGTGCCGGTGGCACCATCTTGATGGAGCCAAATTTTTTTTCTTTCTCTTGCAACATGGCAGTGGTGGCGGCACCTGCGCAGTAGCATCTATCTCCTTCTGAATGATACTACTGCGCAGTTGCGGCCGGTGATACCATTTTTATTAAGATCTTTTTTTTTTTTTTCGAACAATATTCTATGCAGTATGTAAAATAGGGGGCAGGTGAATCTCATTAACTGAAAACTGCAGATACATGATTAAACAACCACAAGACTGAGTTCATTAACCAAGGTATCATTTTATTCAGTAGAACAGCACCAACCTGACACTTTCTGTAGTTTACTGCGCACAATCCTGCTGACTGGCTCACTTTAAATGTGTTCACCAAAAACCTTTCATCAGCTCCGGCCCACACTGCTGATCTAACCCAGCTGCTGTTATTAGGCCTGTAAATCCAGTGCTGTTTTACGGGAACGACCTTTCCCACCCAGACTTTTTTGGCTGCTCCTAATTCCTGTACCCAAAATCCAGTCAAATTAACTCTCTCAGTAACCTAGTGTTTGTTAGCGGTACAGACTTTACATTTACCGAAGCCAACAATCTTGGTGGCATGTCTGACATCCAGGACATTATTTCCTGCTTTCTTAGAAGGCTTACCTGATTATTCAGCAAATTTACATAAATCATTTAATTCTAATGTTTTTTGTGTATTTTTGTCCATCACGTTCTTGATTTTTGTGGGAGGTTTTTTTTTTTTTTTTTTTTGTTTTTGTTTTTTTTTTGTCTTTACGTCAAATTGTAATATTAATGTGAAATATTATGCATTTTAGGAAGCCTGTATTCAGCATTCCTGCAAATCTGTTCACCTCCATCCAGAAACAAGTGCCTACAGTTGTGCCTTTACTAACAGCATGGGGACAGGCCATTCCTGTTATTGGATCAAGTAAGGATCGTCCAACTTTTTTTTTTTTTTTTCTTCACACACCCCAGACATTTTGTGCATGGCAAAGTGTGTGTGTGTGTATATATATATATATATATATACTCTTAAAGTTAAGTTATACTGCTAAAAATTGAAAAAAGAAAATGCATCAAATTTAGTATATAAATAGTATTTATAAACTTTCTTAGATTACTGACAATATATGGTAAGATATGAGATTTTTACATATATATGCAAGAATCTTAATTTATGACACAGTAATGTAAAATTAATTTTATAAACACTTTTTTATATTAAATTTGATGAATCTTCAATTTTTCTTTTTAATTTTTAGAAATATAGCTTTTTACTTTCAATTGAAAATTGAAGTATTACGTGTGTGTGTATTATACATACCTGCATGTTGCCACTATATGGATACATTCACATTTTGGATTTATTCTGCCAACCTCCAGCAGGGCTAAATGTCGCTATTGATATCATTCCAAAAATGGCGCAGGAAAGCCGCACATGTCGCCTTTGCATTGCAAAAGATGAAATAGATTATGCTGCGAATGTCCGTGCTTAACATGTTGCAGATTTCAAATCCGCAGCGCTGGGCATTTTATTCTGTGGATCTTACCTCATCAGAGAGTGGTAAGCTTTTTAAAGGCTTACATGAACCTATATGGTACCTGCTTCACACAATAGTATTGCATTTCCACAGTGGCATTGCAATAAAAAACAGTATCGCTAACCATACCCTCTCTCAGAAGCACTTTGTATTTTTTGTTTATGGGGTTTTTTTTTTTTTTGTTTGTTTTATGCATATGACCAGTCTTACAAGTTGGTTGTTGAAAAGGGTTTCACATCTGGGCTTGTAATGGACCAACTTGAACTAACGTATATACTCTAGTATAAGCCGACCCGAGTATAAGCCGAGGCCCCTAATTTTGCCACCGAAAACTGGGTAAGCTTATTGACTCGAGTATAAGCCGGGTGTACATTGTCCCCTCATCCCTGTCCTGGTCTGTGTGGCTCTCCCCCCTCCCAGTATGCATGACTCGGCTCCCATCCCATCCTTTTATGTATGGCTCAGCTCCTCAGTGCTCCCCCGTCCTCCTCAGTGCTCCCCCGTCCTCCTCAGTGCTCCCCCGTCCTCCTCAGTGCTCCCCCGTCCTCCTCAGTGCTCCCCCGTCCTCCTCAGTGCTCCCCCGTCCTCCTCAGTGCTCCCCCGTCCTCCTCAGTGCTCCCCCGTCCTCCTCAGTGCTCCCCCGTCCTCCTCAGTGCTCCCCCGTCCTCCTCAGTGCTCCCCGTCCTCCTCAGTGCTCCCCCGTCCCGCTCGGTGCTCCCCCCGTCCCGCTCGGTGCTTCCCCCCGTCCCGCTCGGTGCTTCCCCCCGTCCCGCTCGGTGCCCCCGTCCCCCCCGTCCCGCTCGGTGCTCCCCCCCTTTCCCCCCCCCCCCCCGTCCTGCTCGGTGCTTCATCCTGCTCGGTGCTCCCCCCCCCCGTCCTGCTCGGTGCTTCATCCTGCTCGGTGCTCCCCCCCCGTCCTGCTCGGTGCTCCTCCCCCCCCCCCGTCCTGCTCCGTGCTCCTCCGTCATAATCACTCTCCAGTGCAATCGCTTAACATCCCCTGCAATCTGAAATCCTCCGTCATTCCGGCTTCCTGCAGCTCTCCTGTGCTGAGCAGTCACGTGGTACTTCTTATTAAGGCCATGAATATGGACGCCACGCCTATGGGAGTGGAGTTGTGTCCATAATTCATGACCTTAATGATCGGTACCATGTGACTGCTCAGCACAGGAGAGCTGCAGGAAGCCGGGACAACGCAGGATTGCAGGGGACGTTCAGCAATTGCACAGGAGGGTGAGTATGATGCCCCAGCCACCGACTCCTGCCGCCTCACCCTCTCCCCGCTGGTTTCTGCACAAAGACTCGTGTATAAGCCGAGCGGGCATTTTCAGCACAAAAAAAGTGCTGAAAATCTCGGCTTATACACGAGTATATACGGTAAGCATGCAAATATTGTAGATTCTGGTCCAAAAAATGAAAGGGGGGTGGGGAAACTATACTTGCCATTCTGCTCAGTCCTTTATTTTACATGGTCCAAAAATGTATCATCCTTTCTGACCTAATTAATCTCTTCAATAAGTTGTCGGTTAACTGCCAAAAAAAAAAAACTTATTTTGAATTTAATTTAGTTGTTAAGACCTGTGCCTTCATTAGATGCTTTTGTGACTTTTTTTGTTTCCTCTTATCGCTTTATTGGTGACACAGGAAACCATGGTTTAGTGGTGTCTCCCAATGAAGGCTCCAAGAAAGAGAGATTTTTACGGTAGTAAACCAAAATCTTCTTTCTTTCTTTTTTTTTTTTCCTCACTCAGAATCTGATCATGCCATAGCAGTGAAGACACCAAGCCACGCTGGCTGCACGATCCCAACAGTAATAGGTCGCAATGTTGTCCCACCCCATACGTCTCCACCCAACCATCCCCAGAGTCTTCATCCTGATGAATCGGTAAATATAAGCCCCAAAAGTGCAGCAGCTAAGCGGACTCATCCTCCAAGCCAGGAGACGTCTCCGAAGAGAATGAAGGATGCAGAAAAGGTTTGAATGTACATTTATTCCTATGATTGCACTCTTCAAGGGGCCAGCGAAGATTAATAGGGTAAAAGACGTGGTCGATAACATAATGGAGTAAAGTTGTGCATGCTCATCCTCTGTGCCACTCATTGTCTATGGGACAGTAGGAAACGGCCAAGCTCGGTCTGGATGGGTGGATAGGCGAAGAGATATTTTGGGAATAATCTAAATTTAATTTGACTTACTTTTTTTTTTTTAAATACGTAGAGCAGGAAATTATTATTTCACATTTTAATTTAGTTCTAGCTTTTTTTTATTATTATTATTTTGTCCTTGAGCATTTTCAAATGTTGGTTTAGTGTTTTTTGTTTTTTGGGTTTTTTTGTTTTGTTTTGTTTTGTTTTTTTATGCCTGGGGATGTGACCATATGTTCTCTTGTGTTAAAAGACTCTGGCCGATTATGCTAATGACACTGGGATCAAACTCTGATTTATTTATTTATTTTACTCATTTATATAGCGCCATTAATTCTACAGCGCTTTACAGACATTATTGGCATTGTCCCCAATAGTGGACCCTATCAGTATGTCTTTGGAATGTGGGAGGAAACCGGAGGAAACCCACGCAAACACTGGGAGAAGATACAAACTCCTTGCAGTGTTGTCCTTGGTGGGATCAAAAATATGTTCTCGTCCCCGCACCTGCATGTCTCTCGGCTGTTCGACAGCCACAGCACATGCAGGGATTGCCTAGCATCTGCGAGACATGCAAATGCGTGGACTGTTTAACAGATTTTCGAGCACGCCGGAGACACTTGGTTAGCACCTGAGAATGCTCAGATAACGCATTATCCGGACACGTTCCCTCATCACTAGTCTTTACTTTTAAAGGGGGCTTGGCCAACACTTTTGACTTTTTTTTTTTTTTCCCCTACAACTTGCAATGGTCTGAAATGATAATAGGAGTGCTTACCTTATCAGTCCCGTGCTGACACCTCCCTGGTTCACCCGACTCTAGCGATGGCCAGTGACACTGCTGCGGGTAATTGGCTGCAGTGACCACATCTCATATCAACAGTTTATCGCTGGCTCTGGGTAAATGTGGTACAGATGAGAAGGCAGGAAAACCTCTTTTGTTATTTTGGACTAATGCATACTTCGGGTTTTTTTTATATATAAGCTGGATATTCACTTGATATTCTTTTAATAACCTGTTCCTTATAGCTTCTTGGCGTGATTGACTGTGCATTTGTGCGTCCTTCTATTCCTGAAAAGGAGGAAACAAGAAGAATTCTGGTAAGCATGGCGTTCTAAGCATATAATTGGGCTTTCTGACTTTTGATAATGGGGATATACAAATACAAGTGTGTATAAAATAGTTATATTACCCTATACACACACACGTACATGGTGTGTGTACATATACAGAATATCAGGAGTTCTAGGTAAAACATGCCATGAGCGCCTGAGTTTTGGCATAATGTACGAATGACAGGGTCTCTGTTGCCCCTTCCCCTTTTCCCTTCAACCTCTTGTTTTACAGGAAAGAATAATTGCTGAAGACGCAATGCCCATCCCTACTATTGACCGCATTAGATCACAGGTACTATCCATAAAATCTATATCTTCCCACTGGTGAATGTTCCTGTGACTTCACAAGGGGTGAATACAAGGTGCTTCTCTTTCCACGACTGCTGTGTACAGAAAGATCTGCTTTACTGGCTCATTTTTCTCTCTTCTATGCATATTGTGTGGGCTAAGCTATAAACTTGCACCATTTCATTATTATTATTTTTTTAAGCGTTTTACCATCAACCTGATGTTTTAATCTGTTTGTAGAGGCTACCCAGTAAAGAGCTACCAGATGCGTCTTCTCCTGTGCCAACCAGTACTATTCGGGTCATTAAAAACTCTATCAGACTAACTCTAAACCGGTAACTGCACTACGTATCATGTAAAGCAATAACCGCGCGGTGTTACGAGGTCAGTCCATGCCAGGGACTATAGGTAGCTGTGCTGAATGCATCACGACTTCTGTATAGTACAAGCCTCATGGACACTGGCTTTCTTTGTGGGGATTGATAACGTTAAGGATGCTCGTGAGTAGCGCCAAAGATTTGCGTGAAAAAAAAACCCTTGTATTTTTCTGTCTTCTGATCTAGTCCTTCTTTTGGCAGTGATGCTGCAGCTATAAAGATCAGTAACTTACCGTATGTTGTGTTCTGTCCCACTGTCCAAAAAAAAATGCAATCTACTGAGGACGTCTTACCGTGAAGACACTTCTTCCCCAAATGTATAGAATAATACGGGTCTCCCCCTGTGCCACATACTGACATGATGATCTACATACAGTTTTATATCTCTTTTAGTGTTTACTTTTTCTGTTTTGTATAAGAAAAAATCAAAAATATATAAAAAAAAAAAAAAAACGCTTTGGGGTTTTGCAGATGCAGGACCCTGTAAATGTTTGCCTTTCGTTTGTTTTTTTCCAAACTATAATATGTAAAAAATTGGAAAAAAATCGTTTTGTATTGTGATTGTAACGAAACTTCACGTTCTGTTTTGTATCACCTCTTTTGTCTTGGGATTCATAATTGTATATTCAGAAGAAAAGAAAAAAAAAACTCGTATTGCTTTACATTACCTCATTGTCCTGGAGTTGACAAAGCCTCCGATTTTTCAGGCTTTCTGAAATTCACAGCCTTGCAAGCAATGCAGATTTGCTATTTTTGTTTATCTTGAAAACGAGATGCTGATATGTCTCCTGTGGAGACTCGTAACGCAAATTACCATTTATTTCAAGGTTCCATTTAAAAATGTTCCCGACGTCCCCGTAAGTTATCGAATTGATTTTGAATGGAAACTTTCTTTTTCTCGCACAGTTCAGAAATAGTTTGCTGCGTTATCATGGGTTTAGGCGTTAGTTTTAAAGAGGACTTGTCACTTGCTCAAAAAAATAGTTAAATAACTTGTAAAAATCCGTGAGCTCCCCTTTTTTTGCCTTTTCTGTTTTGTGATGCGTTGCTTCGTTGCAGAATTATTCAAATTTGATGCTTTGAGAGTACATCATGTGAAATCTCTGCTTGCTGTTCAACTGAGTGTTTCTTCAGATGCATGCGTGTGCTTTCACCCCCCTCTCCACCAGATGCTACTAATCACAATTCCTCAGCTTCTGAGACAGACTGGTAAATCGGCTGATGAGCAGTGATTGAAAGCATATGGAGGCATGTACTTTCACCCCTCCTCCCAGAGAACACTGGGAAGAAACGCAATACCGAGATTTCACATATTGCCCTCCAGAAGAAACCTATGAATATCTCTGCAGTGGAGTGTACACAGCGAAAAATGGAAACCGGCAGCACATTCAGGGTAGCTCTGGGATTTTAGAGCAAAGGACAGTTACTTTTAATTAGGATTTTCATTATTGAATCAAAGTTCAGAGCTGTAGTTGAAGCTTGTGATTTTGTTTGTGTGTTTTTGTTTTTCTCCTCGCTAGCAGCCTTTTTTTTTTTTTTCTTTTTTTTTTGAGGAGTCTGTGCAGCCGGCTTACAATCGCTGACCAGAAAGCCAATTAAAAGATAGCCAGTATGGCCATTCTTCCTACTGTTGCGTTTAAAAAAAAAATTGACAGCTGTGGCAATTGGTCAGGGAAAAGCCAACATTTCTAATGTACCGAACATCGTCACTGTTTAAACTCCCTCTATCACCGTGTGTCAGCACAAGTAACTGCTTACATGCAGTCCGGGCGCTCGGTGCACCCTGGCGCAGCCGTGCCGTTCACTGCACCTTCCTACCAACTGTCTCCACACGCCTCTCACCTGATGGACAGCTCTGTCATTGCAGGAATCAAAGCGGGCAGCAATTGATGGAGAACATGTAGGTGAGGAGGTGCACAGGACTGTCCAGCTACGCCAAGGGTGGTCGAGCACCTGTGCTTTTTTTTTTTTTTTTTTTTTATTTGAACAGTCTGAAAGCTTTTTTTTATTTTTCTCGTTTCTGGTATGTGTTTCCACGTGTGATTAAAGGGGTTTTCTGGTCCAAATTGATAAGTCTGCAGTTACTCTGAGTGGCTGCAGACTTATGAACCCCCCCCCCCAGTGCACGCACTGTGGAGATTCACCGGATTTGAGTGGGGACCGGAGGGTGTGTATGAGTTATACATACTCCTGGCCAGGGCCTGTCTAGTGGGCGTGGCATCGCTTCATACGCTAGTATTTCACGAGGCCACGCCCCCTCTAGTGCCGCAGCCGTCCAGTGGGCGTGGCTGTGTAGAGGGCTTGCCCACTGGACGGTCTTTGGCCGGAAGCATGTACAACTCATACGTACCCTCCGGTCCCAGCACAGAAAACGGTGCCTGCGCTGGAGGGATTCAGGGGTCTACATAGATACATACATACACACACATATGTATGTATATGTGTGTGTATGTATATATATATATATATATATATGTATATATATATATATATATATATATACATATATATATATATATATATACACACATACATACACACACATATATACGTATACACACAGACTGCAGACTTTTTATTTTGGATCTTACAACAACGTCAAAGAGTGTTTCCACAAGAAACCTGTATTGACCGTTCACAGGATTTGTGTTTAATTCCCCCTTAATAATACCTAGTACTGAAGTGCATACTGCAAATAAAATCCAAGCTTGGGCTGCGGTTAACTTTGGATTATTTTGTTCAGCTGTTTCTTTAAACTCCGTGGTTTTGTGTGGAATCCATCCTGACATCACTTCTTACAGGAGACTCCTCACTAGTCATGAAGAGGAACCTTCGGACCCCAGTACTAGTAATCTATGGTGCCCGCATGTCATCTAACGTTTACACTCTTTCCTGTTGCTGTGTGGATTGTAGGAAAGTCTATAACATGAACACCGATGATTTCAGGATTGTCTAATCCCACGGTCGCCGGCCACACGACTAAACTGACAGCCGTAGATCCCTCACATCTGTCTACGTTACCTTCCTCAGGAACCGTTTATTTTTTCTCGATTCTCTCATCCATGTCATTGTGTTACAGACAATCCATAGACCAGTACCGGCATATTCTCCTCCTCACTATTCTCGTGCTGATTCTTGCACTGTTTTGTAATATAACCCATTGTGTACAGACTATTTTTGTATGTAAAGCAGCATCACCTTTTCAAGACAATAAAAAAAGCAATACCATCCCAACCGTGTTCTGTCTGTGGTGTTTAATGGTAACCAGCGTAAGAAATGAATGTTGTGAAAGGGAATCTGTGGCCGGCCTGCTATTTAATCTGCGAGCAGCATAATGTAGGGGCAGAGATCTGCCTGATTTCAGGGGTGTTAGGCGTGAGCTGTAGTTTTAATGCAACCATTGTTTATCACTTCATTGGGGGACACAGGTAACCATGGGGTGTATGCTGCTGTCACTAGGAGGCTGACGTTGGGCATAAAGTGTTCGCTCCTCCCCAGTGTACACCCCACTGACTGGCATGAAGGCAGATGCTGCAATATTCCACTGAGATTATTTTGCCTTTATAACTGTTTGGTTTCTCTCATATATCCTTTCTAGATTCACGCAACATTATTTATATATACACTAACACTGTCCTAGAACCATGTGTGATTGGCATATTTTGGTGATATTGTCACCGACTACACCTTGAGATACGTACATATTATGTTGGTTTCCAGGTACACCCACCTTTGTTCATCTGTGATGTTTTACTGCTTTTAACATTCTTTGCTTTTGTGTTTTTTTTTGTTTTTGTTGTTTAATAACGCTTGTCTACCATTATTTTTAGAGTCATTCCTTTCTTTCCATTGACATAGCTTAGCTTCCCCCCCTTCTTTAGGACAAGTAGTAATTTTGTTTCACACCATCATTGAACCAAAAAATTGCTGGTATTGAGAAATGGGGGAGGGGCAGGGGTTCCAAAAAAACTGAGATGGTGAAAAGACTCAAATCTGTCATCACTTGTGTAGTAAAAATGACTTGATCACGTCTCTGCTCATGTCACTATTACAGCAGTAGCAAAAATCCTGCTCCGCAGACATGGCTTCACAGGAGTACCAGCATAGCAGTGAGGGGGCTTTCAGCGAGCCCCTGGCTGCAGTGAGATGGCTGCAATGGTAACATATTCCATAACTGTATCGTCAGGGGGCTGATGGGTGCCTGCAACGGATGTATGGGACGGATTGCTTTCAACAGTAGTGATCGTTGCTCGCTCCATCCACTTCTTTTCGAGGCAGATGCTGGCTGTTAAACACAGCCACCTAATGAGTCTGCTTCATACACCTTCATCCTCTGTAATATGTTAAGGCAGTGTTTCCAAAACCCTGTCCCCATGACCCCAAAAAACATCCATGTTTTCAGGATTTCTAATACTAAGGAAATCCTGAAAGCTTGACCTGTTGGGGGCCGTGGGAATGGGAGAATAGGAAACACTGTTTTAAGGGTCTGGAAAGGGTTAAACAACTAAATATTTCAGTTCCTATTGGGGGAAAAAATAATCTGATTCTACACGTGTCGAAAAAGAGGTTTGGATCTCCTTACCTTAACTTCCAGAGGATCCATGGATTCTGCCCCCCATTTTTAAAGGGAACCTGTCACATTTAGATTTTTTTCTATTTTTTTTTTTTCTTGTGCAGATATAGGGGTAATCTGCTAGTAAGTGGAATTTAATTCCTGGAATCCTGATTAGTTGGCTTACTGGAGCAAAGCCTACAGGGAGAAAATGAAGTTTTATTTTATCTGCAGCTGTTTATTTCCAGTCATTGGGGCGGTGCGTGATCACTCCCCTACAGTCATGGCCAAAAGTTTTGAGAATGACACAAATATTATATTTTCACATGATCTGCTGCCCTCTGGTTTTTATGTGTGTTTCACAGATGTTTTTATCACAGACAGAAATATAATAATTGCAAACATATGAGTAATAAAAGCTTATATTGACAGTTAGAATGAGTTAATGCAGCAGGTCAATATTTGCAGTGTTGACCCTTCTTCTTCAGGACCTCTGCAATTCTCCCTGGCATGCTCTCAATCAACTTCTGGACCAAATCCTGACTGATAGCAGTCCATTCTTGCACAATCAATGCTTTCATTTTGTCAGAATTTTTAGGTTTTTGTTTGTCCACCCGTCTCTTGATGATTGACCACAAGTTCTCAATGGGATTAAGATCTGTGGAGTTTCCAGGCCATGGACCCAAAATCTCTGTTTTGTTCCCTGAGCCATTTAGTTATCACCTTTGCTTTATGGCAAGGTGCTCCATCATGCTGGAAAAGGCATTGTTGATAACCAAACTGCTCTTGGAGGGTTGGGAGAAGTTGCTCTTGGAGGACATTCTGGTACCATTCTTTATTCATGGCTGTGTTTTTAGGCAAGACTGTGAGAGAGCCGATTCCCTTGGCTGAGAAGCAACCCCACACATGAATGGTTTCAGGATGCTTAACAGTTGGCATGAGACAAGACTGGTGGTAGCGCTCACCTTGTCTTCTCCGAATGAGGCGTTTTCCTGATGTCCCAAACAATCGAAAAGGGGATTCATCAGAGAAAATAACTTTACCCCAGTCCTCAGCAGTCCACTGCCTGTACCTTTTGCAGAATATCAGTCTGTCCATGATGTTTTTTCTGGAGAGAAGTGGCTTCTTTGCTGCCCTCCTTGAGACCAGGCCTTGCTCCAAGAGTCTCCGCCTCACAGTGCGTGCAGATGCACTCACACCTGCCTGCTGCCATTCCTGAGCAAGCTCTGCACTGCTGGTAGCCCGATCCTGCAGCTGAAACACTTTTAAGAGACGGTCCTGGTGCTTGCTGGTCTTTCTTGGGCGCCCTGGAGCCTTTTTGGCAACAATGGAACCTCTCTCCTTGAAGTTCTTGATGATGCGATAGATTGTTGACTGAGGTGCAATCTTTCTAGCTGTGATACTCTTCCCTGTTAGGCCATTTTTGTGCATTGCAATGATGACTGCACGTGTTTCTTTAGAGATAACCATGGTTAACAGAAGAGAAACAATGATGCCAAGCACCAGCCTCCTTTTAAAGTGTCCTGTGGTGTCATTCTTACTTAATCATGACAGATTGATCTCCAGCCATGTCCTCATCAACACCCACACCTGTGTTAATGGAGCAATCACTGAAAAGAGGTTAGCTGGTCCTTTTAAGGCAGGGCTGCAATGATGTTGAAATGTGTTTTGGGGGATAAAGTTCATTTTCTAGCCAAATATTGACTTTGCAAGTAATTGCTGTTAAGCTGATCACTCTTTATAACATTCTGGAGTATATGCAAATTGCCATTAGAAAAAGTGAAGCAGTAGACTTTGTAAAAATTAATATTTGTGTCATTCTCAAAACTTTTGGCCATGACTGTACACTTTGATTGACAGCCTGCTCTGCACTCAAACTTTCTCAGGGTAATCCGCTAACTAGTTATAAGTAATAAAGGGTGGATTTAATGGTTAGCTAAAAAAAAAAATAACCCTTTTATAAGATACATTATGTACTCCAAACAAGAACAATTGAAGAATACAACTTTAATCATAGAAATGGGCTATTTTTCCAAACATTCAAAAGGTATGGTTGTCAGAATTCCTTTATAAGGTCAGAACCAAAAAAAAAGTTTGTCCTTGACGTCTTCAAATGTAATGATTGCCATCTGCTGCTTTGTGTGATGTGATGTTTTTCAGCTGCAGATGAAGGAAGAGAGCCACAGTATTCATTACTGATGGGTAGGCGGAGCCCCAGATCAGGATGTTACCTCAGATCAAAAGAGTGATGACTGGCTGGCCCCTCCAGCTCGGGCTCCTCCTACTCAGCTCCAGTCTAAGATTTGAGGTCCAGAGGATGGTCGCTGCTAATGCAGCTCCTCAGAAAATTTTATTATTTTAATATTCGGACAGGAGACTTGGATCACTAGTTGGTCTAGAGGTCTCAGGGGTATCAGCGCTGCTGTACCCCAACCTCTCCCTTGGCGGATCTGTATTTACTCAAAGTCCCTGCAGAATCCTTGCCGGCCCTGGGGGATGAGGAGAGCTTCTCTGGCGGGAACGCAAACCACACGTGCGGTCACTGCGTTCTTCGCCCTGGGGGGAAGCATGGGCACTGCGCCAGAAACCCCTGAGGGTCCCTGTGGCGCCTTGGCTGGTGAGTACTCCACACAAATTTTAATAATAATTATGTGTGAGTGCTTTAGCGTCTGAATGAGCAGCGCTATTACTAATGTCAGCGTTACTATGTCAGTATGCGTCAGCGCTGCTGTGACAGCGCTAATACATGTAATGTCAGTATGCTTCAGCGCTACTGTGACAGCGCTACTACATGTAAATGTCAGTAAGCTTCAGCGCTGCTGTGACAGCGCTACTACATGTAATGTCAGTATGCTTCAGCGCTGCTGTGACAGCGCTACTACATGAAGATGTGGTGATTTTTTGTCCGCAGGCAGATAGCTGCAGGACAGGGAGGGAGCAGGAGCGGGGAGAGTTCGCGCTCATTATTTGAGCTAGCAGGGGGCGTGGCCTATCTATCCCGGTCTTTTGAGCAGGAAGACGCGCGCTCTGGCTTTTCTCCTGCGACCCCCTCACTGTGGCGGCCATTACTCAGGCTCCTGGGCTCCTCGGACCGCTCCCCTCCTCATATAGACACCACGGCCAGCTGGGTGAGTGTGGATTCCTCACCCCGCAGCGCAGCGATCGCTATCCTGCAGCTGCAGTCTCATCAGAGACATAAAAATTGGCTGGGGCTCACAAATATATATATATTTTGGTGAGTTTGCAATTTTAACCCCTTTGAGGGTTATTTCTACCTGCTAAATTTGCTGACTGAATACCGCTGGGGTAACTCTGCTTGGTGAAGCGTTAACCCTTCAGCGTTTGAAAAAAAAAAAAAAAAAAAAAAACCGCATAGTTTTTTGCTGGTATTACCGCTTTGACCTGCTCATACAGATGAGACATGTCTGAGCAGAGTTCAGATGCCGCGGATCACGTCCCAGTGCCATTGCGGCAATCAGATACGCAGACCTCCACAGCGTCTAGCGCTGCGGTCGACAGCGGTGGAAAATTGGATGATATCGCTCGATCGATTAATAACTTATCTGACCTTTTAGGTCAATATGTATCTGCTAATTCCTCTCAGAGGAAGCGACGCAGGCCGTTACCGGCCTCTACACGGAGCGAGTCAGATGTATCTGATATTGGGCAGAGTTCCCCTTTATATTCGGATGGAGAAATATCCGATTCAGATGCGGACGAGCCGCAGGGGCGTTCCTCTATGACGAAGCGTACGGAGGCATTAATTGAAGCCATGAGAGATATACTACAGTTACCGGAGGAGGTAACTAGTCGTCCTGGTAAATCAGCACGCATGTTCCAGGAGTCCCGTGCTTCGCGCACAACATTGCCAGCTCTGGATGAGCTTAATGGTGTAATAGAGGAGGAACGTCTATGTCCAGATAAGCGTTTTCATGGAACGCATTTCTTTGATACACTTTATCCTTGCTCTACGGAGTTAAAGGCTAATTGGACTTCTGCTCCTGAAGTGGATGTGTCTTTGTCTCAGCTTAGTACATCCTCTCTGCTCCCTATTAAGGGAAAAGCGAGCTTACAGGAGCCTTTGGATAGAAAGGCAGAATTGGCGGCAAAAGCAAGCTATGAGGCTGCGGGTCATGGATTTCGAGCAGTGCTAGGATCCATGTGTGCTGCTAGAGCTTCTCTAAGCTGGTTGGCACGTCTGAAGACGGAGTTGCAAAATGAATCTCCGTTATCTGAGATACGGGAAACTTGTGAATGGTTAGAAACGGCAGCCTGTTATATCTTTGATGCCGGTCTGGATACGGCATCTCTGCTGGCCAAAGCGCAAGCTTCAGCGGTCACAGTCAGAAGAGCTTTATGGCTCAGACAGTGGGCCGGGGACGCAGTTTCCAAACAAGGGTTGTTGGCCTTACCTTACAAGGGTGGCCATCTTTTTGGATCCGACCTCACAGAGCTGATTTCCAAGGCTAAGGCGAAGGAATCAGCATTACCACAGCGAAGGGCCATGGCCTCGGTGTCCAGTAAGCCTGGTGTTTATAGTGGTCGGCGGTCCTTTCGGGGCCGAGGACGATCTAGTCACTCCTCGTGGGGATCGGGTCGTCCTTCTTTCTCAGGAAAGAAATCCTCTCAGAAAACTCGTACTCCCTGGAAGCAGAGTTTCCGCCAGAACAAGCGGGAACTTGACAAGAAAACCGCAAAGTCGGATTGACGCCAGGGGTCCACTCGAGGATTCTCGAGTGGGGGGTCGCCTGCTTCTTTTCAAGGAGACTTGGATGGCTCGCGTTCCAGATTCCTGGGTAACGCGGATAGTGTCGGCAGGCTATTTCATAGAGTTTGCTTCTCAACCCCCAAATGTTTTTTGTCAATCTCGCGTTCCGTCGGAACCCGAGCTTGTTGTCGCTCTACAGCGAGAGGTCGAATCGCTACTACAAAAGGGTGTAGTGATACCGGTTCCGTCAGAGGACCGAAGGAAAGGTTTTTATTCCAACCTTTTTATAGTTCCCAAAAAGGAGAACAAATTTCGCCCGATTCTGGATCTCAAGCGATTGAACCGGCATGTCCATGTCCGGAAATTTCGCATGGAGTCGCTTCGTTCCGTTGTGGCAGCTCTGTCACAGAACGATTTTCTGGTGTCAATCGACATTCGCGACGCCTATTTGCATATTCCCATCGGAAAGGCTCATCAGCGCTTTCTTCGATTTGCCATAGGTCAGAATCATTACCAGTTCGTGGCTCTGCCGTTCGGCTTAGCCTCAGCGCCAAGGGTCTTTACAAAAATTCTGGCGCCCCTCATGGCACTCCTTCGAAGACAGGGGATTACGATTCTCCCTTATCTGGACGATCTTTTGATCGTGGCTTCCTCGGAGGAGGAGGCATTGACGGCTCGGGATTTGTCTCTTCAGTTTCTGAAAGACTTCGGTTGGCTGGTCAATTGGGAGAAGTCGTCCCTGGAACCATCGAGGACAATTCTCTTTTTGGGAATGCATCTCGACACGTTTCGGTCGGTAGTTTCCCTACCACCAGACAAACAGTCATGTCTTCTTCGACATGTACAGATTATGACATCCTCAACGGCAATGTCCCTACGGAAGTGTATGCGTCTTCTGGGACTGATGGTGGCGTCCATGGAGGCAATTCCTTTTGCCCAGTTCCACTCCAGGACTCTTCAAAGGTTCATCTTGAGTCGATGGAATCAGTCGCAATCGCTGGATTGCAGTGTCACCATTTCTCGCGCGGTGCGGGATTCTCTAGAATGGTGGTTACGTCCAGGGGCATTCTCCCTGGGGAAGTCTTTCCTCCCTCTGAAGTGGTCAGTCATAACCACCGATGCCAGCCTGACGGGCTGGGGGGGTGTTTGGAACAATCTCTGGATTCAGGGGGTATGGTCACCGGAAGAGTCTGTGCTTCCGATCAACATCCTGGAATTGAGGGCGATTTTTCTTTGCCTCCAACATTGGACGGTCCCTTTGAGCGGTCTGCCAGTCCGTGTGCAGACAGACAATGCGACGGCTGTCGCGTATATCAATCACCAAGGTGGGACAAGGAGTTCCAGACTCATGGTAGAGGTGTCCCGAATTCTGATTTGGGCAGAGGCCAATGTACCAGCCATTTCGGCGATTCACATTCCAGGGGTTCAGAATATTACAGCGGATTTTCTCAGTCGCAGAAGGATGGATCCCGGGGAATGGAGCCTCCACCCGGAAGTCTTTGCACTACTGTGCTCTCGCTGGGGAACCCCCAAGTGGATTTGATGGCTTCCAGGTCCAATGCCAAGTTACCGACATTCATGTCCAGGTACAAGGACCCGAAGGCGGTGGCGGTGGATGCTCTAGTGGCTCAGTGGGATCAGTTCAAGCTGATCTATGTATTCCCGCCGATATCCTTACTTCCTCTAGTGCTGCGTCGGATCAGACTAGAGAGAATTCCAGCTATTCTGATAGCTCCAGACTGGCCAAGAAGGGTGTGGTTCTCGACAATAATGTCGCTGTTGGCGGCACCTCCGTTTCCACTCCCTCTTCAACCGGACTTGTTGACTCAGGGGCCCATTTGTCATCCGGACTTGATGTCCCTGCGTTTGACGGCGTGGCTCTTGAGACCGAGATCTTGACCCGTAGAGGTTTTTCAGCCGAGGTCATTGCTACCCTTCGTGCTGCAAGATGTCCGGCTACTTCTAGGATTTACCACAAAATTTGGGAAACCTTCTTTTCGTGGTGTTTGGGGTCTTCTCGGAACCCGAGAAAATTTTCCATTCCCAACCTGTTGGCTTTTCTGCAGCATGGGCTAGACAAGGGTTTGGCAGTTAGCACTCTGAAAGGTCAGATTTCTGCTCTGTCCTTATTGTTCCGGAGAACCATTGCTTCGAATAGAGACGTGATCTCTTTTTTCCGAGGTATCTCTCGTAAGTTTCCGCCGCGGAAGGCACCCGTGTCTCCTTGGCGGCTCAACCTTGTTTTGGAGGCTCTTCAGCATAAACCTTTTGAACCTATGGTTTCTGCTAGCCTTTCTTTACTTTCTTGGAAGGTGGCTTTCCTTGTTGCAGTCACTTCCTTGAGGAGAGTTTCTGAATTGGCAGCTCTTTCTTGCTCGCCTCCTTTTCTGGAGTTTTTTCCGGATCGTGTAGTGCTTCGCACTCGGGGTGATTTTTTGCCTAAAGTGGTGTCACAATTTCATGTTAACCAGGATATTGTGTTGCCTTCACTCTGTCCGGATCCGAAGAATACGAAAGAGCGAGATTTACACACATTGGATTTAGTGCGGGCCTTGAAGTTTTATCTATCTATTACTCAAGGTTTTCGTAAGACGGACTCCCTGTTTGTGGTTCGGCAGGTCGTCGGCGTGGTCAACGAGCTTCCAAGGGTTCTATAGCTCGTTGGATCGGTCAGCTATTTGGAAGCTTACCGTCTTCGGGGTGAATCTTGCCCGATTAAGATTCGAGCCCATCACAGAGCTGTGGCTTCATCGTGGGCTTTTCATCAAGGTGCTTCGGCAGTGCAGCTTTGCCGAGCGGCGACTTGGCGCTCTGTCCACACGTTTACAAGATTTTATAAAGTGGACGTCAGTGCTTCCGCTGATGCAGCCTCGGACGTAGGGTCCTGCAGGCAGCTGTAGTTTAAAGTTCTGGATGAACTTGTGTTTAGCGCTGGTTGCGCTTTGTTGTTAAGGTTGTTGGGTTTCTGCCTTTTGTTGGTTTTTTCCCACCCTTATTTTTGAACTGCTTTGGGACGTCCCATCAGTAATGAATACTGTGGCTCTCTTCCTTCATCTGCAGCTGAAACACGGATTTTGGTAAAGACTTACCTGTAAAATCCTTTTCAGCGAAGGAAGGAAGAGAGACACAGCACCCTCCCACGGCAGAAGTGTGTTGATGTTTTCAGATGCAGCGCGACCCTTATCTGATAGCGATTATCTGGGCTGAGGTCAGCGCGCTAAGGCTCTGTTCCAGCATCGCCAGCTCATCGCAGTAGTCAGGTTCCGTGAGTAGTACCTGGAACTCTGTGGTTTTTTGGCTTCTTTGCATGCATAACCTGTATCCTTGTGTTTTTTCTCTGAAGTTCCTTCAGAAGGGGTTATGTTGCTCCGCTGGTGATCTTGGCTCTTTTCCTAAAAGCTTTGATACGACTGGAGCTGAGTAGGAGGAGCCCGAGCTGGAGGGGCCAGCCAGTCATCACTCTTTTGATCTGAGGTAACATCCTGATCTGGGGCTCCGCCTACCCATCAGTAATGAATACTGTGTCTCTCTTCCTTCCTTCGCTGAAAAGGATTTTACAGGTAAGTCTTTACCAAAATCCGTGTTTTATATCCACTATCCAACTGTTTCACACCAGAAAGTGCTAGAAATAATTACATCATGGCCATCGGGTCCATAAGCAGGAAGAGTGATTTTTCTGGGGTCATACTGAACTTTCACACTCTCAGCAAGTTCCAGTTAGAGTGAGGAAAATAACTCTGACTCTTTTTAAAAATTATCTTGAAAAAAATAATTCTGAGCGTCTTTTTATTTTACTACAGTAAAATCAGTTGGAAGGTATAATCCGTTTTCATCTCATGATGAATCAGACTTTTCTTGCATAGTTTTAGGAATCGATAAAAAAAAAAATTGCTTCAAATGTTTAAAGGGAATCTATCGGCAGGTTTTTGCCATTTCATAGGAGGGCAGAAGCAGGTAGGGACTGAGACACTGATTTCAGGGATGTGTCACTTATTAGTCTGTGCTGTTATTTCAATACAATGAAGATTTTATACAGTGTACATGGAGAGCCTGATGTGGGCGGGGCCAGTCTTCTGAGCTCTGTTACATCTAAAAACTGTCCCAGCTGCTGCCCCCAGTTAGCTAAGTGATACATCATTGGCTTCAGCTTATCTTTTACTACATCATGCTGCTCTGTTGAGATACCAAAAACCTGCTGACAGATTCCCTTTAAGGAAACCTATATTATAGCAAAACCTGTGCCAATCAGGCGTCAATATAAGCTTCAAGTATTATAACTGGCTAATAAAACCAATTAATCTGGTAATTGCAGCTTTTAAGTGCATTGTCATGTAAAGGAAAATGTTTATGTACTACAGTATGAACATTTAATAAAAGATGTGTTTCTTAAGGAATATGGAAGTTCCTTTTCTCTTTTCAAATTTTCCATTATTGCAAGTTGAAGGTCCAACGGGAGCGGCACCCGTAACCAGTTACTTCTTCCAGCCAGTGTTGTACTAAAGATTATTGTTTGACAATATCTAAAACCTTCTATGCTTGGTGTGCTGATGTTGATCTTCCTGATTTAATTTCTGATCCGTAGATTGTGAGCCTTCGCGGGCAGGGTCCTCTCTCCTTCTGTACTTATGTGTGTCCTGTATTGCTCATATTTATTGTACTTGTCTATACTTAGCCCCTCTCATATGTAAAGCGCCATGGAATAAATGGCGCTATAAAAATTAATAATAAATATGTAAAAAAAAAAAAATCCCTCTAGGTTATGTCAATCTCAGAATATTGTCTGGAGCTTCTATGAGGATTTTTACTGACATTCATTGTTGTACAGAAGTGAATGAGATGTTTTAACAGGGAAATAGACCGTCCGCTTGTAGGGGAAGCTGCGAATTTGTGTAATGTAAATACCTCTGACTACGCTCCAAAATGTGGCAGCGCACGCGTCTCTTACAAGTAAGGCGGTATCATGAGCAAAATGATGGTTTGTCCACCAGGTGGCAGCGTGTTACCACATTACCAAAGTGATTGCATAGGTTATCAATAGTAACTGGGAGGAATTCATTTTAATATATAACCTAGTGAAAAACAAGCGTACTTGCATTTTTCCCCTATCTGCTCCTCTTAGCTCGTCCGTGCTGGCGTCGCACTTATCTTGATTGACAGAGAACAGCTTTTCCTCTGAATGTGCTGTCAGCATCTCCGGGGAGTGTCCACCATACTGTTCCTAACAGGCCATTATCAAGGTCCAGGTGAGCTAAAATGTTGGGCCATCTTGTAATGTATGGTACCTCTGAACATGACCTGCTAAGTGATCAATAAATGTAATTTTCTTCACTGCAACTTGTGTTATCTTTCCTTTTATTATGAGACTTGCATGTAGAAAGAGACTTCAGTGCCACACAGGAGCAGCTGTGTGATCTGGCAAGTCTGAATAATAGTCACTTTGTGCAATAGTGGATTGGAACGGCAATGATAATGGGAGAAGGCTGTCAGTGTAGGAACACATGCCCTGTACACCATACATATTGAACAGATAAGTTATGACTGATGTTCTCTGTGATCTTCATTAGACTCCAGTTTGCCACAAGCTCTTTGGCTCCTCTAGTGGTGTCTGCAGGTAACAAGAATGGAGAGTAATTGTTTTCTGGGCTAGTTTGGGCCATCAACAAGGGCACACTTGTGAGAATGCTACAGTCTGCGAAGGCTGCATGTGATATTCACCTACTAATGAGCAGTAGTGATGAGCGCGAGTATACTCATTGCTCGGGTGATCTGAGTATTTGGAAGTGCTCGGAGATTGTCGCCGCAGCTGCGTGATTTGCAACTGCTAGACAGCCTGACTACATGTGAGGATTCCATAGCAAACAGGCAATCCTCACATGTGTTCAGGCTGTCTAGCAGTCACAAATCACGCAGCTGCACCGACAAACTAAATCTCCGAGCACTTCCAAATACTCGGAGGACACCCGAGCATGAAGTTATCTATGTAGAGGTGATTAGCCTTGATCCAGCAGTAAGTTCACCAAATCCCACACCATTTTTCTACTCCCAGGATGGGGGGGGCATTCAGGGGGTTAATTCTTCCTTTCAGAAACCCTAAATCTGTCTGTGTGTGTACACTGAGGTACTCTCGCTCCGCTTGTAGAGTTGAATTCCGTACCTGGCTCTCTTACTGGGCAGGTATTGCCGGAATTTGAGACTCCCCTTGAAATGTTTTCGACAATTATCCACGCAGCTGTCCCTTTGGGTAATGTACACTTCAGCAAACTTGTTGCTGAAGTGCTCAATGACCGGCCGAACTTTGAAAAGACTGATAACGGTCAGTAGTGTCAAATTGGAACCCTGATTAAACCACAAAATCAGGAATCTGTAGTTCATAATCTTTCTGGGCAAAAGCTAGCACATGTGCTGATCATTGATGCATGTCACTGATCAGCGCAGGGCACATAAAAAACTGCCTAAAAGGTAGCAATAAAGTACTTATCACTCAGCAGCAGTAGGGTGGGGAAGGGGAATGGTGTAAGAGGGGGGATTGGGGTGGATTAGGAAAAAGGGACAGCAACATTTCAGAAAAGGATCAGGAACGTCTTTCTTACAATCCTCGAGGTTGTGCCCCAGTTACCATCGTTTTCCCCTGGCGTCACAACTCTCCAACCAGCCAACTGACTATAGTGAATCACAGATGGGCGAGTCTGCAGAGCTGTTGACACATTCTATTCCATGGACATCAGAGGTTTGCTCCAAATATTCAAAGAATCCAAAGGAGGTAAGCATCTGCACCAATGGCCAAATTTTTTCTTGTTAGATCCAGGGCTGGACGAAGTAGGGGCCGAACAGAATCCAGACGTTAACCCCTTGGGGTGGAGGTGATCCTGATAAGACTCAGATACCTCCTAAGGTGCACACGGACTGTACTTTGCTGTCAGGGTAGGAAGAGGAGGAGGGTGAATCTCGGGGCGAGGAGTGGAAGAACAGAGAGAATGACGTAGATCCCACTTGGTGTGAACCCAGTAGCTCAGTGGAGGAGAAGAATGAGGTTACTTTGCAGATTGCCTTCCAGACATGGAGTGATGTAACCACGACAAGCACTGCATCTTCAGCCATAAGTCTGACTGGCCAGCAGCGGTAATGAGTGCAGTTTGCAAGAGTTGCCTAGCTGGGCCTTTTTTTTTTTAGACTGCAAAGGATGACCCAGCTCATGTAATCTGCCAACTTTCCAAATCCCGACCCAGTAGAGGCAAAAATTGCAATAATTTGACTACTACATATCTGGACAGGCACACATGCGATCAACATGCGCTGGTCTGGGCATCTCACTGTGCGAAAATGTGGACTAGCAGGCCTCGCCAACCACCGGCTGTCCCATCATTTGCATCTGCTGCTTCTTCCACCTTTGTCACTGTGGCAAATGTTCTCACACAGGTCTCTGGCAGCAGAACCTGTAGTCATGGCCAAAAGTTTTGAGAATGACACAAATATGAATTTTTACAAAGTCTACTGCTTCACTTTTTCTAATGGCAATTTGTATATAGTCCAGAATGTTATAAAGAGTGATCAGCTTAACAGCAATTACTTCGAAAGTCAATATTTGGCTAGAAAATGAACTTTATCCCCCAAAAACACATTTCAACATCATTGCAGCCCTGCCTTAAAAGGACCAGCTAACCTCTTTTCAGTGATTGCTCCATTAACACAGGTGTGGGTGTTGATGAGAACATGGCTGGAGATCAATCTGTCATGATTAAGTAAGAATGACACCACTGGACACTTTAAAAGGAGGCTGGTGCTTGGCATCATTGTTTCTCTTCTGTTAACCATGATTATCTCTAAAGAAACACGTGCAGTCATCATTGCAATGCACAAAAATGGCCTAACAGGGAAGAGTATCGCAGCTAGAAAGATTGCACCTCAGTCAACAATCTATCGCATCATCAAGAACTTCAAGAAGAGAGGTTCCATTGTTGCCAAAAAGGCTCCAGGGCGCCCAAGAAAGACCAGCAAGCGCCAGGACCGTCTCTTAAAAGTGTTTCAGCTGCGGGATCGGGCTACCAGCTGTGCAGAGCTTGCTCAGGAATGGCAGCAGGCAGGTGTGAGTGCATCTGCACGCACTGTGAGGCGGAGACTCTTGGAGCAAGGCCTGGTCTCAAGGAGGGCAGCAAAGAAGCCACTTCTCTCCAGAAAAAACATCATGGACAGACTGATATTCTGCAAAAGGTACAGGCAGTGGACAGCTGAGGACTGGGGTAAAGTTATTTTCTCTGATGAATCCCCTTTTCGATTGTTTGGGACATCAGGAAAACGCCTCATTCGGAGAAGACAAGGTGAGCGCTACCACCAGTCTTGTCTCATGCCAACTGTTAAGCATCCTGAAACCATTCATGTGTGGGGTTGCTTCTCAGCTAAGGGAATCGGCTCTCTCACAGTCTTGCCTAAAAACACAGCCATGAATAAAGAATGGTACCAGAATGTCCTCCAAGAGCAACTTCTCCCAACCCTCCAAGAGCAGTTTGGCGATCAACAATGCCTTTTCCAGCATGATGGAGCACCTTGCCATAAAGCAAAGGTGATAACTAAATGGCTCAGGGAACAAAACATAGAGATTTTGGGTCCATGGCCTGGAAACTCCCCAGATCTTAATCCCATTGAGAACTTGTGGTCAATCTTCAAGAGACGGGTGGACAAACAAAAACCTAAAAATTCTGACAAAATGAAAGCATTGATTGTGCTAGAATGGACTGCTATCAGTCAGGATTTGGTCCAGAAGTTGATTGAGAGCATGCCAGGGAGAATTGCAGAGGTCCTGAAGAAGAAGGGTCAACACTGCAAATATTGACTTGCTGCATTAACTCATTCTAACTGTCAATATAAGCTTTTGTTACTCATATGTTTGCAATTATATTTCTGTCTGTGATAAAAACATCTGTCAAAACACACATAAAAACCAGAGGGCAGCAGATCATGTGAAAATATAATATTTGTGTCATTCTCAAAACTTTTGGCCATGACTGTACACTTGTTTACCCTCTAGAGCAGGGTTCCCCAACTCCAGTCCTCAAGGCCCACCAACAGGTCATGTTTTCAAGATTTCCTTTGTATTGCACAGGTGATGCAATTATCACCTGGCCAATATAAAGGAAATCCTGGAAACATGACCTGTTGGTGGGCCTTGAGGACTTGAGTTGGGGAACCCTGCTCTAGTGTCTGGGTGAATGAGAGCCCGTCAGCTGTTATAGCAGTGAAGAGGCCTGCTGTTTTTGTTTCACCTAGCCCACTGCATCTTTCTGAAGCCACCATAACCTCTGCGCATCCACCTCACTCGCAGTCCAGCAGCATAAAGGACTATGGGGAGTGCATTATACTATGTAGAGTCTGCGTATTGGGAGTGCACCTGCGGAGGTGTTATGGAAGCCCTGGTTGCTTTGATAGCAGCCTTCAGCTCGTCTGCATTGTTGGGTCTGGTGTCACTCATCTTTCTCTTGACAATATGGGGGTGCATTATACTATATAGAGTCCGCCAATGGGGGTGCATTATGCTATACAGAGTCTGTGAATGGGGAATGCGATATACAATATGGACTCTGCCTATGGGGGTCTATTATACTATAGAGGCCTATGGGGAGTACTTTATACTATGTACGCTTTGCTTATGGGGGTTTATTATACAATACAGTCTGCCTATGGGGAGTGCATTATACTGTATAGAGTCTGCCTGTAGAGGTCCATTATACTATGTAGAATCTGCCTATGAGGTTTCCTTATCCTATATAGAGCTTGCCTGTGAGGAGTGCATTATACTATATAGAATCTGTCTATGGGGGAGCATTATACAATATAGAGTCTGCCTATGTGGAGTGCATTGTAACATATAGTCTGCCTATGAGGAGTGCATTATACCGTATGAAGTCTGGGTATGGGGAATGCATTATACTATATAGAGTCGGTCTATGGGGAGTGCATTATACCATGTAGAGTCTGTGTATGAGTAGTGCATTATATTATACAGGCCTATGGGTGTTAGAACTCTCCTGTTAGGTTTTTTCTATCTTGTTGGTCACATGACCTTTTTTGCCTATTTAATCCTGCTCCGCCCTTCTGGCTTTGCTGGACTTCATTGTAATTTCTACTCTTAAGCTAACCAGGTGCTTTGTTACCTTACTCAATTAGTTTTGCTTGGTCTTCGGACCTCTATGTTCTATGTTGTTTGTTTGTTTGTTTGTCTTTTACTGCTACAATTTCTGTTAGGAGGTGTCCATCTTTTCTCCCAGTCCCTAGTTCTTGTAGGGATCCCTCCCTCGCATCTATAGGTCTTCGTACAGACTAGCTGAGGACTTTAGCGGGTCTGATCGCAGGATCAGGTTCCCCGTTACATCGTAGGGATCTAGCTTAGTTCTATTGTAGGGACAGATATCCCTCTTTCCTTAGTGCTTGTAGCAGATCACAACAATGGGGAGTGCATTATACCATATAGTCTGCCTATGGGGGTGCATTATACTATACAGACCTATGAGGAGTGTATTTTGTACCATAAAGGCCTATGGGGAGTGCATTATATTATATAGTCTTCCTATGCGGGTGCATTATACAATATAAAGACTGCCTATGGGGGAGTGCATTATACTATATAGAGTCTGCATATGAGGAGTGCATTATACCATATAGAGTCTGCCTATAGAGGTCAATTATGCTATGTAGAGTCTGCCTATGAGGTTGACTTATCCTATATAGTCTGCCTATGGGGAGTGCATTATACAATATAGAGTCTGCGTATGGGGTGTGCATTATACCAGGGTTGCCCAACTCCAGTCCTCAAGGCCCACCAACAGGTCATGTTTTCAGGATTTCCTTAGTATTGCCCAGGTGATAATTGCATCACCTGTGCAAAACAGGAAATCCTGAAAACATGACCTGTTGGTGGGCCTTGAGGACTGGAGTTGGGGAACCCTGCATTATACTATAGATAGTCTGCTTATGGGGAGGGCATTATACAATATAGAGTCTGCCTATGGGGAGTGCATTATACCATACAGAGTCTGCCTATGCTGGTTCATTATGCTATGTAGAGTCTGCCTATGAGGTTGCATTATTCTATATAGAATCTGCCTATGGGAAGTGCATTATACTATATGGAGGCCTATGGGAGTGCATTATACTATAGAGGCCTATGGAAAGTTCATTATACTATAGAAGCCTATGCAGAGTACATTATCCTATATGAAAGCCTATGGGAGTGCATTATACTATTGACGCCTATGGGCAGTTCATTATATTACTCATATGTATAAGCCTACAAAATTATACCTCCACAAATATACTTCAAAAAAGGAAAAATGAGGTTTTTCAATATAAAAATAATTTTTATTAAACAATTATTAAAAATGAATTTAAAATATTCATACATATACAAAAAAGCGGGGAACATATGCAATAAAGATATAAATAAAGCCTAATGAGGGTATTCATGCAAATGGTTAAATAAGGAATTCCTTACTAATAATCTCGGGAGAGAAAAAGGCTGCTCAAGTGTGCTATATATATCTACTATATGATGCAGCATAAAGTTCTCCTCTTTAAATAACACCTCAGTAACCATGAATATACGCCTAGCTCATATATACATATATAAAAAACCAAGTGGTTTATAAGTTGTGCAAGCTAGAAAAGAGTGCCTAATATATTATATATAGCAGAACTAATGCCTATATCAAACATTTGCCCTGTTCAAAATGTGAGCCAATATGGCAAAAACTAAATAATGCTTGCAGGAAAAAAGCAGTTTCATGGCTGGCAAAAGGTTTCCATACCTCTAATCAGGCTGCAGCACCCCTACAAAAAAGCGGGGAACATATGCAATAAAGATATAAATAAAGCCTAATGAGGGTATTCATGCAAATGGTTAAATAAGGAATTCCTTACTAATAGTCTCGGGAGAGAAAAAAAGGCTGCTCAAGTGTGCTATATATATCTACTATATAGTGCAGCATAAAGTTCTCCTCTTTAAATAACACCTCAGTAACCATGAATATACGCCTAGCTCATATATACATATATAAAAAACCATGGTTTATAAGTTGTGCAAGCTAAAACACTCAGTAACCATGATATACGCCTAGCTCAATATACATATATAAAAAACCCAAATGGTTTATAAGTTGTGCAAGCTAGAAAAGAGTGCTAGTATATTATATATGGCAGAACTAATGCCTATATCAAACATTTGCTCTGTTCAAAATGTGAGCCAATATGGCAAAAACTAAATAATGCTTGCAGGAAAAAAGCAGTTTCATGGCTGGCAAAAGGTTCCATACCTCTAATCAGCTGCAGCACCCTGACGCGCGTTTCGCTAGTCGCTTCTTCCAGAGGGGACGTTCATTATATTATAGAGACCTATAGAGAGTGCATTATCCTATATGGAGGCCTATGGGAGTGCATTATACTATAGAGGCCTATGAGGAGTGTGTTATACTGTATGGAGGCCTATCTGGTACAGTTTACTACATGGAGGCTCTCTAGGGGGCTGTCATACTATGTGGGATCATGGTGAGAGGACCATCATACAGTGTTGGAGCCATCAAACAGTTTGGGGGCTACTAAAGGATTAGTATACTGTGAAGGTGGTATTATACTGTGAGGGGACATTGTACTCTGTATAAGAGAGTATCATACCTTGTAGAGGGGAGCTGTACAGGGGGAGACTGAGGACATTATTAAATGTAAAGTGGGCACTTATTTTCATAAGGGAGCCCAGGTTGTTGTGACTGTTAAAGGGGCATACAGGGCATTATTACTTTCTAGGGGCAAAATGTGGGCACTGTTTTCTAGGGCACTTGCACATGGCATTACTATATTCTAGAGGTTTGTTTTACCATCTAGAGGGCACACAGTAGGCAGGGCCAGAGTTAGGGGCATGCAGACCAGGCAGCT
>JARQOD010000005.1:489279303-489331125 GCA_033576555.1 Oophaga sylvatica
AAAGAGGTTCTAACCCAGACAATGACCCCGGAGAGCCATGACCAGAGACCCTCACTTCTGTCCTCAGCAGTACTGTTCTTCCATTTTAGGCCCAAATGTCAAGAAATTCTGAGCCATGTTTGGTCCCCTTTTCCCTTTCTTTTGGATGTAGTCCCGGCCTATTTATATCACTCATAGTTTCATAGTTTTAAGGTTGAAGGCCCATCGAGATCAACCTATAGCCTAACATGTTGATCCAGAGGAAGGCAAAAACCTCATGGGGCTGACATTAATAGCTCCATATTAGGGGGAAAATTCCTTCCCGACTCCATATGGCTAACAGACCAGTTCCCTGGATCAACGTCCCATAACAGTGCCCATAAACTGTAATATTATATTTATCAAGACCCTCCTTGAATTTTAGTAGTGAATCAACCATTTATCATTTTTGTCGCGTTCTGTTATCAGAAAGTACTACTACTGGCGAGGATAATGTTCTGTGTGTGAGGGATAACTATGACTTGCATACAGTATGAGGCTAACTCACCGCATTAATCTCCCCAGCCTTCTGTCCGCATGCCGTGCTCGGCTCTATTAGGACATCACAGTCAAGACTTTTATCTTGACTTAGGCTAATCCCAGAGTCCCTGCGAAGAATCACAACACTTTAGTATTAGCCACTGGAGAGAAATAAATGATCAGAAACTGTGAAAACTTATCAGACAAAACCTTTTACCCATTTGAGTCTTTAGAAAAAGGCACAACTATAATCTCCCTCCTCTGTAAGAGGTCACTTAGCACGTCCAAAGAAGAACTCTTTGGTGCATCTCCTCCTCCGGGTAAGCCAATGACATGGTCTCGGACTTTACAGCCCTGGTAGGCAAGAAAGCAGATTTTAATTATTCCTATTATTAGAACATTGATCAGATCAAACTACTCAAAAATGTATATATTTTTCGCAATGATAACTGGGTTCAAATTCACCAAGGACATCTGCATGGAGTATGGTGTTCCTGTGATTGCTTAGGTTTCCTCTGGGTACTCTGGGTTATTCTGACACTTCAAAAATATGCAAAAAAGTCAATTTGATTTTTAGGACATTGACTCTAGTATGTTAGAAATAGGTTGAAGGGGTTATCCAGGACATTTTTTTCCTATGGTGCTAAGAACTTACCCTCAGATAGTTGCTAACTACTTGCCTATTCTGCCCTTCGACAAACTCTCCAGGCTCAGGCGGTGATTCTCCTGATTCCTTTGGCCTCACGTCAACAGAGCAGCTCCTTCTCTTCCACTCTGCTCTTTCAACTGGGAGTCACTGCTGATGTCCTGCTGATTGACAGCCAGCTCAAGCTAATGCAGCGGGTAGCAGGCTGTCAATCAGCAAGACATCGGGAGTGATGCCCTTTTGACAGAAATCAGTGGAAAAGAATGAGCTGCTCTGTTGAAGTGATGTCACTGGGAGAACGGCCGGCAAAATCAGTCCATTACTGCTCTGAAGTGAGGGAGATTGTCGCAGGGCATCATAGGCATGTAGTTAGCAACTACCTACTGATAAATGCTTAGCCCCATAGGTCAGGAAAAGTCCTGGATAACCCCTTTAAGTAGATTGAGCGCCCAATTGGAGACAGGAACTAAAATGAATAGTCATGATCTCTGCACAGTGGTGCAAAATCTGTTAGCGCTACATAAAAAAGTGGGAAATAAATAAAAAACAAACATTCCAAATACCACTCAGCTATCTATCCTACAATTTCTTAAGAACTATGCCATGAAATTACATCCCTCAAGATTTCGTTACTCAATTTGCTTACATATTCCACAATCTACTCAGTAACAACTAAATAAACCTGCGCGGTTGGAAAGCTCTTCGAAAAATGTCTTAATTCTTAGAACGCTATAGAGCTTGTCACAATCAGGTGACAGGTTTTATGGACTCCAAAACTAGACACATTGTGCAGTAAAGCCCATTTACATGAGCAAATAACCAGTCCTATATACATGCTAAAATGACTGAGGCATTTCTGTAGGAACAATTCTTCTCACATGATTGATAGATCCCCGTAGTTACAATTGTTGATGGTCGGTGATCCCTGTTTCATGGTGGGATTTTCTGCCAACCATGTTTCAATGACAGATGACAATTTGGTCATTTGGTTGCTGAACATGTTTTCCCGGGGCGAAGATGGGGAACGAACACTTGTAAGGGTGACCAGTGTCTCCAGCTAAATTCCATGGGCTATTGACCTATGACATATCTATACCCCACCCCAGGGTGGCAAACACACACTGCGGGTATCAGCATGGCCGCTCTAACCTTTGGAAGCTGTGCAGGGTCAAATCTGAGGACTTTTTGGTTACAGCAGGGATAGACCCCAGTGCCTGGGGAATCGATGGAATACGAAGCTGGCTCGGGATGATACTGACAGTGAGACAACTCATTCAACAGGAACGTCTGAAAGTGATAAACACAAAGTATTTATTCCATTATTGTTCAGTTTCCCGATATCATTTATGAAATACATTGATGAGGTGAAGAGAAAATATAAACATACCATTATACTATCCCGTATACGTACAAAGCAATGTCTTAAAGTGTAAAGGCCGCCATGCATATTAGATAGCTGCTGGGTGAACGATGGTTTGGGCAATCGTTTGGCCGGCAGCCATCTCAGCCAACTCTCTCATACACAGGAGCGCTATTTCGGCCGAGCCCTCCTGTGTTCTCTATGGACATGTAGGCTTATCACTGGGAGAACAAAGTGATCTGTAGTCTAATATCGGACATGCCAAATCGTCATCTTCCTCGACAATTAGTTGTCCGGGGCCACCATACATTTTAAACTGTTGGCTGAAGGCGTAGATATTGGCGGGTTCGACCAGCATTAGTGTAGTGTAATGTGTATGGGGCCCTAACGCTCACATGTCAAATACAGTTTTGTATCAGGTGCTAAAACGAAGGAGAAGTCTCTTCCTAGACTGAAGACAGAGATCACAACCTTTCTATTGAAATCTGATAACGAATTGTCCTCTGGGACAAAGATGGTAAAGGAGTATTCTCAAGCTTAGAAGTTATCCCCTATCCATGGCAGCTGGGACTCACACTCATCTTGAGAGTGGGAATGGAGCAGAGATGGATCAGGCCCATATCTGCCCCATCCATTCTTATGGGAAAGCCAAGACCAGCCATGCACATTGCTCAGCTCTCTCCGGAGGTCTCCCAATAAAGGGGTTGTCCAGTCGTAAGCCACAAGCCTGCAGTCACTCTATGTGACTGCAGACTTATGAATCCTCACATTGCGCGCATTATTGAGGATTCTCCGATGCTGGCGGTCATGTGACGATTTGCATACTTTTGGCCACATTCCTACTAGACTGTTTCTGGCCTCGCTCAATACACTTGTATCGAGCGAGGCGGCGCCCACCTAGTCATGACAGCATGTATGCCAATCACATACTTGAGGTCACATGACTTCCCGCTCCCAGCACCTGCCTTGGAGAATCCGCACAGTGTGTGTTCTATGAGGATTCACAAGCCTGCAGGAGTGACTGCAAACTTGTAGCTTAAAGGGGATATCCGGGACTTTAAAAAAAAACACTCACCTGCTTACATCTGGAGCAGCGGAGCCAGTTGATAGTGCCCCACAAACGCCAGTAAACATCTCGCCAAGACTTCAGCTCCTCAAATAAACTTGTCAGGTAATCATGAACATCCCAAATTTTATCCCTATTAATTCCATGCAGATTATAAAGAGAATTAGTTCACATGTATTAGAATGTCTTGTATAATGTAATGACACTACTATTACTTAAAGGGAACCTGTAATGTTGAAAATGATATCTGATCTGCAGGCAGGACGTTCTAGAGCAGGAGGAGCCGATCAGATTGACAGACATTTGTGTGGAATAAATTTCAGTAAAACCTTGCAGTTTATTCAATGAAATCCAGTGGGCGGTCCTATTCAGTGATTGGCAGTCTTCCCTGTATGACCGCCTGCGGAGATAGCTGTCAATCACTAGTAGGACCGCCCACTGGACTCATTCATACAGACACCAGAGATTTCAATAAATAATGTAATAGTTATACTGAATCTTTACCAACAAACCTATATATCATTCTGCTCAGCTTCTCCTTCTCTATATCGTGCTGTCAACAGACCAACCTTCATGTACAACATGCCAGGTTCCCTTTAAATAGTCATTTTAACAAACTTTGCATTAATCAACAGTCTGAGAAAATATAGGAAATTTTTTAGTATATCTTATCAGATAAATCTGCTTCATCCTCCACTTATGAGTCACTTGTTCCCCTCCCACCTACATTCTGAACTGACCATGCACAATGAAAGAAAAAATACAGCTAAAATCCTTCACGATGAAAGCAAGAGGGATGGCTGGCTCATAGAGGGATCAGATTAGAGCTCTTATTAACCTATGGAGAGGGAAGGGCGAGTTGAAGTGTAGAGGCTTCATAGCAGCTAGCTTCAACCCACTAGCTCAGAGGGAACTAAGATAGAGATAGAGCCTTCAGAGGTGAAAATGTAGGATACAAGTCATGTAACATTCGGAAGTAGTGTTGTCCCTCATGCACACACACACACACACACACACACACACACACACACACACACACACATAGAAAGAAGCGAGAAACAGTCGGAGTATAAATGAGGTAAGGATCACCTACATAATGTACAAACACAACACAGACTACGCTGAATACAGAATAGTCAACAATGGCACTCAGCAGATAGGGAAGAAATATATTCCAAGATCAGCTTCTAGTATCCAAATGAGCAGAAAAGTCTAACATTTCAGTCCATCATGCAACAAATACAGTTTCCAACAAAACTGATGTTGGTTCTGGTGAGGTATTCCTGTACTGATGGTGGTTCATATTCCTGTACTGATGGTGGTTCATATTCCTGTAATGATGGTGGTTCATATTCCTGTAATGATGGTGGTTCTGGGGTCATGTTCACGTACTAATGATGGTTCTTGTGTCATATCTATTTAGATTGTGGTTCAGGTGATGTATTCATGTAGTTATGGTTGTTCTGGTGCAGGATTCATATTCTACAGATGGATCTGGTGATTTTCTCGTGTAGTGATGATGGTTCTGGTGCTGTATTCATCACCTGAACCATAGTCAGTACATGAAATCGAAACTAAAATCATCATCAGTACATAAATGAAACACCAGAGCCATCAACAGTACATAAATACTGCAGCAGAACTATAATCCGTAAATAAATAGGTCACTAGAACCACCATCAGTACATGAATACGACACCAGAAACACCATCGGTGCATGCATACATCACTAGAACCAACATAACCAAGCTTAGTACAGCAATCATCTGTAATGTCAAGTCAGGCCCATATACATTTGTATCTCATGAACCTACAACTCCCAGTACATCCTTGACAATAATAAGGAGATGCTGGGAGTGGTTGTAATCAGTTTTATCAGACTACAGACCATACAGGAACCGCAGTGTCAACTGCTGGGGTATCAACTGTTGGGGTCACCTTACACATTAGTCTGTCAGCCAAAGACATCGATATAGGCGGATTTTGGTCGACGTCAATCTAATGTGTATGCTCTATTGATGTGGCATGCTTACTAGTGCAATCTCAGCTGTACACGTCCCAGGAAAAGAATAGGCAGTTAGATCAGTTGATGACAAGGCAATGTAAAGGGCAGAGTAAAGCCAAGTTCACACGCTGCAAAAAATATTAGCTGCAGATTTGGACACAAATACAATACTAAGCAAGGGAAAAAAAAAGTTTGATCCAACAAAGAGGCTAAGGTTTCTATATATAAAATGTCGCTTTTATTTAAAGTTATTAAGTTGGTATATTCATTCTGTGAACACATAAAAGTCTGGGAGCTAGTGCTTGACACAGAATGAATATACCAATTTAATACCTTTAAATAAAAGCTACATTTTATATATAGAAACCTTAGCCTCTTTGTTGGATCAAACTTTTTTTTCATTGATAGTTATAGCTGCGGCTGCTTCGCCCTGATCCGTGCGTGGCTCTGGACTGCATCGGGGAGAACATTCTCATGCTTGTAAGCGGACATCCACTTTTCTGGCAACCCCTTCTAACTTGGTGCTGATGGGCGAGTCTATGTGTGACTCTCATATCCGCGCTAACAGTGGGCTCACACACTCAAGAATAAAGCCCCCTATACAGCTTAGATAGCCGTCAGCGAACCATTGTTCATTTGTTGGCTGAGCGCTCCTATACTCTCTCGGACAGGGCTGCTGTCAGACATCCCTTGTAGCTTATCTCACTGAGAACAATTCAAAATCAGACATGTCAGATCCTCAACTCCCCAAACATTCAGTTGTCTGGCCCCTCCATTCACAATAGACTGTCAGCCGAACCTGTCGATATCGGCGGGTTTGGCTGACATTAGTCTAACATGTATGGGTGGTGGTAGAGTGAACATGTTTTGGTCACAGACCCCTTTAGACAAGTCTATAACTCCACCTTTTGGACTAATTTCACTGCATTTACAATTTCTTTAAAATATCTTAAAGGGGTTGGTCAGGTATTCTGATTAAGTCTGCAGTCACTCTATGCCAGTAAATACTTCTGAATTCTGACACTGTAAGGTGCGCACACTGTCAGGATTCTCCAGTATTGCTGATGAGAGGGAGCGGTCACGTGACTGCAAGTAAGTGATTTGCAGACATGCGGTCACATGCCGACTAGACGTGCTCGGCCTCGCTCAATTCACTGGTATCGAGAAAAGCCAGTCACATACAGACAGACCATCGTCAGAAGTATGCAAATCTCATCCCTGCGGTCAGGTGACTACCTGCTCTCACCGGCAATACTGGAGAATCCTGACAGCATGCGCACCGTACGGTGTCAGGATTCAGAAGTCTGCAGTCACATAGAGTGACAGAGAGACTAGATGGCATCACACTGTAGCAGGCATGTATTTCTATGCAGCCGCACACTCGGGTCCGAGTGCGGGCGGCCGTGCCGGGTGTTGATGCGAGAAAGTCGTGCGACTTACTCGCATCACACTCGCAAGTGTGATGCCGGCCTAAATGTGTTGTTTGTTAGAGGCTGATCGCCTGCTACAGTGTGATGCCATCTAGTGGAAATCAGGCTCCATCTTTGCCCTGAATCACGGTTCATGAATAACCCAAAGAGCCATCATGACACAAGGTGAGGCGGGGGTCTGTGTCTGGTTTGTCGTACACTTTAGTTATCCCGTACTTGGTGCCAGTACTGAGAAAGGGAACGTCGGAGGTGAATATACCTGATGTGAAAGTAAACAATATTTCCATACTGGTCGATGTTGATTTTCCCAGGCAGACAGGCGATCTTCTGCTCAACGTCCTTTGTCAGCAGCTTCTTACACAAACAACATCTAAGAGGGATATGTACACATCAGTCTCTACTGCAGCCAATCTACATTCACCTAGGGAAACCCACGCTAGCCTTATACAAGGGTATTTACCTGTATAGTGTCCCGGCATTGGCTGGAGAATCCGGATTTTTATACTCCTGGTCAAACAGCCTTTCAATTTTCTTGCAGAATATTTTGCTGATAAAACAAAATATCGGAAGCTCAAAAAATAATTTGCAATTTTTTTTTTTTCAGGATTTTTTTAAATTTATGTGAAACTTTTTTTTTTTTTTTTAAAAAGGTGCCAGGACTCATTGAAAAAGCAGGTAACTACAGCTTCACCGTCCGCAGTGAATGATAACTCTTCTTGTATGTTATCATACTGCTACAGAAAAAGCTGTCAATCACTCAGTGTGGGCAGAGCAAGCAGGACTCGCATGCAGGACTCGCATGAAGGACTCGCATGCAGGACTCGCATGCAGGACTCGCAAGTTTTCCCAAAAAGTCCTGGGAGTAGATTTAAAGATCTACTGAAAAAGATCACTAAAACAATATATCACTGAGCTCGTTATTTTCCCATTTATCTTAAAGGGAGTCCGGCATCCTCAACATGCAAATTCAGCTACTTAAACATTTGTACAGGGAGCGTAGCCCCTATTTTCATGCCAGATATATACATTTTAGTGGTGTAGTTGTAGGGAAATTACCTTTTAATCTATATGCAAATGAGGGCGCTTAGGCGTGACCTATAACTTGGTGCACCATCACACCCTCTTATTTGCATACCCAGCATTATCCCTGGGCTTAAATGACTGCGCTCGCTATCTCATAGCTCAAATGCCTGGTCCTCCTCGTGACACTGGAGAAGCCCCAAGGCGCACTCAGTGTAGGTGCGGGCACACTCTGATCTCAGGCAAGTGGTGGCCACCGGCTGGCAGATGATAAATATCAGAGTTTTGTCACGCTCACACTGAATGCATGCCCATCCGAACACTAGCACGCAGCTGTGCTCCCTCAGTGCTGGTGCACATATGCGGGAACAGTGATTTGAGATTAGGGAGCGATCGCTGTGAGGTGCGCCGAGCCATAGGCCACACCAAGGGGGCATCCTCAATAGGATTAAATATGGACTAAAAGTGAATTTACCTACAACTACAACGCTAAAATGTATATTAGACCGGTGTCACACTGGCGAGTGTGATGCGAGCAAGTCGCACGACTTTCTCGCATCAACACCCGGCACGGCCGCCCACTCTCAGACCAGAGTGTGCGGCTGCATGTATTTCTATGCAGCCACACACTCGGGTCCGAGAGCGGGCGGCCGTGCGGGTGTTGATGCGAGAAAGTTGTGCGACTTACTCGCATCACACTCGCCAGTGTGACGCCGGCCTTACTGGTATGATTGTTATCGGGACTAAGTCCCCAATATAGATGTTTAATTTGTATGTTGTGGGTCACTGAATCCCTTTAAACCATCAGATAGGAGACCCATATCATTGGGTTTTTTCACCTCTTAAACTTGTCTTTCTTGTCTTTGATGTCATCTGCTTCATTGTGTGTGAAGAGATCTGTAATCCTTGTGAGGAGGTTTGCATTGATGCAGTTCATATTGCATGGAGTGGATACTATAGCGCTCATGTTTTTGTGACAGAAGTCGATGCATTCGTCTACCTGTGGAAAGGAAAAAATAAGAATACACTAGAAATGCTGCTGTCGTTAGGAGGGCCCCTGCTCGGCCCTTATGCACACTGATGTCGGCGGACACAAGGTGAGGCTTTATTACTAGAGACAGGATAGGACCATTCCCATGGGTACACCTTGTCGAGGTGGGATGGATTTTAATTTTATGCGTTTTTGATCAAAATATTGTTAACCAAGTACCCTATGTTATTTACATGAACTATTGCTGCTTACTTATTTACTTATTTACTCATTTTGTGTTTTTCTTGGGTTTCGTCTGTTATTAGGAGGGAATTCAGGAAGCTTGTGGCAGGTAGCCAAAATTGTGTAATTTAAAGGGGCGTTCAGGGCATGTAATATATTTTTAGGATAAGTCATCAATATCAGATTGGTTGGGTCACATTTGAATAGGAGCCGTTGTGCAGTACCGGGCAGTGGCCACTACACAGTGAATGGAGCTGTGCTGATCATTGGGGGTGGCGGGTGTCGGACCACCACTAGTCTGATATTGGTGATCTACCCTAACGATAAGGCCGGAGTCACACTGGCGACAAAATCGGACGACTGCAATGCGATGAAATATCGCATTGCAGTCGGACCTATGTTAATCTATGGAGCAGCTCCCAGTATCCGATTTTTTGTGGTCCGTTTTAAACGTCCGTGTACAATCGCAGCATGCTGCGATTGTCACCGATTGTCAGTCGACAATCGCCAATGCAAGTCTATGGGAGCGATGAAAAATCGGATTACAAACGGACCACACTGTGTGACTTGCGATGAAATCGCATCGGTGTCCTTTAGAAAAGCCGGCAATTCATCCCCGGCTATACTGTAAAATCACACTGACAGCTTTAATAAAGACTAGAAAGAATAGATATATACACATAGAACATATATATATATATATATATATATACATATGTCATTGTGACATGTACATATACATATATTTATAGTTCCTAGACTTCTACATACTGTAATAGCCGCTAATTCAATTGCCGGGTTTTGTGAAATCACAGAAGCCGACATGAAATGATACATTGTTTCCACACATTTAACCATGTAATTTCATGTATTTTTATATATGTTTGAAACATACAATTACATGAGTGTATTTGTGCAAAATTTCAGACATGTAGGGGTTAATTAAAGGTGTAATTTCGTTGAAAAAAAATGCGTGGGCTCCCGCTGTATTTTCTCCACCAGACAGACAAAGCAAAGCGAGTGGGGGCAGATAATAATAGCCTAGGGAGGGTACATTTTTTTTGTGCCCCCCCTGGCTACTAACATCTGCCCCCAGACACCCCAGAAAGGGCAAATCTATAATTAGATTCGCCCTTTCTGGCACTTTGCCCGTCTATTCCCATTGCCCTGTAGCGGTGGCGAATGGGTTAATAATCTCACCTTACTGTCACCTTGCAATTGAAAGGTGACCTTAAGGCAGGTTAATAATTGAGAGCTGTCAATTAGACAACTATCAATTATTAATCCTATTGAAGTAAATAAAAAAACACACACACTTTAAGAATAAATAATTTTAATGAAATAAAAACAAATTTTTTTGACCATATTTTATTTTACACTTAATCCGTGCGAAGCCATTGATCTCCTAAAATAAAGAAAAAAAAATAAAACATTATTCTTACCTATTCCGCCGATCTGTCACGTCCCACGCTGTAATCCTTCACAAAGGGTTAACTAGCTTTGAGCCAAGCAGTGCAAGTAATCCTGCATGCTCAGCTCAAAGCTCATGAATGAATAAGTTCCTCTCCTGGCGACAGGAGAGGATGTGTTTCATGAATGAAGCTTAATTGATTGTGTCCACTTTCCCTTTAGGTCAGGTCACTACAGTTAAATTGGCAATAAATCAATTAAGCTCCATTCATGAATCTATTCCTCTACTTTCGCTGGGAGAGGAACTTATTCATTCAGGGGAATACAGGTCTGAGACAGCATTATTAGCTCTCTGCGACCTGTAACCTGTTAACCCTTTCTGATGGATTACACCGTGGGACCTGACTGTACATCGGATTGGTAAGTATAATTTTGCTTTTTTATTTTATTTTTATTACAGGAAATGGTTTTAGCAGGAAAATAAAATATGGTCAAAAACTGTGTGATTATTTAATTAAACTTATTTTTTATTAAACTGTGTGTGTTTGATTTTTCTTTCATACAATAGGATTAATAATTGATAGTTGTCTAATTGACAGCTATCAATTATTAACCTGCCTTAAGGTCACCTTTCAATACTAAGGTGACAGTAAGGTGAGATTAACCCATTCGCCACCGCTACAGGGCAATGGGAATAGACGGGCAAAGTGCCAGAAAGGGCGAATCTAATTATAGATTTGCCCTTTCTGGGGTGTCTGGGGGCAGATGTTAGTAGCCAGGGGGGGCACAAAAAAATTTTACCCTCCCTAGGCTATTATTATCTGCCCCCACTCGCTTTGCTTTGTCTGTCTGGTGGAGAAAATACAGCGGGAGCCCACGCATTTTTTTTCAACGAATTTACACCTTTAATTAACCCCTACATGTCTGAAATTTAGCACACATATACTCATGTAATTGTATGTTTCAAACATATATAAAAATACATGAAATTACATGGTTAAATGTGTGGAAACAATGTATCATTTCATGTCGGCTTCTGTGATTTCACTGAAGCCGGCAATTGAATTAGCGGCTATAACAGTATGTAGAAGTGTAAGAATTATAAATATATGTATATATATATGTCACAATGACATATATATATATATATATATATATATATATATATATATATGTGGCTCTATGTGTATATATCTATTCTTTCTTTTGGCATTTAAATACTATTCTTTTGGATCCATTATATGTCAGTTTTGCAAGCCTGCGAGAAAATCTCGCAAGTCGGATGAAAATCGGATGTTACAAGGTACACACACATGCGATTAAATCGCATCTTTGAAGGAAAATCGGATGCCAGAAGGATGTGTGATGTTTTTATTTTGATCCGATTGTCGACCGTCTAAAACGGACCGATTTTTTGTGGTTGTGTGTGACTCCGGCCTAAGTCATCAATAAATGCCCAGGCGAACCCTCTACAAATAAATACTATCAACTAATCCAGCACCTAATTATTGCACTTTATAGATAGAAAACCAGACATCAGAAACTTCTTTGAAGGGGGGTAAATGTAATAATTTTGATCAGGCGTTGTAAGTATTATTAGGAAGCTGACAAGTAGTGTTTCAGCTCCTAAAAAAAATGTAACAAACACGCTAAATTGCTAGAATTGCTTATCTTGTTCGACTTCTTAATTAGAAAATACTTTGCTATGAAGAAGGAGTTGTGCAGTAAACAGTTTTTCTAAGGTGGGGAATGCATTAAAATAAATGCACTTGGAAGCAGCTTCTAAAAGGAGCATGAATCGGGCATTGAAACAGCTCTGCAGAATAGTGTTTGGAAGAGAAGGACGCAAAATAGGGTAATGAATGATGTTGCAAAAAATCATAACTTTGCAAAAGGCTAATCAATAATTCTATTAACAAAGTCTAGTTACTCATGAAAATTTTTGCAATGATGTTACATAAAACTAGAAGATACGATTATAAAAATAAATTTGTAACCACAAAACTCAAAAGGTGAAGAATACTAAGGCTGTTCTCTTTTAATTAAACTTCTCCTCTGACTACAGTTTCGCCTTCCCTGGGTCACCTAGAGTTAGCAGCAGTCATTCAGTGAGCTCAGTGGCATTATTGGGGCGTTACCATGTAGAAGGAACACCCTGTTTAACCCTGCACTCACTAAGGAACACCCCTGCAGACAATCCCCTCCCACAAACGATGATTCATTCACTCCCACTTATTCTTCTTCCTGCTATGATGCCCAAATGATCCCTGCACATAGAATTAGGAAGAAAAAGAGGCAGTGGAACCTTTCTTTACTTACTAGTGAATCCATCTTTAAAAATTCAGACGAGATTAATATTGAAATAACATTTCCAGGTTCTGTAACAGAAGACATTTACATTCAGGTAGAGCCTTACCCAACATACAAAGTTTTTAAGGTTGTTTTTAAGTTTTGAGCGAACGTGCTTGGATGAGGTGTTTCCTGATGTAATGACTTCCAGTCTAAATACACTCACAAGTAACATTTACCACCTATCCACAAAATCGGTAAGAAATGTAAGATCACTGGAGGTGAATATGGAGACACCCACCGATCAATCAATTTGATGAAAGAAGTCAGTGCTGTCCCCAAATCTATACAGTTTGAATGAAATGGCAGCGCACGTGCATGACCACCGCACCTTACAAATGCAGTTTCTACTATACAGCCTAGTGAAATGCAGCCATTAATTTAATTCCTGTGGTGTTGAGGACCTGTAACATACAGAGAACACAAGGAAATTTGAGGACCAAAGTGAAAATCCTAATGGCCATTGTATTTTACTAATCATGAAAATTAGCCGGGAGTTTAAAGAAGACGTGGCGCCAGGTCAAAACGTGCAGATTTGCTCTTATTTTATTCCCTCCTGATTACGCAGTCTTATGAGTTTTTCCAGACATACGGGCCTTTTTATTTAGTGCTGCTGTTTATGGTCTTTACCAAGGGGGCATTGCTCATATGGTAATAATACAGAATAGGCATAAAAACAACCCATAAAATAGAATACTCAAGAATACAGTGGGAATAATATAAGAACAAAACTTGGCCACTTCTGACCTGCTGACAGTTCCTCTAGATGCTGAATGTGGTCACAGAACGTGATGGGCAGAGAGCCCACGTTTTTTGGCGTACATGATGTTTGCATTTAGTTTAGCTTTTACTATTATTATTAAAACCAAAACAGAGATAAAACGAAACGATACTAACCCAGCTTCGGCACGTCCAGTTGGTCACCTTCATTTGAGTTCCGCTTGACGTATTTTATCAGCCAGTTAAAGATCTGAACATCGCAATGGACGGAGATGTCAACCTCCTCCCACCGCTGGGCATCGGTAGATAAGTATTCTGCAAAGTACTTCATCTCAGATATGAGCAGATCCCGCGGACACATAAAGTCTTCCCTGAGGTTCTTGGCTTCATCACATACATGAATCACCATGTTTGGCCTTAAAAAAAGAGGGAAGATGAGAATCCGTTCTTATCCATCACTCGCTAGATTTAGGTTGTGTCCATGTTGTGAATGCTAGAGGGGTTGGCCAGTACTACGTTCAATCATTTTCTTAGTGTCCATGATGGGAAGAAAATACATGGACAACCCCTTTAACTTTTTCAGACTAAGAAACATGCAGTTGCACGCCATTACATTTTGCAAATTTGGAATTATGTGCATCTCTGTGTATATATCCGCATGCAAGAGAGTACTATGTGGCGCTACATGTGACTTTCGTAGGAACGATTATAAGCAGACATCTGGCCATAAATACATCACACAACATGAAATCCCATCTACTGACAGTGTTCTCGGTCATTGCTGGTAATCTGCAGGAAGGAACTAAGCCCAAGCGATCAATGCTAATAAACTGTATTGTTTTAGATCACAAAGAAACAGTTTGGGATTGGCTTTCGGATTGATTTCTCATATTTAATGTTTTAAGCAATTGGAGATCCTTAGATTAGAGAAGAAGAATCAAAGCAATAACAGTTATGAGCCTTCATATATTACAGGGATGACATGAAAATCAAGTAACAATAGAACATATACTGTACATTTCAAGAAAATGTGAACTTTAATGTAACACACAATTTTTTTTTTAGCTGAATAAGCCCAAATATCGGATCCCCAGAGTCCAACATGGGATCTGCTCAATGGATGCATTGTGAGTTTTTTTAGGATGTCTGCATTAAAGCCTTGGGATGATGGATGCCATTGTGAGGCCAGGGTCACACAAGCGTATCGGATGAGTGCTATCCGCTTTTTTATCAGATAGCACTTGGACCAATGTTCTTCAATGGGGCAGTGCTGATGACCAATTTTTTTCACCCACAGAATGTCACCGTGAAAAAAAAAAAAAAAAATAAAAAAAAATCACAGCTGCTGCGATTTCACTCTGAAATCGGATGAGATTTACCCACTCAAGTCTATGGATGCGTGGAAAACATTGGACTGTTGATGGGGCGTGACTACAGACGCCAGGCCGATTGACAGCCGGCTCTCCTCCGCCTAAATGTGGAAAGCCGGCTGTTAATTAGTATGATGCCGGCAGTCACGCGCCATCGACAGAGCAGCCCAAAGAAGAAGAGCTGCTCTGTTGACATGGAGCAGCAGAATCGCCGGCAGGAGCGGTCCGTGACTGTTCTCAGCCAGCGCTGGCCAGAACAAGCATGTAGGTAGCAACTATCTGCCTGTTAGTTCTTAGGCTCATAGTAAAAGACATAAAATAGTTCCAGCAAACCCCTGTAACAATCTGTAATACCTCACACAGCGCCATCTACTGTGCACTCAAGACAGAAGTGATCACACACAAGACCTTTCAGAAATTCATTGAACATATTTAATTATCATCACAATGACACATGCACGTACCCATGGCGTCCTTCTGTACTCTCTTCATCCATTGATGGAGATTTACCATTTTCTGTAGGACACTTTCTTGTTGAAGAAGCACCAGATCGTCCTAAATACAAGAAATAATCATTCTTACGTGTAATTACCGTAACTGCCGGATGTAAAACAAAAGGAGACATGTAACATATCAGGGGTGGATTATAGAGATGGCGAAAAGGGCAACTGCGCAGGGGTCTCTGCTCAGAGGGCTACGTGAACTGCTAACTAGGGTGCGGCCTAAGGATACAACCTCCTGTATTAAGGTGTGCAGAATTAGTAGGCAGCTTATTTTTCCTCCGGAAAAATGGGCCAAAAATATTATATTTGACTCTGAAAAAATCAAATATTGCTACGTCTTACAGAGGAGTGTAGCACTCTTGGAATTGATAAAATGTTGAGGTGAGAGCACAGAAACATCAAAAGTTTTATAGCAATTAGTCAACAGGGTCACAAAAAAATGCGTTGAGAAAAAAAAAAAAAAAAAAAGACGCCCATTAACTGCCAAATGATTGTAGAAGTCTCAGCTGTGAAGTGACCAGGAAGCCATTATCTTCCAGTGCTGTCATATTCCAGAACTGCTACCTCCCATGGTCGAGGTAAGGAAGGCTGAAACCCGACCACCACTGAACAAGGCACAGAGGGGGAAACGACAAGACTGGGCAAAGAAATATCTGAAGACAGATTTTTCAAGGTTTTATGGACTGATGAGATGAGAGTCACTCTTGATGGCTCAGGTTAATGGGAACATGGCTGGATCAGTGACAGACGCAGACCTCCACTTCGACTCAGTTGAGAGCAAGGTGGAGGTGGGGTACTACTGCTATGGGCGGGTATTATTCTAGATGAGCTAGTGGCACCTTTTTGGGTTGAAGACTGACGCAATATCATCTCCCAAATCTACTGCCAGTGTTTAGAAGACACTTTCTTCAAGCAGTGGAATAGGAAAGAATCTGTATCTTTCCAGAAAACCATGTTTCTTATACAGTACGATGCTCCATCGCTTGCAGCAAAGTCTCCACTGCTTCACTGCCAGTAAAGGCCTTACAGGGAATCTGTCATCAGGTTGCCCCATATGAGATAAGACCACCACCTTTTAGTCCTCCTATACAGCATACTAAAATGCTGTATATCTGGCCTGCAACAAAAGAACAACACCTTTCATTATACTCACCCCGAGGCGGTCCGGTCCGAGTGGTGTTGCCGGTCCTGGTCCAGCGCCTCCCTTCTTCTTTCCATGCTGTCCTCCTTCTGTGCTTCGTGTGGATGACTCTGTGACCTTTCTTGGCGCATGTGCACTGCAGTACTTTGCTCTGCTCTAGTCAGGGCACAGAAGTACGCCAGCGTAGAGCGCGATGCCTGGGGACACTGTGTACACACGACGCACAGAAAGAGGACAGCATCAAAAGAAGAAGGGAGGCGCCGGACCAGGACCAGTGAAACCCCTCGGACCCGATCTCCCCCCAGGTGAGCATCAATGGTGCTATACTAACAAATAATAATAAATATATACACATGTCAAGTACTTTCTACAGATGAGATTACATGGTACACTTTCTCTACCAAGTGGTGTCAGAAGGTATTATTCCTCAATACAAGGGAGAAAATATATATAAATATAATGGAAAACTGTGGCTACATCCACATATCATGGAAAGTAGCAGCGCTTACTTAAAAAAGTTATAAAGTGCAAATGTACAGTCATGGCCAAAAGTTTTGAGAATGACACAAATATTATATTTTGACATGATCTGCTGCCCTCTGGTTTTTATGTGTGTTTGACAGATGTTTTTATCACAGATAGAAATATAATTGCAAACATATGAGTAACAAAAGCTTATATTGACAGTTAGAATGAGTTAATGCAGCAAGTCAATATTTGCAGTGTTGACCCTTCTTCTTCAGGACCTCTGCAATTCTCCCTTGCATGCTCTCAATCAACTTCTGGACCAAATCCTGACTGATAGCAGTCCATTCTTGCACAATCAATGCTTTCATTTTGTCTGAATTTTTAGGTTTTTGTTTGTCCACCCGTCTCTTGATGATTGACCACAAGTTCTCAATAGGATTAAGATTTGGGGAGTTTCCAGGCCATGGACCCAAAATCTCTATGTTTTGTTCCCTGACCATTTAGTTATCACCTTTGCTTTATGGCAAGGTGCTCCATCATGCTGGAAAAGGCATTGTTGATCGCCAAACTGCTCTTGGTGGGTTGGGAGAAGTTGCTCTTGGAGGACATTCTGGTAACATTCTTTATTCATGGCTGTGTTTTTAGGCAAGACTGTGAGAGAGCCGATTCCCTTGGCTGAGAAGCAACCCCACACATGAATGGTTTCAGGATGCTTAACAGTTGGCATGAGACAAGACTGGTGGTAACGCTCACCTTGTCTTCTCCGAATGAGGCGTTTTCCTATGTCCCAAACAATCGAAAAGGGGATTCATCGGAGAAAATAACTTTACCCCAGTCCTCAGCAGTCCACTGCCTGTAACTTTGCAGAATATCAGTCTGTCCATGATGTTTTTTCTGGAGAGAAGTGGCTTCTTTGCTGCCCTCCTTGAGACCAGGCCTTGCTCCAAGAGTCTCCGCCTCACAGTGCGTGCAGATGCACTCACACCTGCCTGCTGCCATTCCTGAGCAAGCTCTGCACTGCTCGTAGCCCGATCCAGCACCTGAAACACTTTTAAGAGACGGTCCTGGCGCTTGCTGGTCTTTCTTGGGCGCCCTGGAGCCTTTTTGGCAACAATGGAACCTCTCTCCTTGAAGTTCTTGATGATGCGATAGATTGTTGACTGAGGTGCAATCTTTCTAGCTGCGATACTCTTCCCTATTAGGCCATTTTTGTGCATTGGAATGATGACTGCACGTGTTTCTTTAGAGATAACCATGGTTAACAGAAGAGAAACAATGATGCCAAGCACCAGCCTCCTTTTAAAGTGTCCAGTGGTGTCATTCTTACTTAATCATGACAGATTGATCTCCAGCCATGTCCTCATCAACACCCACAACTGTGTTAATGTAGCAATCACTGAAAAGAGGATAGCTGGTCCTTTTAAGGCAGGGCTGCAATGATGTTGAAATGTGTTTTGGGGGATAAAGTTCATTTTCTAGCCAATATTGACTTTGCAAGTAATTGCTGTTAAGCTGATCACTCTTTATAACATTCTGGAGTATATGCAAATTGCCATTAGAAAAAGTGAAGCAGTAGACTTTGTAAAAATTAATATTTGTGTCATTCTCAAAACTTTTGTCCATGACTGTATGTCATATATATATATTTTCCCTTGTATTGAGGAATAATACCTTCTGACACCACTTGGTGGAGATAGTGTGCCATGTAAGATCATCTGTAGAAAGTGCTTGACAATGTATATATCATATTTCTTCTCCATATGGATCAATATAATTATGTTATTAATTGCTGAACATTCTTGTGAAATGCATGTATCTTGTTGCCCTCCAGCCTTTATATGTCTCTTCCCAGAGTTGTTCTAGATGAATGACACGTCTCTGGCTATGATAGAAACCTGTCAATCACGTGACGTGGCACTGGTAAGAGCCGTCTGGGGTCTTCAAAGTACATTTTCTCCGAAATATCGGAGCGTTTCAAATATAAATATAGCTGGCTGGAATCATGCATCCAGGCTCTAATTGAGGCTTCCCAGGGTTTAGGGCAGCAAGAATCAGGTAACAGGCTTCCTTTAAATCCTCCCCCAAAAAAAAACTATATGAAACTGCCATATGGGAGAGGACTGCTGCTATATTTGCTGCCTAGTGAGTACCACTTATCTTGGTAAACTATAACCTAACTATTGTATAGATGGGATAACATGTCAAAACTTAATTGCAATGTGGTGGTCACTCATGACATGGCAATCAGCGACACTGTGAAATTGTTTGCACCTAAAAGTAGATTGATTGTTAATATCCAAACTGCTACCATTAATTAGCAAACTGTTCTAGGTGTAATTAATTTGAAAATCACAGCAGTCAGCTGTCAGCGTTGCATCAGTGGCATCTCAGGTGTGTGCAGAGACTACATGGCGGCAGGTGTCATGCAATAATAAGGTGTTGCATTGCAACATCGCATCTAATGATCTCCTATGATGTTACGTCGCAGCCTGTAACCTACCGTGACTGCGACACAAATATGCAGATGTTTCCAAATGCGTTCATCGCCCTGTCAATGGTTGCAAGTTGCATTGACTTTCTTGCCATAGACTTCAATGCAACTCAAATGCACCTGCCACCTTACAGGCGATTTTTCTGTTTTGTTTTTATGGCAAAATCACAGCTTTAAAATAATTGCGTGACAGCAAGTCTCAGACAAGTTGCACAGGTATTTTCAGTTGCGCAACTCACCTGAGAATCGCTGCCATACAACACTTATGATCCCCCCGTGTAGAATCAGCCTTACTGTTAGGAAATAGAGTAACGGGGCTACTCATCAATGTCTGGACACAGAACGGTTCGCATGGCTGATGCCGAGTTTATGCACATTGAAGAAAAGTTACAGAGCAGCTATATTTTCAGTCTTTTTACTTCATTTTGTCCACCATGGAAAGTTATGAAACTTCCCAAATCACTTTATTAGGGGATGTGTCTTCATTCCTGTAAAAAAATGACATGTAAAAGGCTTCTAAACCCTTCATATTCCCCAGTTTATTTACCTGCATTGATCTCAGAACATACTTATTTGGAGTACAGATGATGGCAGTGATCGGTCAGCACCTATGTTCTTTTTGTCTTCTAATTACTAGAACAATCTTCTGCAGCAGCTTCTCCCCAGAGGAGGAGAGAGGTGGTGACTGATCACTGCCATCATCGGTACTCCAAAGGAGTACAAAGGCTATTCTGCCGAAACGCGCGTCGGAGTGGGCGCATGCTGCGGGACTTCCTGCCGACCTTTTGAACAGGTAATATACCTATTATGGCTTATGACTGTCTTTCATATTTCTGACCTCTTTTGAACTGTTTGTTCATTTGTACCTGTTCTATAGCACTGTGAAGGCCAAAAGGGAATGTGCAATTTGCACTTTGTTGCTATAATGCGTCAATTAAATATATCTATATGTCCGCAGTGCGCCCCATTTTTGTACATGTACTTATATTTTTTGTATAATTGCTGCACATTGTTTTGAGATTATTGATAGTGTGTTTTTTCGTGGTTTCTCATAGTGGTACTGATGTAGCTGGAGGCAGGCAAATGAGCGGGGGAAAAGCAGGGATTTGGAAGCCACCAACAAGCACATTTTAGAGTAATGAAGACAAATCGAACATACACACCCTCAAAACAAATATTAATTAGCGTCTATTAAAAAAATACTGTGCGGTAAAAAAAAATTCTATACAGAATATCTGGATGACTTGTAGTTGATATAGACAATCAATGGTGTAGACTAATTTTGGATAGATCTACACCATGGATTATCTGTCTTTATCAGCTGTCACTCATCCAGACTATTCTATATAGAATTTTTTTTTTACTGGATAGGATTTTTTGGTATTCTTAATAGAATCTAATAAATATTTGTTTGAAGGGTATATACTGTATATTCACCTTGCCCAATACTCCCCTACTGATAGCTAAAAAAAAAAAAATTGAAGCCAAACCCTCTAATAAAATGATTTGTAAATATTCAGAACTTTTCACACTAGAAAAAAAAAATATTAAAAAAACTAAATGTTAATTACTCTAACTTTCGACGTCAAACTTTACAAACTTCAGAATATGCATCGTTCACATGTATAGCACTTAGTATGACTATGCGCAGGTCACCTGTCAGGGAGTTGATGCCCTGTCCCGCTGCCACGTCCTCAGGTTCCTCCGCTGGGTCAAGCAGGGAAGACCTGATGTACGTTGCCAGGCTTTCCAGAGGCGTTCCTCCCGCTGCCAGCAGAGGATTGTACTGATTGTCCACCGGAGAGGTCCCACTACTTTTTATTTCCTCAAATCGTTTGGCACACTGTGAAGACAAACACAGCCGTCACTTCTACTAGACGTTATCCATTGTGATCCTGGGATACAACGATGCAGAAAATTAGATTTAATGATGGCTAATTGTAGAAAGAATTGTAAAACACAACTTCAATGAGAGAAGAAACATAAGACTGCACTAACTGTCCATTCAAGGCCACAGATCCTGTCCCCGATAATGGCATCACTGAATGGTAATGCTCATATAATATATCTTATATGGGTAGGAGTGTAATACTGAGCTCAGCACAGCTGCACTGACCCACATGCAAAATGAGAATTAAAGGATGACGGCCACCAGCGGGGCAGGAGACGTCACGCTACGCTGACTCATAAGCGGGGACAGCTGGAGAAATGTAAGCTCCAGACTTTTAATAATTCATGCTTTATATGACTTGCTGAAGTCAAATAATTGATAAGTGTTAAAGGGAACTTGTCAGGTCCAGATTCTCTATATAAGTAAAAGAGCGTGTTAGAGGCGATAATTATCATCCATAGCATGCGTCAGTCACGGATAGTAGTGATCAGTAACAGGAGAAAACAAAGTTATATTCACGCTGCGCCCTGATCCTTTCTAGAAATCAGGACGGGGCACAGTATGCAGCCAATCATGCCAATATTCAGCTGACTGACGACGCACTCAGCACGTGAATGTACCATTGACAGCAGTAAATGTGCCCCCAAACACGTTTTTTCGTTTACAATTCCAGTTTTGATCCGTGTGTAATAAATCCAGAATTAAAGAAAAAAAAACAGAAAAACACCCTCTAAAATAGTTAGAAACAGATTCAAAATGGAATCAAAGTTTCTGTCTGTAAATGGATCCATCTTTAAAAAAATAAATAAAAAGTACATAAAAGATCTGTTTAAAAACGTCACTTTGGTTTCCATTTTGCTTCCATTTGTGCTCCGTTTGGATCGGATCTGCTTTGGCTCGAGGTGTCACTGAACCACTCTAATGTTCTGGGAATGTGCGGTGCTAAAAAAAACGCAAAGTGGATGCATTTACAAAGGTCCATCCATTATAATTCATTTTCCAAAGGCTTCAATAATAAAAAAAAAGAAACGGATCTGTCCACACAGGAATGTTGTACAGACTATGTGTTTTGATCCAGTTAAAAAAAAATAATAACATCTGAAAAGGAGGTAAATGGAAGAGATTTTATGACACTTCCATTTCCAGAATTAACTACTGGACATGTGAATAGAGCCTTATTATGAAACACTGCAGCGTTTCGGAAAAAACATAGATGGAAAGCGCCACTCCTGTGGTTTTTTTTTCAGTGCTGGAGTGGTGACACTAATGTAAGTTCTCTGCCCCTAGTCATATAACATCTGCCATCTTCAGCTGTTCCTGGCATCGCTCCGGTCTCACGCCGCCATCTTGTGACCTCAACTTATGAATGACCGGAAGGTAATGGTCACAAGCTCTCAGTGTAAGTCTAGGAGACCCTCGATCTGGCCTCATTCTGGTTCTCATAGACTTACATTGAGTACTGATTGCCCAGCAAACCCTGGAGAGATCCTGCAGGTCACAACGAGCAGACGATGACCGAAGCGGCGCCGAGAATAGAAGACGACAGTGGCTGGTAAGCATAATACTGGGCTCAGGGAACTTAGATTAGTTACACCACTCTTGCGGAAAAAATCACCAAAACAAACACAATGTTACCATAAAGTTGGTAGTTTGAAGGAGAAAACAGAAATATCATGGAGTCAACATTTTCCATTAACACCACCAGAAACTGAGAAGTTAACTGCGTGTCTGTCAGGAAGTGTCACACTTCTTGCTGCAGAGATGTCACACGCTATTCTGTGAACTGGTTACATCTAGAGAAAAGCTTAAAAAACAAAGTACGGTACTTGTGAGACAGTCCGTTTTTACCATCTGTGTGGTTTTCTTTTGGCAGTTCGTGTGTACGTACGTACCATCCGTATGACATCGGTGTGCTGTCCATTTGTTGTCCGTGTGACATGTATCGGATTAGAAGGCAAGAATAGAAATTACAGATTTTTAGGTGTTAAAGATGTGCAAAGATAGAGATAGATAGTTGGATGGATAGATAGATATCAGTGACATATGTAATTAGTGCCTTGCATGTGTGCATTGCTTACTGTACATGAATTAACCTAATAGATAAATTAAAAAAAAAAAAAAACTTGGGGTCCCCCTATTTTTACTAACCAGCAGAGGTAAAGCAGTCAGCTGCGGGCTTATGCTATCAGGTTGGGAAGGTCCCTGGTTATTTTGCCCTTCCCAGCCTAAAAATACCAGCCCGCAGCCGCCCCGGAAGTGGTGCATCACATTAGCTCTTTCTGATGGCCCTAATGTGTTGGCAATCGCAGCAATGGGGCTTGTGGTTGATGTCAGCTGTGACTTGTCCAAAAACACAGCTGACTGTTGTGAATGGGTTTGAGATGAGTTCTGAGCAGAGGCTCCCTCTGGTGGTTACAAGCGGTACTAGTGAGGATTGGGAATCAGGTGTTACTGATTGGTCTTATTTAAGGGAATCATTTTCCCATCAGGGTTGCCGGTGATCAATTGTTCTGGTCTGAATCCTTCTTTCCAGTTTCCCTTGTAGCCTGCTGTGTCGTGTCTGCATCTCCTGCTGTCAGATAAGACAATTTCTTATTTTGTGTTTTTGCTATATTTTTGCATTTTGTCCTGCACTTCTGTGGGGGCCTTCTGGGTCCCCTCCGGGGGCTTTTGCCCTCTCAGTTTAGTCCAGCCACTGTGTTTTGTACTTTTGCTTTTTGCAGTTTTTTCAGTGGCTGCTGTTTTTGTTACACCAGAGAACTAATTTAGGTGGTAGAGGTCGTGTGATCTCAGGTGATTTTGAAATTAGTATGTTGGTGTTTTTCAGGGTTTTCTGGGATTGCAGTAAGTACCCTTCCTGTCCTTTTCTATTTAGATAGTTTGGGCCCCAGCGTTTGCTCATACTATTTTCTTTCTGTGTCAGTATTTCCTCTTGTCTAACCGCCATTACATGTTTGGGGGCTTTCTATTATCTTTGGGGTTCTGCTACGGGGCAGATAGCTTTCCTATTTCTATCTTTAGGTGTAGTTAGTTTCTCAGGCTGTGACGAGGCGTCTAGGACCATCGTAGGAACGCTCCACGGCTGCCTCTAGTTGCGGTGGTTAGTCAGGGTACTGCAATCTCATAGATTCCAACTGCTCTGGTGTATTTCCTTTTTTACCTGCACTCCTCAGCTACCGAAACATAACAGCTGACTGTAAAGAGCGGTGATGTCAGTAACGTTACGACTCTTCACAGTCGCCGGGTCTCGCTGAGCGCAGCATGAGCCGGATTCTGGAAACATCATGGGAAGCGCTGGACTATGTCAAACCTGATTGGGAACTTTTTTTCATAATAAATTGGTGAACAAGGGACAGTCTTGTGTTTATTTCTCTCTTTTTATGTTTTTCAGGTTTTGATTTGTGGACTATGTTGGATTCTTCGATTCTCTGGACTACGTCGGACCTGTGTATTTGTTTGTTTCTTTACTACATTGGTGAATCAAGGAAAGAGTTGGGGAGTGTTTCTTTAAATAAAGTATTTTTGTGTGTCTGCGCTTTTTTTTCTGTTTGTATCTAGTATCTGATAGAAACCTCTCCATTACTAACACCAGGGCTCGATGCCAGCTGTGATTTTGGACAATTCACAGCCGACATCAACCCTAAGCCCCATTACCCGGATTGCCAGAGCACCAGTGTAATTGGGAAGAGTTGAGGCAAAGTGCCAGAATTGGCACATCTAATGTGAGGCTCCATTTCTGAGGTGGCTGAGGGTTGGTATTTTTGGGCTGAGAAGGGCCCAAAAACCATGGACCTTCCCAGGCTGATAATATCAGCTCACAGCTGTCTGCTTTACCTTTGCTGGTTATCAAAAATGGGGGACCCTACGTCTTTTTTTCATTTATTTATTCAGTTACTACATGTACACTAAACTATACACGGAAGCACTAATTATATATCTCGCAGATATCTATCATCTATTTACCCCATATCTAAATCTATCTTTAACACATAAAAATCTTTCACTTCTATTCTGCATTCTATTTTGGTACGTGACACACGGATGTCGCACTTATGTCGTCCGTGTGCAGTACCTATTGCTACATGCTGCCGATAAAAAACGGACATGTCTACGTGTGAGTCACATGGACACATGGTCTTTGTGAAAACAAGGACATGTACAAACCCCATACATTATGGGTGTGCGTGTGTACATGTCTCTAGTGCGTGTGTACATGTCTCTAGTATGTGTGAAAACAGACGCCACACATACTGGAAACACAGATGTGTCAAGGAGGCCTGAGGGATAAGGGGGAAAATTGTATCTTTTTGGAGAGTGCCAAGCCGATGTAAGGAGACGTATAGGCCATGCATTGCTCCTCTGTGAAATTAACTATGCAAGTAGCCTCTTCCGAGATGAAGAGGATTAGAACTCTAGTGTCACTTATTGGAAGTAGCAATACTAAAAGTCAATATTGACCCATGACAAGCCTTACCACATGACTTCTCTGCACTACACTGATGAGGGGTAAACACCCTGAAACACGTCTGCAAATGGAGGGTCTGGCTTGGATTTTCAATCCTAAATCATGTGGCACCTCTTGTTAAAGAGTAGTGTTGAGCGATACTGCTCGATATCTAAAAATATCGGATCGGAATGGTATCACCGATATCACTAAAATATCGGCGATACCCGATACCGATACCGGAAGTCCCATGTAAGTCTATGGGAACAAAATATCGCAACTAAAAAAACACTTTCTTTCCTTGTAAACACAAAATATACACACTTAGAATACATATATATATATATATATATATATATATATATACACATGTCATTGTGACATATATACACTACCGGTCAAAAGTTTAGGGTCACTTAGAAATTTCCTTATTTTTGAAAGAAAACCCGTTTTTTTCCAATGAAGCTAACATTAAATGATTCAGAAATACACTCTATACAGTGTTAATGTGGTAAATGACTATTCTAGCGGCAAACGTCTAGTTTGTAATGCAATATCTTCATAGGTGTATAGAGGCCCATTTCCAACAACCATCACTCCAGTGTACTTATGGTATTTTGTGTTCGCTAACTGTGTAAGAAGGCTAATAGATGGTTAAAATACCCTTTAAAACCCTTGTGCAAGTATGTTAACACAGCTGAAAACCGTTTGGTTGATTAGAGAAGCTATAAACCTGACCTTCCTTTGAGCTTGTTGAGAATCTGGAGCATTACATTTGTTGGTTCCATTAAACTCTCAAAATGGCCAAAAAAAAAGAACTTTCTTGTGAAACTCGACAGTCTATTCTTGTTCTTAGAAATGAAGGCTATTCCATGCGAAAATTTACCAAGAAACTGAAGAATTCATACAATGGTGTGTAGTACTCCCTTTAGAGGAGTGCACAAACAAGCTCTAACCAGAGAAGAAAGACAAGTGGGAGGCCCCGCTGCACAACTGAGCAACAAGACAAGTACATTAGAGTCTTTAGTTTGAAAAATTGACGCCTCACAGGTCCTCAACTGGCAGCTTCATTAAACAGTACACATTAAACGCCAGTGTCAACATCTACAGTGAAGAGGCGATTTGGGGATGCTGGCCTTCAGGGCAGATTGGCAAAACAAAAGCCATATTTAAGACTGGCTTAAATGAAAGGAAAAGATTAATATGGGCAAAAGAACACAGACATTGGACAGAGGAATATTGGCTTTTGTTTTGCCAATCTGCCCTGAAGGCCAGCATCCCCAAATCGCCTCTTCACTGTAGATGTTGACACTGGCGTTTAATGTGTACTGTTTAATGAAGCTGCCAGTTGAGGACCTGTGAGGCGTCAATTTTTCAAACTAAAGACTCTAATGTACTTGTCTTGTTGCTCAGTTGTGCAGCGGGGCCTCCCACTTGTCTTTCTTCTCTGGTTAGAGCTTGTTTGTGCACTCCTCTAAAGGGAGTACTACACACCATTGTATGAATTCTTCAGTTTCTTGGTAATTTTTCGCATGGAATAGCCTTCATTTCTAAGAACAAGAATAGACTGTCGAGTTTCACAAGAAAGTTCTTTTTTTTTGGCCATTTTGAGAGTTTAATGGAACCAACAAATGTAATGCTCCAGATTCTCAACAAGCTCAAAGGAAGGTCAGGTTTGTAGCTTCTCTAATCAACCAAACGGTTTTCAGCTGTGTTAACATACTTGCACAAGGGTTTTAAAGGGTATTTTAACCATCTATTAGCCTTCTTACACAGTTAGCGAACACAAAATACCATAAGTACACTGGAGTGATGGTTGTTGGAAATGGGCCTCTATACACCTATGAAGATATTGCATTACAAACTAGACGTTTGCCGCTAGAATAGTCATTTACCACATTAACACTGTATAGAGTGTATTTCTGAATCATTTAATGTTAGCTTCATTGGAAAAAAACGGGTTTTCTTTCAAAAATAAGGAAATTTCTAAGTGACCCTAAACTTTTGACCGGTAGTGTATATACATATATTTATAGTTTATTCACTTCTACATAGTAAAATAGCCTCTGATTCAATTGCCGGGTAAAGCCGGCATTTGTGAAAAGACAGAAGCACCCGAGGGTCCAGTCGCCACAGAGATGTTGCATCGCACCCAGCGGTGTGACAACTTACTCTCAGGTAAGGAGGAAACACCCCATTGACTCCAACCACTGCATTCAACAGTACACTATGCCAGCTGAGTGTAGGCGGACCCAATGGGATGGTCTAGCTCAGGCTGGTTAGAACAGGGTGTAGCTAGTTGGATGGGAGGGGTTGAGGCAGCCTTATGCTGCATGTCTTTGTAGTAAGAATTGTTTCCTTTCCTGCTTTCTTACTACGTTGCATACTCAACTCTGCTACATCACTCTGCACCATTGCTCTATCTCACATCTATCTGCCCTGGAAGGATACCGTCTTACCTGTAGAAGACTTATCACCTAGCTGCACTACACCATCCCTGCCAGAGGACCTGCACAGCAGCGCTGGTCACCCTGACCAGGTACTACAGGTGGCGTCACGACAAACTACACAAACATTCTATCATCCCCTGGAAATATCCCACATTCCAGTGAGCGACCAGGGCACGAACATACCCGTCACATCCCCCATAGAAGTCGACGGGCTTGGTGCCGAGTACCCCCAAAACCTGTGGCTCTGTGCGACTCAACTTTGGCGTCACGAACAGGATTCAGAAGCTCGCTATAAGCGAGTCCTGTGTGCCTTAATTGAACTGTTTTTTTGCTTGAGAATTGCAAAAATCATCATAGACTGTATTTGCCATTTTTCCGTCATATCTGCGCCACGAGGCACAGGTGAAGAATAAGGGCGTGCTCTCGTGGGCGTACACTCACTCCGTGGCGTGAAAACGATGTCCGCACACTATAAATGTTACTGCAATGTAAGATCGTGCCCCACAGCTCTGGAGTTCCGCCTCCTCATCCTCTTCAGTGGGCGGAAACGAACGCGAAGGTCCCGCCTCCCTACAAAAGATGGCGCCTCTCCTGATGCTAATGACACATGTGACTTGGCAGAGATGGCGAACGGACATGAGCAGAAGTGGGAAGGGATGGAGGAGTCAGAGCTCTCCCCCACGGAAGCGACCCGATCGCCACGGAGCCACCGTTTGGCACCCGGCCTGGAAACCCTCCTACGCTGGAAGAAGCGGAGGATACCCTGAGAGACCTGGCCCGGCACCGGGAGGAGGTCGCCAGGATGAAAGCGAGCTGGCGGACCCTAAAACTACAATTGGAGCGGCGCCAATCCCTCTTACCCCCTGAAGTGTCTGTACCGGAAGGTGAGGCACCCGTTCCAGTAGAGGAGGCCGTGCGGGCATCCCAGCCCTTGCAATCTGAACCGGTTGACAGTATCTCAGTGGAGGCACCCGTTCCAGTACAGGAGGCCGTGCGGGCATCCCAGCCCTTGCAATCTGAACCGGTTGACAGTATCTCAGTGGAGGCACCCGTTCCAGTACAGGAGGCCGTGCGGGCATCCCAGCCCTTGCAATCTGAACCGGTTGACAGTATCACAGTGGAGGCACCCGTTCCTGCAGAAAACGCCACACCAGCACCCCAGATCCCGCTGTCTGCCCCCGTCGCTGAGGCAGAAGAAGCGACACCTGTCCTCATGGAGGAGGCCACGCAGGCACCAGAGCTCTACCTGCCTGTACCGGAGCCCCGACCGTTATCTGTTCCAGAGCCGGCTGCTTCCGCCACAGGTGAGCGCCGCCAGGACTGGCGGGCGCCAGGAGAGCTGCCGCAAACCGGACATCGTAAGCTGGCGTTTGATGGTGGAGACATGGAGCTGCTGGTGGAGGAGAATTACAACCGGCGTCAGGAGGAAGAGTGGTGACGTCGGGAGCGGGAAGCAGAGCGACAAAGGGAGCAGAGAGAATCCCAAAAGCTTCGGCAACGTCACCTGGAGAAGGACCTGGCAGAGAAGGCACGTATGAGAAAGGATAAAAGTACGCTGAGGGAGCCGCGGCGTAAGGGTGCAGTACGGAACTTTAAGTTAAAAGGTGGTTGGGGCTTCATCCAGGAGCCTGGACTTTATTTAGAAGTTTTTGTAACCCGGCGGGACGTGGAGGCTCACCTCCCAGAAGGACACCCGGGGAGGGACCTGTTGCCAGGAGACTTGGTGACTTACACCCGACACTGGGGTTACAATGGATGGTACGCCCTAAATGTTACCAGGTGCGACCCCTACTCCCCAGAGTGTCAGGAAACTGACAGACCCTACGAGCCTTCAGCCTCCCCCAACCAGGCCTCTGCACAAGTGCCCACCTGTTGTGAATGGGTTTGAGATGAGTTCTGAGCAGAGGCTCCCTCTGGTGGTTACAAGCGGTACTAGTGAGGATTGTGAGGACTGGGAATCAGGTGTTACTGATTGGTCTTATGTAAGGGAGTCATTTTCCCATCAGGGTTGCCGGTGACCAATTGTTCTGGTCTGAATCCTTCTTTCCAGTTTCCCTTGTAGCCTGCTGTGTCGTGTCTGCATCTCCTGCTATCAGATAAGACAATTTCTTATTTTGTGTTTTTGCTATATTTTTGCATTTTGTCCTGCACTTCTGTGGGGGCCTTCAGGGTCCCCTCTGGGGGCTTTTGCCCTCTCAGTTTAGTCCAGCCACTGTGTTTTGTACTTTTGCTTTTTCCAGTTTTTTTTTGAAATTCTGAAACTTAGCTCGATCCCCCAAAAACAAATCTGGCATGGGGATCCTAGGTTCCACAACAGGCAACCTAGCAAGATATGCAGCAATACTCTGAACCTCAGTGGCAAGCTGATCCACACGGCCAGACAACTGTGCAAACTCCATTGGGAGAAAAGATCCTCCCCAGCACCCAGAGATACAGAGGGAAAAAAAAAAAAAATGCAACAAACAGAAAAATATCTCTGACAACTTTTCTTCCTTCAAAATATTTTTTCCCTTCTGTGAGTACCATACAATTTTTATGGCCGGTGATAACTGTTGTGAATGGGTTTGAGATGAGTTCTGAGCAGAGGCTCCCTCTGGTGGTTACAAGCGGTACTAGTGAGGATTGTGAGGACTGGGAATCAGGTGTTACTGATTGGTCTTATGTAAGGGAGTCATTTTCCCATCAGGGTTGCCGGTGATACTGTTATGTTACGGTAGCTGAGGAGTGCAGGTAAAAAAGGAAATACACCAGAGCAGTTGGAATCTATGAGATTGCAGTACCCTGACTAACCACCGCAACTAGAGGCAGCCGTGGAGCGTTCCTACGTTGGTCCTAGACGCCTCGTCACAGCCTGAGAAACTAACTACACCTAAAGATAGAAATAGGAAAGCTATCTGCCCCGGAGCAGAACCCCAAAGATAATAGAAAGCCCCCAAACATGTAATGGCGGTTAGACAAGAGGAAATACAGACACAGAAAGAAAATAGTATGAGCAAACGCTGGGGCCCAAACTATCTAAATAGAAAAGGATAGGAAGGGTACTTACTGCAATCTCAGAAAACCCTGAAAAAACACCAACTCTACTAATTTCAAAATCACCTGAGATCACACGACCTCTACCACCTAAACTAGTTCTCTGGTGTAACAAAAACAAAACAGCAGCCACTGAAAAAAAACTGGAAAAAGCAAAAGTACAAAACACAGTGGCTGGACTAAACTGAGAGGGCAAAAGCCCCCGGAGGGGACCCTGAAGGCCCCCACAGAAGTGCAGGACAAAATGCAAAAATATAGCAAAAACACAAAATAAGAAATTGTCTTATCTGATAGCAGGAGATGCAGACACGACACAGCAGGCTACAAGGGAAACTGGAAAGAAGGATTCAGACCAGAACAATTGGTCACCGGCAACCCTGATGGGAAAATGACTCCCTTACATAAGACCAATCAGTAACACCTGATTCCCAGTCCTCACAATCCTCACTAGTACCGCTTGTAACCACCAGAGGGAGCCTCTGCTCAGAACTCATCTCAAACCCATTCACAACACCCACCCCACGCCGTAAATCTCCCCAGCCTCCCTCAGTGGTCTCCTCAGCAGCCCCAGCTATGGACATAATAATGATAGCTGGCCCGTACCCGGCGCCTGTTAGGCCCCCTGGGGTTCGTTCAGTCCGGGACATAGGGGTCCAGACCCGGAGGGAGAAGAAAGAGGTGGCCACACAGACCCAGATAGCGGGTCACGACGTCACTGTACAGGCCACACAACGTCATCAGGTCTGGGTGGACCCTCCTGTCACGGATGTTTGGCAAGCTCCAGAACAGTACCAGGTGGTACCTGGAAGAGGCCAGCCAAAGAAGTCTAAATAACCCGGACAGGGTCTCTGTATGTAAATAGTTAAATTATTGATGTACCCGGACGGGTGAATGTTCATAAAAAGAAGTTTATTGTTGCCATAATATACCCAGGTTGGGTAATGGTTTGATGTACCCGGACGGGTGAATGTTCAGAAGAACAAGTTTATTGTTGCCTTAATATACCCAGGTTGGGTAATGGTGTTTCACTGTAATCAAAATGTTGAACTTTGAAGCCATGAACTGTACTGGCTCACAAACTTTTCTGTAAATAGTTGGCACTTCGGTGCTCCATCTTGGTTTTACAAAAAACTTAACTGTGCACTATTTTCAACTACCTCAGAAACTAAAAACCCGTTTGGTGTGGCCGAAAGTGAGGTCTGCTCAAGAAAAGTCTTGCAGCCCACCCAAGACCACAGTTGGAGGTTTGGAGCGGGTCCTCCACACAAGCACAAGTAAAGGACACTGTGAAGTTACCCCGGTGGGGGTAGTCCTAAGAAGTCTCCACGAACTTCGGCACTAATGTTATTTGCACTTTTGTAATGTTATTATTAAAAATTTTATTATGCAACGTTTAACTTGAAGTGTTTCCTGCTTTCTTACTACGTCGCATAGTCCACTCTGCTACATCACTTTGCACCATTGCTCTATCTCACATCTATCTGCCCTGGAAGGATAGCGTGTTACCTGTAGAAGACTTTTCACCTACCTGCACTACACCATCCCTTCCAGAGGACCTGCACAGCAGCGCTGGACACCCTGACCAGGTACTACAGGTGGCGTCACGACAAACTACACGAACATTCTATCATCCCCTGGAAATATCCCACATTCCAGTGATCGCCCAGGTCACGGACCGAGCTGTGCTACTCGTGACATCCCCCATAGAAGTCGACGTGATCGGTGCCGAGTACCCCCAAAACCCCTGTCTCTGTGCGACTCAACTTCCCTCACTGTGCTGGCACTTTACATTTACAATGCCTCTGGGTTTTTTTTTGGGGGGGTGGGGAACATTCAGACTTTTGCTATGGGGCCCCATGTTTTATATGTACGCCCCTGCTGCTGAGGCATGGTATTTAAGGCTTTTAAGGAGCCAACATACATGGACCTTGCCAGCAGCGTCGGACTGGAGTACCTTGGGCCCACCAGAGAAAATATATTCTTGCGGCCCAACATTATACTTCCCAACCTTTGAATAAGGGAAAGAGGGACAAAGGCTGTGGCACGCTGTGCATGCTGCAGAAAATTTTAGGCCATGCCACGTTGCACCACAGACTGTCCAGGAGTTGGTGGATGCTTTAGTCCAGGTGTGGGAGGAGATCCCTCACGAGACCATCCGTCGCGCTCATCAGGAGCATAGCCAGAAGTTGTAGGGAGGTCATACAGCATACCTCCCAAATTTGGAAGACAGGAAAGAGGATTAAAGGCTGTGGCGTGTGTTGCGCGCCGCTGAAAATTTTAGGCCACGCCCCGACAACACCCATTTCACAGCTAATCACACCCATATCCTCGCCCCAAGCGTAACCATTTAGCACTGCTGATCACACTGACTGGTAATGAGGGCACAGTGGCTGGTACTGAGGAAAAGAAAGAAAGAGCAGCGAGAGAGAAAGAACAAACAGAGAAAGAAAGAGAGGAAAGAAAGAAAAGAGAGAAAGAAAGAACAGAGAGAAAAAAGAACAGAAAGCGAGAAGGAAAGAACAGAGAGCGAGAAAGAAAGACTAGAGACAGAGCCATAGGCGTAGCTAGGGTTTTGGTTTAGTGGGGGCAAAACTTCTGAGTGGGCCCATCATCAGAGAACCTTAGCAAATGACCACGCTGTTGGCCAAAATAATCTATATATAAAAAGACCAATATTGATATTACCGCCATATGGTCTGTGTTAAATAATACCAGTCCTACAGAACATATAGATTACAACACAGGTACAGATAATGACTTACCGCTGATGTTCTTTCTAATGGAATTGTTCACTTTTCATGTCTTTTCCATCTGGCCCACACCGACATGACGACTTCTCCAGCCAGGACTCGACTGCACCCCCATTAAAAAAAAAAATCAAAAAAAACCTCACCTCCCGGCTCCTGTGCTGCTCACTGTTCTCCCTCTCAGCGTCTGACAGCGGGCGCCGGCAGGTGATGTTATTGCGCCCGCTGTCATACGCTGAGAGGGGGATTATGGGAGAGAAGGAGCGCTCGCTCCTTCTCTCTCTATGCGGTCAGCTTTATCGGCTGGATGCCGATACAGCTGACCCTCCGATGACGGGTGGGGGGCCCACTGCTGGCACCGGGCCCCCCCAACGCCTGTTCAGGCCCCATAGCTTCCGGGCGGCAGAGCAGGGAGAGCGATTCTCCCTGCTCTGCCGCAGAATGTAACTGTATCGTAGCTCCGGGTGGGCCCCCTCAGAGCGCGGGCCCCGTGGCCACCGCCCCCTCTGCCCCGCGACCTATCCTTTCAAATCAGGGCCCACCACGCAGGAGCTGGGGCCCACCGTAGGTTTCTCCGGTGTCTCAGTCCGACCCTGCTTGCCAGCCTGATAATACCAGGCCACAGCAGTCTGCATATCTTGGCTGGTTAATAAAAATAGGGGATCCCCTCGAAAAAAATTTGGCGTGGGGTCCCCCCTATTTTTGTTAACCAGCCAGATGAAGCAGACTGCTGAGGCCTGGTTTTTCAGGCTGCTAAGGATCCAATATCCATGGACCTTGCCAGCCTGATAATACCAGGCCACAGCAGTCTGCATATCTTGGCTGGTTAACAAAAATAGGGGATCCCCTCGAAAAAAAATTGGCGTGGGGTCCCCCCTATTTTTGTTAACCAGCCAGATGAAGCAGACTGCTGAGGCCTGGTTTTTCAGGCTGGTAAGGATCCAATATCCATGGACCTTGCCAGCCTGATAATACCAGGCCACAGCAGTCTGCTTAGCTTGGCTGGTTAACAAAAATAAGGGATCCCCTCGAAAAAAAAACGGCGTAGGGGTCCCCCTATTTTTGTTAACCAGCCAAGTAAAATGCAGACTGCTGCGGCCTGGTATTAAAAGACTGTCAAGGCCCATGGATTTTGGCCCTCAACAGCCTGATAATACCAGGCTACAGCAGCCCCACATTTGGCGCATCAAAAGATGTGCCAATTGTGGCACTTTACCCGGCTCTTCCCACTGCCCTGTAGCGGTGGCAAGTGGGGTAATAAGGGGTTAATGTCACCGTTGATTGCACGGTGACAATAATCCCGGTTAATAATGGAGAGGTGTCAATAAGACACCGATCCATTATTAATCCCAAAGTTTTAAAATGTAATAAAAAAAAAGACACAGCAAGAAAAAAGTATTTAATGAAATAAAAGAGACAACACAGTTTTCATTTATTTTATTATACTCTCATTCCTGCGACGCCATCGATCTCCTGTAAAAAAAGGAAAAAAAAAAAAACCAACAGTATACCACCTGTCCGACGCAGTCCATAGTAACGACTGTCCCACGGCGATCCAGCTCTGCTACATCGGAATGACAGGCAGAGGTTGTCATCCCGGCGCAGCACAGCTGATTACCTGCTTCCCCGGCGGTGACGTCATCGGACTGACTGCTTTACGGCCGGGATTACCCAGCAGTCACTGCAGTTATCGCGAGAAACTGCATGTGACCGCCGGGGAAAGATGATGGCGGCCATCAACCAGTCCAGGCCGTGACCACCGGAGATCTTCTGCCAGGTAAGTGCCGCTGACTCCTGACAGACCCGACCGACGGACACTCACAGTGACAGTGACAAATCCGATTCCGGTATACGATATATGGAAAATATCGAAACTAAGTATCGAAAGTCCGATACAGCTAATATCGGCCGATACCCGATACTTGCGGTATCGTATCGCTCAACACTATTAAAGAGTCAATATTGTGTTTTAGGACTGCTAAGCCCAACAGGTGGCAACACTAGTTGTCATCTTCTCTAAAAAGAATATGTGCCTAACAAATCTTTCTCTACTTTTCCTGTGGTTTCTAGTAGAATGCATCACACTGCAATGTATGAAGTGCCCCAACTATGGCAGCACAACAAGGAATTGCTAGAAACATTTGGTAAAAATGATTATTGTGATGAGTGCTGTGCTGGAATTGCTGTCCTCATCTCTTTTTTTTTTGTACTGCTGAAAGCCCTCCTTCTCTCTGCAGCTCTCATACTTCTCCCTTCCCCCCCTGTCAGCCTGCACTCAGGCAGTGTAATGTGAGCTGCCAGTGCTGGAAGTTTTCCCGCTTCACCGCAGGGGTCCTGCATTGTCCGAACACGTGCTTTCTTCCTATAGCAGCCATGTTGGAGTATTCATTCTTTTTTGGTTAATAACACGGTGGGAGCATTCGCTAGAAACACGAACGTCACTGTGTTGAACCATGCGCCGACCGGCATCGTTCCCGTGGTACCGGTGAACCCGTAACTCCAACAGAGCCCGAGAAATGGAATTCTCGGGTGCCCCATGAGCTATGTCACCCAAGTTTGGGTTCATTTGAACCATTATTTCAAAGCAAGATCATTGATAGGTCTGCCATTATTCTGCTAGAGTTCCCCGCTGAGTTATGAACCTTATGATATCGCAGAGCTCAAACCATAGCTTGCAGCCAGGGGAGGTGGCCAGAGGACCAGCCCTTTTTGTGAGGTCAGAAGCTGACATGCATAAGTCTTACAGTGAAGTTCCTTAGGGAGTCTTTCTGCTGGGATGTGCTGAGTAAGAGATCTACCAATGAACTATTACGTGTGGCTCCTTCCCCCAGCCTGGCTTGCCTGTATATGATCTAACAACCATGTGAGTGATTTTCATTCTTAATCCTATTTTATTTTATAACTGCATCTGTATATAACAATATTGTCTCAGTTTGTTACATCTTTTTATATTATATAAGCATTGCCTGTTTTTAAGGAATAAACCTATAAATTTATTAGTTTGCTTCTCCTGCTCTATAAACGAATTTGCACGTGCCTGAAGCACTACGCTACTGTTTTGGGGTTGCTACGGACCCTCTTGATAAATTGTTCATCAAAAGCCGTAGCTGGTGGCAGCTAAAAGAAAGGGGTGTAAAGTGTTAATCTATTGGGTGACGCTGGCAGTGACGCAGCGGGGTTTATAAGGGTACTGCCTGGCGGCAGCCAGGAGTAATTATAATTCCCTCACTGCAGCGTGCCCAATAGCCAGCACACATCCAAGTGACCCGTCTGGCGACTAATTATCCTAGGTGCAGTTCCCTGACTGACCTGAGGGTAAGGGGGGGGGCGCCAGAGAGCTGCAAGTTCCTAAGTGGAAGTGGGATAGTTATAAATCCCTGCAGTTTACTGGGTCGGACGGCAGCAGCCGTCGTGTGTGTGCACGTTCCATCACATGTGGTGGCAGCGGTGGGATCACAAGCCGTGACCCCCGGGCTACCGTGTGGCGGACTGTGTGCCCGTTCATCACATATTGGTGGCACAGCGGTGGGATTATAGAGCATTAGTGATCTGGTTTGAGCAATCATTCCATTCACTAAAAAACTTGCACGGTTCTTCAGCGACCCTGCAGCTAAAGTTTTGGAGAACAGACTCAGTGTTTATTAGTCCTGAGACAATTGTGTGTACTTGCGGTTACCCCTCCCTTCTCTTTGTTTTTCTATCCTATCTTTTATTTGGCAACCATGGCTACCATAGGAGCAAGTTGGTTCGACAAGCAGAACAGGGACACTCTTGTGGGAATCTGCGTGTACCACGGCCTTGTCCACACGAACCGAACCAAAGGCCAACTGGTCCAGGCCCTGAAGGAGCTGGGCGAGCATCGGAGCGTGGCGGGCGCAGGAGCAGAGGCCCAACCCTGACTGCTTACACCCAGAGAGAGGTGGACCCTTACCTGCGGGCGGCCCTGGAGGGACTCACCGCTGACAACCGGGAAGAACGCCTGAGGCTGATCCAGCAAGCTCAAGAGAGAGCCGACCAGCGAGAGGCCAAACAGCGAGAGGCTGAGAGAGCCGAGCGCCAAGCCCAGCGGAGGCTGAGAGAGCAGAGCGGGAAGCTCAGAGAGCCCATGAACTGGAGCTGCTCAGACAAGGGGCAATACCCTCCACAGCCCAGAGCGGTACACCCAGCAGCTCTCAGAGTCCCAAGCCCCGGCCGGAGCACTTTCCCGTGCTGGAAAAGGAAGGAGACTTGGACACTTTTCTGCGGGCCTTTGAGAAAGTCTGCAGACAGTACCGGCTGCCTGCCGACCAATGGGCCAGGTACTTGACCCCCGGGCTGAAGGGCAAAGCTTTGGAGGCGTTCGCTTCCCTCGCACCAGATCAAGACAGTGACTATGAGGCCATCAAGCAGGCCCTGATTGCCAAGTACCAGCTAACCCCTGAGGTATACCGAAAGAAGTTCCGGAACCTCCAACGTGGCCCACACGACAGTTATAGCGATGTGGTGCAAGGACTCCGGAACCACTTTGACCAGTGGATCCATGGACTGTCAGTTGACACCTATGAGGAGCTGAAAGACCTGATGATCAAAGACCAGTTCCTGCATCTGTGCCCAGCTGAGGTCCGACAGTTCATCCTGGACCGAGAACCAGAGGACGCGGTCACAACAGCCCGGATCGCCGACAGCTATGAGGCCAACCGGAAACCCGAGGTGCGGAAGGCCGTCACCACCCGTTGGGGAGGGGGTAAGCCTGCAACCAACCCCAGTGCCCCTGCCAGTCGTCCCTCTGGAGGCACTATCCCCTTTGCCAGCGCCAGGCCTACATCAGACCCCCGCCAGTGTTTCTCCTGTAAAAGGACTGGTCACATCAGCGCCACCTGTCCGGAGAGGCAGAAGAACCCCCCAGCCAAGGCCTCCAGGCCCAACGCCTCTGTTCTTTTGGTGGGTGGTGTGGTGGGGAGGGTTGATGACAACGTGCAGCCCGTCCGCGTGGGGCCCGTCTTGCTACAGGCCTCAAGGACACCGGGGCTGAGCGAACCCTCATCCGACCCGAACTGGCGGCCCCTGAAGAGTTGATTCCGGGGAAAACCCTAACTGTCACAGGGATTGGGGGTGTCCACTACCCCTTGCCGATAGCCCGAGTTTTCATTGACTGGGGTGCCGGGAGCGGGGTGAAGGAAGTGGGGATGTCCGAAAACCTGCCCACTGATGTTTTATTGGGGACTGATCTGGGGAGGATGGTGGCGTACTATGTCCCTGACACCCCTTCCCAATCTGATGATAAGGTTAACGTTAACCATGATGTTGATGTTGATGGGAAACTGATTGTGTTACCTGCTAATGCTTTGCGAAGTGATGATGCAACTGATAACCTTTCTTTCCCTAGGACTGATGTTGATAGTGATGTATCTGTGCCATCTGAATCTGTTAACCCTTTCTCTGAAGTGGTAGATGTGTCCACAGGTACAGGAGCGTTCAGTCCCGTCGCTCTGCGGAGTGAGACGGCTGAGGAACCCCTAGCAGGAGCAAGCGACAGTGCTCAAGGAAATGGGGAGGTGCATGGGAACCGGGAGGAAGGTGACGCCATGACACTGACCAGTGCCACCGAGGAAGGTAACTGGCCCATAAGTAGCACTGCTCCTGAAGTGTTGGGGGTGGATGGGGAGGTAGAGCCCATAGCAGCGCAGGCTGATGGGTCTATAGAAATCCCCGGGGAGACTGCATATGTAGCTGCTGTCACCCGCAGTCAGAGTGCCCGGATCGCAGGTAGCGCCCTGCCATCTGGACCCTCCTCCGCTACTGGAGAGACTGAACCAGAGGTGGACCCAGAGCCGGTCCCAGAGGGTCCCAGTGAGGGAGGAACCCTGACGTCACTTCTGGCTGCCTCCAGCCAGGAGTTCCAGGCCGCTCTGCACTCAGATGCGAGCCTGGAGAACTTGAGGCACCTCGCCGAGACGCCCACCTCCGTGACTGATAAGGAGAGGGTGTTCTGGGAACGAGGAAGGTTGTACCGGGAGACAGTACCCGGAGATTCCCAAAAGGAGTGGTTGAGGGGGAAACAGCTGGTCGTCCCGCACCAGTTCCGAGGTGAGTTGTTGAGGATTGCCCATGAGATTCCACTCGCTGGACACTTGGGGATCAGCAAAACTAAGGCACGGCTGTCTCAACACTTCTATTGGCCCAAGATGGGGACAGATGTGACTAACTACTGCCGCTCCTGTATCACCTGTCAAAGAGTGGGGAAGGCGGGGCCTGCTCTTAAGGCTCCCCTGACCCCGTTGCCAGTGATAGAGGAGCCTTTCCAGAGGATCGCGGTGGACATTGTGGGCCCGCTGGCCGTTCCCAGCAGCTCTGGAAAGCAATACATCCTTACTGTGGTAGACTACGCTACCCGGTACCCGGAGGCAGTAGCTCTGTCCTCAACTAGGGCAGATAAGGTGGCGGATGCACTGGTGACCATCTTTTCACGGGTAGGATTTCCCAGGGAGATGCTTACCGATCAAGGGACTCAATTTATGTCTCGCCTAATGAAGGCTCTCTGCAGCAAAATGCAGGTGACGCGTATGGTATCGAGTGCGTATCACCCACAGACCAATGGTTTGTGTGAGCGCTTTAACGGTACCCTCAAACAGATGCTCCGCATGCTGGTTGAGACCCAGGGACGCGATTGGGAGTGGTACCTCCCACACCTGCTATTTGCCTACAGAGAAGTCCCGCAGGCCTCGACGGGGTTCTCCCCCTTCGAGCTCCTGTATGGTAGGCGAGTCCGGGGACCCCTTGGGTTGATAAGAGAATCCTGGAAGATGAGCCAAACCCCACGGAAGTGTCCATCGTGGATTATGTCATGCGCTTCCGCGACAAGATGCAGACCTTGACGCAGTTGGTGCATGACAACATGACGCAGGCTCAGGCTGACCAGAAGCACTGGTACGACCAGAACGCCCGGGAGCGGACCTACCAGGTGGGTCAAAAGGTGTGGGTGCTGGTCCCCGTACCAAAGGATAAGCTTCAGGCAGCCTGGGAAGGCCTGTACGTCGTGCACCAACAGCTCAACCCAGCCACCTACGTGGTCACGCTTGACCACACTCGGGGTAGGCGCAAGGCCTTTCACGTCAACATGATGAAGGCCCATCACGAACGTGAAGCCTGCGTCCTACCGGTCTGCAATCTGCCCGAGGACGGGGAAGAGGATCCCCTCCTGGACATGCTGGCCCAAGCTAATGCCAATGGGTCCATTGAGGACATGGAGGTAAATGCCTCGCTAACCGTCTCCCAGCGGTTGCAGTTGCTGACCACTCTGGAACCCTTCCGGGCCGAGTTCACGAACCGACCCGGAAGGACCGAGTTGGCAGTCCACGAGGTGGACACCAGGAATCACGCCCCGTTACTGCGGACACCTTATCGGATCTCTGAGGAAGTGCAGCAGATTATGCGCCAGGAGATCCATGAGATGTTGCAGCTGGGGGTGATCCGGCCGTCCAAAAGCGCGTGGGCCTCACCTGTAGTTCTCGTGCCAAAAAAGGATCGGACCACCCGGTTCTGCGTGGACTACAGGGGGCTCAGCGCCATCACTACCTCTGATGCGCACCCAATGCCACGCATCGAGGATCTGCTGGAGCGGTTGGCGAATGCCAAGTACATATCCATCATGGATTTGAGCCGGGGATACTGGCAGATTCCCCTGAGCCCTGCGGCGCAGGAGAAATCTGCCTTTATCACCCCTTTTGGACTGTGCGAGTCCACGGTCATGCCTTTCGGCATGAAGAATGCCCCTGCCACTTTCCAGCGGATGGTCAACCACCTGCTTCAGGGACTGGAGGAGTACACTGTGGCGTACCTGGACGACATTGCCGTCTTCAGTTCCACCTGGGAGGAACACCTTCAGCATCTCCAGGAGGTGCTCAAGCGTATTCACCAGGCAGGTCTGACCATCAAGCCGGGAAAATGCCAGATGGGCATGAGGGAGGTCCACTACCTGGGGCACCGGGTAGGCGGGGGTTCCATGAGTCCAGAGCCCGAGAAAGTGGACGCGATCGTGTCCTGGCCCACCCCCAGGACCAAAAAGCAGGTGAAGTCCTTCCTGGGCACTGCAGGGTACTATAGGCGTTTCGTACCGAACTATAGCGCCATTGCAAAACCCTTGACGGACCTCACCAAGGGCGGTCTACCCCAAACAGTCAACTGGACAGATGGCTGTGAGGCGGCATTCCGAGCTTTGAAAACAGCCCTGTGCAGCTCTCCAGTGTTGAGAGCCGTCGACAGCAGTCGGCCCTTCCTGGTACAGACTGATGCCAGCGAATTTGGCCTCGGTGCTGTACTCAGCCAGGTTGATTCGGGGAACCAGGAGCACCCCGTGTTGTACCTGAGCCGGAAACTTCTGCCAAGGGAAGTGGCATACTCCACCATCGAGAAGGAGTGCTTGGCCATGGTCTGGGCACTGCAACGTTTGCAGCCCTACCTGTACGGGCGCACCTTCAAGGTGGTCACCGACCACAACCCTCTGAGCTGGCTGCACACAGTGTCCGGAACCAATGGTAGGTTGCTACGCTGGAGCCTTGCCCTGCAGCAGTATGATTTTGCCGTACAACACAAGAAAGGCAGTGATCATGGAATGCTGATGGGTTATCACGACGTGGCGAACCCGCTGAGGTGCGCATGTCGGATTACCGACAGGTCATGCCTCCGTAGCGCCCTCAAAGGGGGGGAGGTGTGATGAGTGCTGTGCTGGAATTGCTGTCCTCATCTCTTTTTTTTTTTGTACTGCTGAAAGCCCTCCTTCTCTCTGCAGCTCTCATACTTCTCCCTTCCCCCCTGTCAGCCTGCACTCAGGCAGTGTAATGTGAGCTGCCAGTGCTGGAAGTTTTCCCGCTTCACCGCAGGGGTCCTGCATTGTCCGAACACGTGCTTTCTTCCTATAGCAGCCATGTTGGAGTATTCATTCTTTTTTGGTTAATAACACGGTGGGAGCATTCGCTAGAAACACGAACGTCACTGTGTTGAACCATGCGCCGACGGGCATCGTTCCCGTGGTACCGGTGAACCCGTAACTCCAACAGAGCCCGAGAAATGGAATTCTCGGGTGCCCCATGAGCTATGTCACCCAAGTTTGGGTTCATTTGAACCATTATTTCAAAGCAAGATCATTGATAGGTCTGCCATTATTCTGCTAGAGTTCCCCGCTGAGTTATGAACCTTAGGATATCGCAGAGCTCAAACCATAGCTTGCAGCCAGGGGAGGTGGCCAGAGGACCAGCCCTTTTTGTGAGGTCAGAAGCTGACATGCATAAGTCTTACAGTGAAGTTCCTTAGGGAGTCTTTCTGCTGGGATGTGCTGAGTAAGAGATCTACCAATGAACTATGACGTGTGGCTCCTTCCCCCAGCCTGGCTTGCCTGTATATGATCTAACAACCATGTGAGTGATTTTCATTCTTAATCCTATTTTATTTTATAACTGCATCTGTACATAACGATATTGTCTCAGTTTGTTACATCTTTTTATATTATATAAGCATTGCCTGTTTTTAAGGAATAAACCTATAAATTTATTAGTTTGCTTCTCCTGCTCTATAAACGAATTTGCACGTGCCTGAAGCACTACGCTACTGTTTTGGGGTTGCTACGGACCCTCTTGATAAATTGTTCATCAAAAGCCGTAGCTGGTGGCAGCTAAAAGAAAGGGGTGTAAAGTGTTAATCTATTGGGTGACGCTGGCAGTGACGCAGCGGGGTTTATAAGGGTACTGCCTGGCGGCAGCCAGGAGTAATTATAATTCCCTCACTGCAGCGTGCCCAATAGCCAGCACACATCCAAGTGACCTGTCTGGCGACTAATTATCCTAGGTGCAGTTCCCTGACTGACCTGAGGGTAAGGGGGGGCGCCAGAGAGCTGCAAGTTCCTAAGTGGAAGTGGGATAGTTATAAATCCCTGCAGTTTACTGGGTCGGACGGCAGCAGCCGTCGTGTGTGTGCACGTTCCATCACATGTGGTGGCAGCGGTGGGATCACAAGCCGTGACCCCCGGGCTACCGTGTGGCGGACTGTGTGCCCGTTCATCACAATTATTTTAATGCAAAACCATAGGATTTTAAAACAGTAATTGGAGTGTGAACTCCCTGTAAAGTTACAGCAATCACAGGAGACACATGTAGGTTTCAGATATTTAGAGCTTATAGTTCAACACGCCATTAAGTTTGTGATCAAATTAGATAGGCTTAGGTTTACATACAACAGCCAATCAGAGGAGGCACAGCTGCAGGAGGAGGGAGAAAACACCAATCTGAACCAATGACGGGACACGATTCTCAGACTACCACAGACTGCTTGTGGACATGCAGCTAAGCTGTAGTCACCGATCACAACTACGTCCTAATTAAGCTGAGCTAAACAGCATCCAAGCAGTAAGAAAAAGAAATAGCAAGTAAGTAATGCTTAAAGATACTGGCTTACAGACAATTTTTTCAGTTTTTGGCTCTTTAATTCGTCGATGTAACTGCACAAAAGGAGCAGAAGGATTAAAGAAAATAGATAAATAGATAGATAGAGAGATATCTAAATAACATGAATATCTTACCCAAATTGCATAGATAACTAGAAAGTTAATGCAGCCCTGTGATTACAGCAGCCTCTACGCTGAGTCAAGTAGGTTTCTGTCCGCAGTGCGAGAGGGGTGAGAAGTGTATAGACAGTGGAATAGGGAGGAGTTGCTATTATAATGAGAAATTGCTGCCAAAATGACCAAGCTGCAGCTCCACAGCATCTGAAACATGGCACAGTGTAGAATATATAGAGGATGAGGTCGGCAACCCAAACAGTGATTTTTCACAGGAGCTACATTTGAATGAACTGAATTTCAATGCTTAACGACCTGACCGCTCCAATGCACCATTTCAAACTTCCCAATGAGTACAAGATCGACAACAAAATTACCTCTTTTGATGAATATCCCGGAACAAGTCTTGCAACGCTATCCCAATTAATTGGCTGAGGGACCCCCACCAGAGAATAAAGAATCATGTCCAAGACCATCTGGTTATTGTCATAGGGGAAGTTATTGTTCTCGGAATATCCTCGACTCATCGTACCTGATGTCGCCCAAAAAAAAAAAAATGAAAACAACAACAATCATTAAGATCAAATATAATAAAAGTGTCTATAACTGTAAAAATGAAAGTTTTTCTGTTGCTTTATATTTAATGATGTTGTAAAATGCTGCATACCTAGTTAAATAATATGAAATCTTTTTAAAGAATATTGCAAAAAAAAATAAAAATAATAATAGTAATAATAATAATATCAGTATATGTCACCATAGTTTGGTTACCTGTGTGGAAAAGAAGGTGCGGTGCTGCTAGAAGAAGGATAGCACAAAGTCCCTAGGATGAGCCAGGGGAAGGCTATGAAGGTTGGTGCTGCAGACAGGAGAGGATGCTGGCGCTGGCAGGCTGGTAGCACTAACTGCTTCATCCGATCATATGACCCCGTCTCCACAAGCCTGAGATGTGAGAAAGGGCAGAAACGGTTTAACTCCAATTAGTGTCCGTATATATTGTAGTGACAGGATGGCAGCCCCTGGAGCTCCTAAATAACGCACATGCCGCCAGGTTTGCATAACCATTTTGCTGCCAAGACAGCTGCAATGCAGAAAAGGCAACGACAGAACAAAGAAAGCTGCTACATTAATTAAAAAAAAGCTATTTTTTTTATGTCACAGCAGTTCTCTGGGATATGCAGTAGAAAGCATGCACATGTGAACGCGCCACTTTATTACTGTGATTTATGGAATGAAACGTCTTACATGCAAATTGGATTACTGTCATCTTGTTACGGCTCATCTGTGCGATCTAAATAGGGAATTGGATTACCTTCATCTCATCATTTATACGCTCACAGTTGTAAAACACTGCGGTTTCTTACAATACGGACGTGTCACGCTGCAGCTCTGCAAGTAAATGCAAACTACACTAGATGGCAGCAGAGTGGAGTTAGGTCTACAGCACTGCAGCGAGGCTACCACCAGGTGGCAGCAGAATAGTCAAACAAGCCGGGTCAAAACCAGAGAGTAACGGAGTACCAAGGGGAGTACCAATCTCAGAATCAGAGCCACGCCAGAAGGTCAGTGCCGGTCAGAAGCAACAGAAACAAGAGACAGAATCAGGTCAGAGCCAATGCCGAGTTGAATACCGGGAAATCCAAACACTAAGCGAGACACAGAGTCGGGATGGGAGGAGAGGGAGGAACAGACACGGGTAAAGTCAGCAGGACAAATCAGGGTATCAGATAGTCAGATACTCACGCCGTAGGCAGAAAATGTAATTGACACTGCCTGCAGGAAGCAGTTGAGAGAAATAGCAGTCCTGACACCAGAACGAGGCAGAGAAAAGTTAACCCCTGACATGACCAGACCGGGAAAGAGGGAGACAGGACTCAATATTCGGCCGGGATCATGACAGGACGATTATGTTTAAGGAAATGGACGCACTTATAAGAATAAAAAAAATGGAATATTAACGCTTTAAAGAAATTACTTGTCTACTACAAGATCGGGACTGAAAGGAAACGTATCATCAATTCACTGAATAGTTGGTTTTATGGATATCTCCAATATTAATATAATCTACTTCACTGTATAACCCAATTTATAAAAATGTATCTTTTATTATTGAATTTTAAAAGTCCCACAATTAGAGCTTGATTAAAAACTTAGAGTTTCACAGCACTAGGGATTCTTAGTGTAGTTATTATTCAATTATTTGATTAGCCCTATATTAATATTGTTTTAAGGTGCAATAAGGAGTCTCAATTCAGAGCTGGTTCGTTCCTAAATCCGACTGTTGCTGAGTAATGCCTGGTCTGTTCCTACAGCTGATATAGTTCTTATAAGTAGTTTATATTGAGCCAATACTGATTGATATTACTAGTTGGCTCCTATATTGCCAAATGTCCCCAAAACTATATAGGAAAGACGAAGAGAATTTAGTAGACTGATTCGGTACACTACGCAGATCTGTGTGGGAACTATTTTTTTTAATAAATTAATGATAGTATGGGGGAGTCTTTATTTCAATAAAGTATTTGTGTGTGTTTTTCCTTTTTCTTACCGAGTTAGTAATGGAGGTGTCTGATAGAAACCTCTCCATGACTAACACCAGGACTTGATGTTAGCGGTGTCTTTGGACAATTCACAGCTGACATCAACGCCAACTACCATTACCCCGATTGCCAACGCACTAAGGCAAGCTGAAAGAGAGAAGGTGAGGCGCCAGAATTATAGCATCTAATGTGATGTGCCCCTTCTGGGGCGGCTGTGGGTCAGTATTTTTAGGTTGGAAGGACCCAATAACCAGGGACCTTCCATCCTGATAGTACAAGTCCCCAGCTGTATGCTTTACCTTTGCTGGTTCAAAAATAGAGGGGACCCCATTTTTTTTTTCATTTATTTAATCATAAAATGCTGTCCAACAAGCTCCACAGGGTGCAATTTTATAATATGCCGGGGGTTGTGCAATTATGTCTGTCTATATATATTCACTGGTATACAGTGATTTTGGTGCCAATGATGTCTCAACGGTGTTATATTAAGTTTCTGGTACCGATTAAAGGGAACTTTTCAGCAACATTGTGATGAGTAACCTACAGACAGTGTCAGGTTGGCACCATTATACTGATTAAAATGATACCTTGGTTGATGCAATCCATCTTGTGGTTGTTTAACCCCTTCCTTACCGATGACGGAATAGTACGTCATCGGTAAGTATTCCCTGCTTTGAGGTGGGCTCCGGCGGTGAACCCACCTCAAAGCTGCGACATGTCAGCTGTTAAAAACAGCTGCCTTGTGCCCGCAATAGGCGCAAGCGGAATCGCGATCGCGCCTATTAACTAGTTAAACCCCGTTGTCAAAGCTGACAGTGGGCATTTAACTAGCGCTTCCGGCCACCGGGCCGGAAGTGAGTGCATCGCCGACCCCCGTCACGTGATCGGGGGTCATCAGTGCGTTGCCATCACAACCAGAGGTCTCCTCGAGACCTCTATGGTTGTTGATGGCAGATGACTATGAGCGCCGCCCTGTGGTCGGTGTTCATAGCAATGCTTTAATTCTACTACATACGAGTAGAAGTGATCTGTGCATCACCTCTATGTAGGAGAGGCGATCGAGTAGTGGCAGCTTCTAGCCTCCCATGGAGGCTATTGAAGCATGCCAAAAGTAAAAAAAAAAAAAAAGTTTAAAAATATTAAAAAAATAAAATATAAAAGTTCAAATCACCCCCCTTTCACCCCATTAAAAATAAAACAATAAAAGAAAAATCACACATACACATTAGGTATTGCCGAGTTCAGAATTGCCCGATCTATCAAAAAAAAAGGATTAACCGGATCGCTAAATGGCGTAGCGAGAAAAAAAATTAAAAACGCCACAATAACTTTTTTTTGGTCGCCGCGACATTGCATTAAAATGCAATAACGGGCGATCAAAAGAACGTAAAAGTGGCATCATTAAAAACATCAGCTCGGTACGCAAAAAATAAACCCTCACCCGACCCCAGATCATGAAAAATGGAGATGCTACGGGTCTCGGAAAATTGCACTTTTTTTTTTTTTTTTTTTTTTTTTAGCAAACTTTGGAATTTTTTTCACCACTTAGGTAAAAAAGAACCTAGACATGTTTGGTGTCTATGAACTTGTAATGACCTGGAGAATCATAGTGGTAGGTCAGTTTTAGCATTTAGTGAACCTAGCAAAAAAGCCAAGCAAGAAACAAGTGTGGGATTGCATTTTTTTTGCAATTTCACAGCACTTGGATTTTTTTTTTCCCATTTTGGAGTACATGACATGGTAAAACCAATGGTGTCGTTCACAAGTACAACTCGTCCCGCAAAAAATAAGCCCTCACATGGCCATATTGACGGAAAAATAAAAAAGTTATGGCTCTGGAAAGAAGGGGAGCAAAAAACGAAAAATCAAAAAAAAACTCCAGAAGTTAAGGGGTTAATCTTTATTTTCTGTTTTGAGTTGCTATGATATGCTCGTGCTTTGGAGCGGCCTGTGGGGGGTCTTCATGTGGTGATCTGATTAGAGTACACCAAAAAAACAAAAAGAAAAAACCCTATAAAATTTAACTTTTATCATCATTTAAAATAGACAAAAAGATAGAGAATAACATCTCCTATAGCCCTAAAATATAGGGGAGATATCTAGATAATAGTCTGAGACTTAGGGCAGACAAGGTGGTATGATGTAAATACAACAAACCTACACTGACCCTATTGGGTCCCTTATAACTGTCCCCCTACCTCGTAATATTGCTATTAGTATATCTCGTAGTATTGCTATTATTGTCTCGTAGTATTGCTATTATTGTCTCGTAGTATTGTTATTAGTGATATTCACTGTTTTTGGAACCTGTGTCTATTGAGACAACTCTGAGGTTCACGTATTCATAAACATGACTTTCTCAAATATTATTCCCTCAGTTTTTCTGAAATGCAGCTATAGGCACTATACAATAAAGTGCACATGTGCTAGAAATAAAAATATATAAAAATAGCATGTAAGATACAGATGCATGAAAAAGCCCCCATATATCACAATCAGGAAATTCCTGAATACAGTCTCATCATTTCTCATGGACAAAAAAAAGGAGCATTTTGTGGGAAACCATAATAGTATATCACTTATCCGGTTGATTATTCCCTATTAGGATGTCTCTGATCGCATTCATATAATATATAAGGTGCAGATGCATAGAATAAACTACCAAATGGTCAGGAACTTCCTGATTATCATTTTTCATAGACAAAAAGAAAAGAAAATTCCATGGGTAAGCATCATAATTAATCACTTATCTGATGGATTGTTCCCAATCCCTTGTCCCTACGCATTTCGAGCCCTCCCATTATTTGGGCTCGTCAGGGGACCAAATGTGAGAGTATGCCATAACAGGAGATGCTTATGGCATACTCTCACATTTGGTTCCCTAGAGATGGCATTTTCTTTTCTTTTTGTCTATGAGAAATGATGTGAAAATGATGCAAAGGCACACATCTGTCTATACGAGACCTCACAGCTCACAGTGCATGTCAGACCAAATGAGAATCATGAGGTCAAAGGAACTGGCCAAGGAGCTCAGAGACAGAATTGTGGCAAGGCACACATCTGGCCAAGGTTAAAAAAGCATTTCTGCAGTACTCAAGGTTTCTAAGAGCACAGTGGCCTCCATAATCCTTAAATGGAAGAAGTTTAGGACCATCAGAAGTCTTCCTAGACCTGGTCATCCCACCAAACAGCAATCGTGGGAGAAGCGCCTTGGTGAGAGAGGTAAAAAAAGAACACCAAGATCACTGTGGCTGAGCTCCACAGATGCAGTAGGGAGATGGAAGAAAGTTTCACAAAGTCAACTATCACTGCAGCCCTCCACTAATTGAGCCTTTATGGCAGAGTGGCCTGACGGAAGCCTCTCCTCAGTGCAAGACATATGAAAGCCTGCATAGAGTTTGCTAAAAAAACACATGAAGGACTCCCAGACTATGAGAAATAAGATTCTCTGGTCTGATGAGGCGAAGATAGAAATTGTTGGTGATAATTCTAAGCTGTATGTGTGGAGAAAACCAGGCACTGCTCATCACCGGCCCAATACAATCCCAACAGTGAAACATGGTGGTGGCAGCATCATGCTATGGGGGTGTTTTTCAGCTGCATGGACAGGATGACTGGTTGCAATTGAAGGAAACATGAATGCAGCCAAGTACAGAGATATCCTGGATGAAAACCTCTTCCAGAGTGCTCTGGACCTCAGACTTGGCCGAAGCTTCACCTTCCAACAAGACAATGACCCAAAACACACAGCTAAAATAACAAAGGAGTGGCTTCAGAACAACTCTGTGACCATTCTTGACTGACCCAGCCAGAGCCCTGATGTAAACCCAATTGAGCATCTCTGGAGAGACCTGAAAATGGCTGTCCACCAACGTTCACCATCCAACCTGACGGAACTGGAGAGGATCTGCAGGGAAGAATGGCAGAGGATCCCCAAATCCAGGTGTGAAAAACTTGTTGCATCATTCCCAAGAAGACTCATGGCTATACTAGCTCAAAAGGGTGCGTCTACTAAATACTGAGCAAAGGGTCTGAATACTTATGACCATGTGATAGTTCAGTTTTTCTTTAATAAATTTGCAAAAATTTCTACATTTCTGTTTTTTTTTTTTCAGTACAGATGGGGTGCTGAGTGTAATTGATAAGAAAAAAAAATGAACTTTTTTTAATTTACCAAATGGCTACAATGAAATAAAGAGTGAAAAATTTAAAGGGATCTGAATACTATCCGTACCCACTGTACTAATAGCAATATTACGAGATATAGCTTTCCCCACAGTTTAGTATTATCATAGACATATTGTATATTGGATGTATGTTGAATTATTTACATGGCTCTAGAAATAGGGGTAAGCAGGGACTTGTAGGGACCACCGAAGTTGAGCGACGTCAGCTGTAGTCACTGAGGCTGCGCTGACTCCCCGCCTGACCCGCGGTGAACTAACAGATTGGGAAAAAGTTTAGAAACTTTCCCACGCTAATCAGTTCATCCCCGGTCA
>JARQOD010000005.1:489331225-489377706 GCA_033576555.1 Oophaga sylvatica
GATGTCTTGTACCACAGAATTGCTGCGTATAGTCAAAATCACAGTTGACTTTGAAGCTCATCCATAGGCTGGGTTCTAAGAAAGCTCCGAGTCCGTATTGTCAGGCACGTAGGTCTTGAACAGATCCCCGCTGCTGTAGCCACCAGTTGGCGCCCTGCGATTGCGTCATAGGGCAGCGATGGGCGCATAAATGACGCGCCCCCCTGCCGGTGCACTGTTAATGCCACTGTCAGAGTTTGACAGAGGCATTTAAAGGGACCCTGTCAGCACAGACTGACTGTCCAAACCAAGTACAGGCGCTTTGTGCTCTATGGCGGGGCTAATCATTTATATACACCTTCCCACCTGCTTGTTTCCCATCTATCGCCTCCCTTCCATGGTGGAGCTTTGCGCCATCTGCTGTTGTTAGAGGCAGGTACTGGCTGTAACTCAGCCATTATCTACCGGCTATGTGGCGAGGTCAGCCTGTGAGCCCGCTCCATACACCCGCTACCGACTCGTGTCGCACATGTACAGCAGATGTCGATAATGGGTTAATACGTTTGAGTCTTAGGGCTAAGTTCCATGATGGGTTTTTGGAACGTTTGAATGTTGCGGCATTTCTGCCCTTATTAGCGAAATCAGGTTACGTGCTTTTGAGTGCAGATTTCTCCGTGTTTTTGGCGCTGCAATTTTTGTCTCTTTTTGGCATGTCATGTTTAAATAAAGCTGCTTTTGTTTTTGATACATCCTGGTATTTGACTTTTGACAAAACTTTATTGATGCAGTCATGTGCGGATTATATGCGTTTTTTAATTGCAGATTTTCCGCATCTGATGCAATTCTATAGGGAAACTCCAGAAATAAAACTCTGCATCCCCACAAGAGAAATTGCCATGTTGTCAATGTCAAAAACGCACCGCGGGTCAATTTATGTATCATCAACCCCCCACAGTATGAGATTTTTTTTTTAAGGCCGGCGTCACACACAATGACAAAAAATCGGTCCGTTTTAGACGGTCGATTGTCGGATCAAAATGCAAACATCACACATCCTTCTGGCATCCGTTTTCCTTCAAAGATGCGATTTAGTCACATGTGTGTGTACCTTGTAACATCCGATTTTCATCCGACTTGCGAGATTTTCTCGCAGGCTTGCAAAACTGACATATAATGGATCCAAAAGAATAGTATTTCAATCACAAAAAAAGAATAGATATATATATATATAATATATATATATATATATATATATATATATATATACATGTCATTGTGACATATATATACATATATTTATAGTTCCTAGACTTCTACATACTGTAATAGCCGCACATTCAATTGCCGGCTTCTGTGAAATCACAGAAGCCGACATGAAATGATACATTGTTTCCACACAGTTAACCATGTCATTTCCTGTATTTTGATATTTGTTTAGAACTTACAATTACATGAGTGTATTTGTGCAAAATTTCAGACATGTAGGGGTTAATTAAAGGTGTAATTTCGTTGAAAAAAAATGCGTGGGCTCCCGCTGTATTTTCTCCACCAGACAGACAAAGCAAGCGAGTGGGGGCAGATAATAACAGCCTAGGGAGGGTACATTTTTTGTGCCCCCCCTGGCTACTAACATCTGCCCCCAGACACCCCAGAAAGGCAAATCTATAATTAAATTCGCCCTTTCTGGCACTTTGCCCGTCTATTCCCATTGCCCTGTAGCGGTGGCAATGGGTTAATAATCTCACCTTAATGTCACCTTAGTATTGAAAGGTGACCTTAAGGCAGGTTAATAATTGAGAGCTGTCAATTAGACAACTATCAATTATTAATCCTATTGAAGTAAATAAAAAAACACACACACACTTTAAGAATAAATAATTTTAATGAAATAAAAACACATTTTTGACCATCTTTTATTTAAGTCTTAATCCGTTCGAAGCCCTTGTTCTTCTAAAATAAATATAAAATAATAAAACAACATTATTCTTACCTATGGACATGCAGTCCGTTTGTAATCAGATTTTTCATCGCTCCCATAGACTTGCATTGGCGATAGTCGACCCACAATAGGTGACAATCGCAGCATGCTGCGATTGCACACGGACGTTTAAAACGGACCACAAAAAATCTGATACTGGGAGCTGCTCCATAGATTAACATAGGGCAGACTGCAATACGATTTTTCATCGCATTGCAGTCGTCCGATTCTGTCGCCAGTGTGACGCCGGCCTAAGTCCCATCCATTTTGCTAAATACTCGGCATCAAAAATGGTCATCGTGGGAGCATAACCTAAGGTTATGCGCACATGGAGTATTTTTTTGAGGTGATCGATAACAGTGAAATTTAGTCTACAGGAATCGATGTTTGGGGAGTTTTTGGAGGATTTTTTTGTTTCCTGAAGCGTTTTGAAGAGGTTTTTTTAAGTGTTTTTTCCTTAAGATTTTTTTTTTTGCAGCCTTTTGATTGGACAGTGCCTAGTTTGGAGCAGAATCCAAATGCAGACATATCAATGAAGTGACATAAACTTCCATTTTTTTTTCCTTTCTAACCAGACAATTTTCAGAACCTGAAGCGGAAAAAAAACCCAAAACACTCAAGGGTGAATTGCAGAGTGGTGTACAAAAAAATGAATAAGAAATGACTTCAAGAGGTGTTTTTCTTTTTTTTTTAGCAATCTTCCAGGTGTCTTTTGGAGCAAAGCCATCCCAAAATACTTCTGAAAAACCTCTGTCTGCACATCCCCAAAAAGCCCTTGAGTCCAGACCAATGTTTACATCCTGAAAAAAACCAGTTGCTTTTCATCCGTACTGAATCTGTATGCTGTCCTTTTGTTTGTTTTTCTACAACCATTTTTATACATCAACAGTTAATACATTTTTCAAGACTAAATACAATTTCCTGGTAAAGGGAACCCCTGATAATGGGGTTAATCTGCAGGTTAATAGCATTCTGACACCGTGAGAGCCCCACTGCCAGGAGGAAATTAACTTTATCCCCTGCAGCAGGCTCGCTCTTTCGGCCACAGGGTGGTGCCGCCATGGTTTCAGGCAGCCCTCTGAGCTTAGAGAACGGCGGCTGTAACCACGTCTCTGGCCCTGACGCTGAGCATTAGGGCCGGCTGTCAGTCAGTGCCGGGGACGTGGTGGCAGCCACCGCTTTCTATACCGAGCAGATCTACCCCATGCCTGCAGGTTGATAGGATTATTTTACATGACAGATTTCCTTTTTTAGATGAAACGTATCTGTAACAATCTGATGCAATACGCATGATCTGTATGGGATCCTTATTTTTTTTTTTGCGCCCATAGATTTAATATGTGTAAAGAAACTGGCGTGAAGAGTCCTATTGAATACCATTGGTCAGTGTGCTGTTCATAAAACACGCCTGTGTGAACTTAGTCTATATGATGAAAATCGCTCCATTTTTATTTTTCACTGATCAGAATAAGAACGGGACGTCTGAATGAGTCCTTATATCTGTTACATAAGAGAATAAGTCAGTCTGATTTTGCATTGTTGCATTTTAGCTCCTGAATTACCAATGTTTTTCTTACATCACTTTTTTCACACAGGACCCTGTAGGTTTGGATTTCTTTTTCCCTTAATAATAAAGATATTCATTTAAAAACTGCATTTTGTGATTACTTGTGTTATCTTTGTGTAATTTGCTTAGTGATCTTGTGACAGGAAATCAGGAAGGGGCAAATTTTTTTTTTCACAACCGTATAGACATTGTGGACGTCAGCAGCACCCCAAGATGTAGTCACATTGGTGATCATTTTGAATATTGCCTTTAAAACAACCAAATAATAAAATGCTTTATGTTCAGTGTGTTAGGGGTGAATGTATAGTTAACTTTATTATGCTTTTTTTTTCTCAGTGAGAAAGTTATTGCCCTGAAGCAATGAGCAATCATCTATTGTAGACAACCTAGAATAAATTACCGCCTGTTACTGAAAGCCGAGCGGCATTAACAGGATCGCTGCTGTGCGGAAATGACAGCGAGGCAGAGAAAGGACTCCAGACCGACTGGAAAAGTGTTCTCAGAACTGGGACCAAACACAAGTCAATCACTTTATAGCATCAGAGCCAGCAAATCAGAAAGTCTCCCCAGCATTGCAGGCATTGGGATGGGAATTCAAGATGTCAGATCAATGAGTATTGTGCCAGTCACAAAGGCAACCAAAAACTTCCCCATCACTGTCAGAGCGGAGAAACCGGTGAAGAGTGTTGTCAGCAAGGCAGTTCAGGTAAGAGCCACCCCTGACTTCTTATACAACCATGCTGTGCTCAGTACAGGGATATAACATACAGAGGGGAAAATAAGTATTTGATACACTGCTGATTTTGCAAGTTTTCCCACCTACAGAGAATGGAGAGGTCTGTAATTATCGTAGGTACACTCAACTGTAAGAGAATCTTAAAAAAAAAAATAATCACATTGTATGGTTTTTACATAATTAAATTGCATTTTATTGCATGAAATAACGGTTTGATCACCTACCAACCAGCAAGAATTCAGGCTTTCACTGACCTGTTAGTTTTTCTCTAAGAAGCCTCCTACTCTGCACTCATTACCTGTATTAATTGCACCTGTTTGAACTCATTACCTGTATAAAAGACACCTGTCCACACTCAATCACACTCCACCCTCTCCACAATGGCCAAGACCAAAGAGCTATCTAAAGACACCAGGGACAAAATTATAGACCTGCACAAGGCTGTGATAGGCTACAGGACAATAGGCAGGCAGCTTGGTGAGAAGACAACAACTGGGGCTCCATCGAAGATCTCACCTTGTGGGGTAAGGATGATTCTGAGAAAGGTGAGGAATAAGAGCAGAACTACACAGTAGGGCCTGGTCAATGACCGGAAGAGAGCTGGGACCACAGTCTAAAACATTACCGCTAGTAACACACTACGCCATCATAGATTAAAATCCGGGAGGGCACACAAGTCCCCCTGCTCACTCCAGCACATGTCCAGGCCCGTTTCAAGGTCCCCAATGACCATATGGATGATCCAGAGAAGGCATGGGAGAATGTCATATCTTCAGATGAGGCCAAAATATAACTTTTTGGTATCAACTCCGCTCGCCATGTTTGGAGGAAGTAGAAGGCTGAGTACAACCCCAAGAATACCGTCCCAACCGTGAAGCATGGTGGGGAAAACATCATACTTTGGGGGTTCTTTTCTGCAAAGGGGACAGGACGACTGCACCGTATTGAAGGGTAGATGGATGGGGTAATGTATCATGAGATTTTGGCCAAGAACCTCCTTTCCTCAGTAAGAGCATTGAAGATGGGTCACAGCTGGGTCTGCCAGCATGACAATGACCCGAAACACACAGCCAGGGCAACTAAGAAGAGGCTCCGTAAGAAGCATTTGAAGGTCCGGGAGTGGTATTGCCAATTTCCAGACCTGAACCCAATAGAAAATATTTGGAGGGAGCTGAAACTCAATGTTGCCCAGTGACAGCTCCGAAACGTGAAAGATCTGGAGAAGATCTGTATGGAGGGGTGGGCCAAAATCCCTGCTGCAGTGTGTGCAAACTTGCTCAAGAACTACAAGAAACGTCTGACCTCTGTAATTGCAAACAAAGGTTTCTGTACCAAATATTAAGTTCTGTTTTTCTATTGTATTAAATACTTAATTTGCATTTCCCAGGACGTCCCTCCTGACAGCACCCTGGAGGACGTCCTCCTCCTCCTTGCAGGGACAGGAAAAGCACACAAGAGGTTAAAAGCCCACTCCGCCCCCTCTCCCTCAGTGTTTTTCCTGTCCCTGCACGGAGGGACACACAGGAGAGCGGGCTGCGCTACTTACCGAGGAGGCTGTGCATGGGGCGACGAGGTCTGGAACCGATCCCTTGGGGGAGCAGCCCAGGTTTGAAACTCCCCGGGGGGGAGTCCCTCGACCATGAATACCAGGCAGACGAGGAGCCTGAAGAGAGTCGTTCCTTCCAGGGGAAGGCGCTCGACTCTGCTGGACGGATATACAGCGCGCTGGGCGCACACCCACAGGAGGTAGGACACTTCCGGGTGGGCAGGGGGAGGAATCTCCAGCGGTGGCGGCAAAGCAGCGTGCCTTCCACTGGGGAACGCAAAGGTATTGACAGCTTCCGGGTCATAGTTCGGGACGCAGGTACACATGTTATTAAAGCGCCGGCAGTAGCGCTCACCACCTGAGAAAGCCAGCATCATTTTCCCTAGGGGAGAAATAAGCCAGCTTTTTACAATGGATGTTGGAGTCGAGGGTGGGGTAAGAGTGCGGGAGCACAATGTAACCCTGCTATTAACCAGAACTAATCTCTGGTAACATAGCCTGATTGTCCCTAATCTTAAAATTATAGGATAAGGGATCAACACCAGCTCCCCCACCGACAGTGGAAAAATCGGGCAAATCAGTGGCAAAATCTAACAGATGCCCCGTTTGCCATTTGAAGCTAGCAAGCTCCTATAAAAAAGCCCTCTGCAAACTGTGTACTTCCAGAGTTATGGAAGGGGAGCAAACGTCTCTTCTTTCAGAAATGAGAGCTATGATTCGGGAAGAAGTTCAGGCCAGTATGTCTAAACAACACCCGTCTAGTCCTAAACAGGATCGTAAGAGGGTGAGATGGGAGATGGACTTGGAAGAGTCTGACAGGAGTTCAGAGAATCAACCTGAACAGATGGAAGATAATCCTTATGAGGAAGGGGAACTGCCGCCGGATATACAGGATCAAAATACAAAATATTTGTTTCGTGTTGAAGACACGGATGACCTAGTAAAGGCGGTTAGAGATACGATGCAGGTGGAAGAAACCCTGAAACCTCAGTCCAGAGATGACTTAATGTTTGGGGGGCTTACTTCTCAGAGGAAGAGAGTATTCCCCGTTAGTGATCACATCCGTACTATGATTATGAATGAATGGAAGGATGCGGAATGTAGACTTGTGCTAAGTCGTGATTTCAAGGGACGTTTACCTTTCGATCTGGAAGATATAAATTTATGGGAGGATACTCCTAGAATTGATGTTCCTGTGGCGAGAGTAGCCAAGAAAACATCTATCCCGTTTGAGGATTCCTCAAGCCTGCGGGACCCTATGGACAGAAGGGCGGACATTCTGTTAAAAAGGGCATGGGAATCTTCATCAGCCCTTATTAAAACTAACATAGCGGCTACTTCGGTAGCCAGATCTATGGCCTTTTGGATGGATCAATTGGAAGATCATCTGTCCAATAAGACATCTAGAGCAGACATTTTAGCTTCTTTACCTTTAATAAAGTCCGCCACGGCATATCTTGCTGATTCTTCAGCGGAATCAGTAAGATTCGCGGCAAGGAATAGTTCACTATCCAATGCGGCTAGAAGGGCTATTTGGCTAAGGTCATGGTCAGGGGATAATGCATCCAAAACTAAATTGTGCTCTATACCCTTTTCAGGCTCGAGAGTCTTTGGACCAGCTCTGGATAATATTTTAGAATCAGCTTCTGACAAAAAGAAAGGGTTCCCTGAAGAGAAACCAAAACAGCCGCAGCCCTTTCGTAAAAGTTTCCCCCCTAGACTTCAGTCTGACTTTAGGAGTCAGAGCAGGTCCTCGAGAGGAACCTATAGAGGTCCCCATAGTCAGAGCTCAAGGAAACCTTTTTCCTCATCATCAAGATCCAAAAGGCAATGACGCCAGGGTTATCGGGGGGAGGCTCAGATATTTCTCGAAGGCCTGGGCTCAGGTTACCGAGAACCGATGGGTTCTCAAAACCATCTCGGAAGGTTACAAAATAGAACATTTATTTCCACCCCCCGAAAGATATATTCCACCAACGGTAGTCCTGTTGGACTCTCCCATGTGGATAGAACTTCAGGACATGTTAAGATCAGAAGTCATAATACCGGTCCCTATGGAGGAAAAGGGGAAAGGTCATTACTCTTCCCTATTTTCCATCCCAAAACCGTCAGGGGGAACCAGAACCATTATAAATCTGAAGCCCTAAACACTTCCGTAAAATACAAAAGGTTTAGAATGGAATCCATTCGTTCAGCAATACATTTAATAGACAGAGAGGCGGTTATGTGTACTCTCGATTTAAAAAATGCCTATTTTCAGGTCCCTATTCACCCTTCCTCTCAGAGGGTTCTAAGATTTGCTGTAGAACTGCCGTCCCGGACCGAACACTTCAAGTTCAGAGGGATTCCGTTCGGTCTAGCTTCAGCTCCACGTATATTTACAAAGCTGGTAGCCGAGGTAGTGGCATACCTGAGAAGTCAAGGAATAGTAATTGTTCCATATCTAGACGACTTCCTCATGATTGCAGAATCAGAAGTTTTAAGATCCCAGACGAACCGAACTATTGCAGTCCTAGAATTCCTAGGATGGGTAATCAACTGGGAAAAGTCGGATCTCATCCCAGAACACAGGAAGATCTTTTTAGGAGTTCTATTGGACTCCAAAAGAAGAGTATCTTTTTTGCCCAAGGAGAAACAAAAGGAAGTGAATAACAAAGTCAGAAGGCTTCTGAAACAGCGCACCTCCATAAGGAATGCCATGAAGGTACTGGGCCTGATGACAGCCTGTATCCCGTGTGTAAGATGGGCACAATTTCATTCCAGACCACTGCAGAGGCAGCTCCTCTCAACATGGGACCGGAATCATTTATCTCTAGACAAGAGAATGTGGATTTCAAGAACAGTAAAGGAATCATTACGGTGGTGGATACAGCCCGAAAACCTCCAGACAGGGTGTCTATGGATCTCCTCTCCGTGTGTGGTGGTCACTACAGATGCCAGAGAGTGGGGTTGGGGGGGCCACTTAGAAGGAAAATTTTTTCAGGGCAAGTGGCCCGATTTCGTCAGAAGAAGATCTTCCAACTTCCGCGAGTTGTTGGCAGTATGGGAGACACTGAGAAGAAACGAAGAAATACTGATCGGGAAACACGTCAGAATTTTGTCCGACAATGTCACAACGGTGTCCTTTCTAAAACACCAAGGAGGACCCAGACACTGTCAGCTCCAGGATCTGGCAGGAGAAATATTTTCCTGGGCAGAAAATACGGTTCTCTCGGTATCAGCGGTCCATCTAGAAGGTGCCCAGAACGAGCTAGCAGACTATTTAAGTCGGAAGAAAGTTTGCCCAACGGAATGGGAACTCAACAAGGACATTTTTCAAGAGCTATGCCAGCGGTGGGGGACACCGAATATAGACCTCTTTGCAAGAAGGAAAAATTCGAAGGTTCCCAGGTTCTATTCTCTAGACCCGCTAGACGACCCAGAAGGAATAGACGCGCTCAGCCAGGTCTGGGACGAGCCTCTTTCATACGCCTTTCCACCCCTAGCTCTCATTCCGGCAGTCCTCAGGAAAATCAGAGAGGACAGAGCAAGGGTAATTCTAGTAGTGCCGTTCTGGCCAAGGAGAAGCTGGTTTCCCTTTCTAGGGGAGATGATGGAGGAAAACCGATCGAGCTACCACTAAGAAGCAATGTGATAAACTGGGCCCTGGTGTATCACCCGAACCCCGAATCTCTACACCTCTCGGCGTGGATCCTGAGAGGGACATCCTAAAAGCGAAAGGCTTGTCAGATCAGGTTATAGCCACTATCCAGGCCAGCAGGAAGCCAGTTACCTCAACAATTTACTTAAAAATCTGGAGGAGGTTTTGTCTGGAGGGCGGCAGATCTAGTGTGCTGGAGGGTTCCCCTGACATACCAAGAATTCTTAATTTCTTGCAGGCCGGGTTTGACAAAGGGTTAAAACTGAGCACACTTAGGGTTCAGATCGCGGCCCTTAGCTCCTTTCTTGACTTTCCATTGGCAACTCACCCTTGGATAGTAAGATTTATAAAGGCTACTCAGAGATTACGCCCCACAATTAGACAGTTAACTCCCCTCTGGGATTTAAATTTGGTGTTTAATTCACTATGCAAAGGGTCATATGTTCCTAACCAAGAAATGCCCATTTCATATTGTACTTGGCGGACTGCCTTTTTGGTAGCCATTACTACAGCCAAAAGGATAGGAGAGATTCAAGCCCTATCGATGAATCATCCATACTTGCAAATTAGAGATGACTGTATAGTTCTAAAATTAGACCCAGCCTTTTTACCAAAGGTAGTGTCCAATAATAATATTAACCAAGAAATTGTATTACCCTCTTTTTGCGACAAACCATCTAATGAGAAGGAACAGATACTCCATTCGCTTGACGTCAGACAAGCAGTTTTGGATTATTTGGAGGCCACCAAATCCTGGAGATTAGATTCCAGCCTCTTTATTCTGTTTGGAGGTAAAAATAAAGGTAAAAAAGCCTCTAAGGCTTCTATAGCTAGATGGATAATTAAAGTCATTTCAGATGCTTATCAGGCGGAAGGTTCCAGTCCCCTGAAGGCCTAAAAGCCCACTCTACTAGAGCAATATCAGCTTCCTGGGCCGAGAGACCAGGGGCCTCGGTAGATCAAATTTGTAGAGCTGCAACCTGGGCCAGATTCAATACATTTTGTAGACATTACAGATTAGATGTAATGGCAGGTCAACAAACTGCGTTTGGTAGAAAGGTTCTACAGGCAGTAATCCCACCCTGAGGAGGTTCTTTGGTACTCTCCAGGGTGCTGTCAGGAGGGACGTCCTGGGAAACTGGTATTACACCTACCGGTAATTATATTTCCAGGAGTCCATCCTGACAGCACGGGTACTTCCCCCCCTTGTTTGATGTATCGTATGATGTAATATGATGGTATCATTAAAGTGTTATTTGCATAAGCCATGGTGTGGTACTTGTTAAACACTGAGGGAGAGGGGGCGGAGTGGGCTTTTGCTTTTCCTGTCCCTGCAAGGAGGAGGAGGACGTCCTCCAGGGTGCTGTCAGGATGGACTCCTGGAAATATAATTACTGGTAGGTGTAATACCAGTTTTATTGCATGGAATAATTATGTAAAAATCCTACAATGTGATTGTTCTGATTTTTATTTTATATTCTGTCTCTCACAGTTGAAGAGTACCTACTATAAAAATTACAGACCTCTCCATTCTTTGTGGGTGGGAAAACTTGGAAAATCGGCAGTGTATCAAATACTTACTGTATTTCCCCACGGTATATACACACCTTCATTCAAGCTCCTAAGCTGGCCAGTGGTCACATATGTCCTAGGTGACAACTTTATGGATGCAAAAATAAAGGTGAAATCCTATAGAATGACGGAAACTTTGCCGTTCTCCAGGACAGGAATGGTGCATATTTCCCCTTTGTATATTCTGATTCCCCACTGTCTTGTTCTCATTATATACATAAAGGCCCGTTTACATGGGTTGATAAGTGACTAAGACATAATTCCTAGGAAGCCTCGTTCCTGATCTTTGGCACGCATAAACATGGAAGTGATCAGCAAATGCTCATTATTAGTAGAACTTTCTTCAGGTAAACCTCCGCTCCTGGGCTTAGGAGTCCAGTAGGCAGTCCTACTTAGTTACAACTGTGTATGCCATAGTCTTAGGGAAGGTGTCCCTCGCTGAGTAGGACCACCAGCTCTACTCCGAATCCCAAAATGAGCATGAGGGATGTACAACCGGGGGTCATATGCGGCTCATGATACTCTTCTATGCAGCACTCAAACATCTGCATGTATTTTCCATGGAGGGGACCAGTGGTGTAGCACTATAGGGATGGGTAATTACTAGTGATGAGCGAGTATGCTCGTTACTCGAGTTGTCCGAGCATGCTCGGGTGATCTCTGAGTATTTTGGCGTGCTCGGAGATTTAGTCTGTCGCCACAGCTGCATGATTTGCGGCTACTAGACAGCCTGAATACATGTGGGGATTGCCTGTTTGTGATGCCTGTGGTTTGGTAACGTGAACCATCTGACAGGTTTCCTCTAATTTTATAGTCAGTATATACCACTATGGAAATATTGGATTACTCTGGAGACCAAGAACTTATTTTTTTCCCTAGGTGTCATCTAATGAGGAAAATTTGTTTCTTTCAAAACTAGAAGCTTTAGAAAAGGAAATTCTCTCCCTGAAATCATCTCTGAAAGAGAAAGAAGAATTGGTTACTGTGTTAAATGAAACCATCAAGACCAAGGTATTGTGGCATTACAAATCCGACATTTTTTTTAATGGAGTCGTCATCTATGGATTCACCAGTTTGAGTCGTGTATGGATTCAAGGATGGAGGAACCATGTTTTTTTTTCCAGGGTTTAGTCATTACCATTTATCACCTTCCTGTGAGATAGGTGATAAATCTTAGATCAATGGGGGGTTCAACCTACCGGATTCCCACCAGTTGCTAGTACAGGGTACAGAAGTCCAGACCCCTCTAAACCAGCGCAGCCCAAATGCCTGACAAACTGCACTGCGTTGGGCTCTGTTCACATGTGTGTTATTAGTTTGTCCCTTATAGAACAGACAAACGGAACAGATAAATGGAATTCACCTTCTGTGCAGGCCTGTTATAATCAGAAGCAGAGGGGACCCATAGATTTATTTGGGGTCCGTCTGGTTTCCATTTGTTGTTTATTTTTAGAACTGGGGAAGAAAAATGCAGACCTTTTTCTGCAGAAAACCAGACAAACCCAATATAAATCAATGGGGCCTGTCGGCTCCTGTATGACACTGAACAGGATGGCGACACCCTGTATCTGTTCTAAATGGAACAGATAAACGGGAAACAAAATGGGACCCGTGAGCAGAACCTAATCCAGAGATATCCAGATACCGGACAGACTGCCACAGATCATAGCACTGCTTTCATGAATTATTATTATTATTATTATTATTATTATATTTATTTCTATAGCACCATTGATTCCATGGTGCTGTACATGAGAAGGGGTTACATACAAATTACAGGTATCACTTACAGTAAACAAACTAACAATGACAGACTGATACAGAGGGGAGAGGACCCTGCCCTTTCGGGCTTACATTCTACAGGATTGTGGGGCAGGAGACAGCAGGTTAAGGGGTCGCAGCAGTTCCGGTGTTGGTTGAGGCGATATCTCCGGTAGTGGTGAGGAGGTAGCAGGGTCATTGCAGGCTGTAAGCTTTCCTGAAGAGATGGGTTTTCAGGTTCCGTCTGAAGGATCTGAATGAGTTTGATAGTCGGATGTGTTGGGGCAAAGAATTCCAGAGGATGGGGGATATTCGGGATAAGGCTTTATAGATACTGAGTGGCCTCTTTATTAGGGACCCCCTTCTAGTGGAGCGCTGCACCTCCTTTGGCCTTTAGAACCGCAGCAATTCATCATGACAGATTCCACTATGTGCCGACACCGCTCTTCAGGAATATTGGCCCTCGCGGACAGGAAAGCTTCTCATAGCTGCCACAGATTGGATGAAGGCTCTGATATGCTATGAACGGCCCATTATTCCTCGTCCCAGAAATGTTCTACAGGTTAAAGATCTGAAAAATGTGAACGCCAGGAAAACTTGCTCTCGTGGGCAGCACGGTGGCTCAGTGGTTAGCACTGCAGCTTTGCCGCTCTGGGGTCCTGGGATCAAATCCCACCAAAGACAACATCTGCAAGGAGTTTGTATGTTCTCCCCGTGTTTGCGTGGGTTTCCTCCGGTTTCCTCCCACACTCCAAAGACATACTGATAGGGAACTTAGACTGTGAGCCCCATCGGGGACAGTGATATCTGTAAAACGCTTTGGAACTAATGGTGCTGTATAAGCAAAGCATGATAATAATATTTCTGAAATTAATCCATTTATGTCCTGATGCGTTGTCCTTCTGCCACGGAGTAAACAGCCGCCATAAAGTGGTGAACTTGGTTGGTCACAATGCCCTACTGTCCAAATGTCTATTCACAGGTATCAGAGGGCTAGTAAACCTGCTGCCATGTAGTCCTCCAAAATTCATGAGCTCTGTATAACCCCGCCCCACCACTATGTACAATGTACACAGAAAGCTCCAATCAGTGGTGTGGGCGGGGTTATACAGAGCTCAGCATTAAGAGCACTGCTAGATCTGCAGGAGATAAAACAGTGATTTTATCAAAACTGCAGCAAGAAGCTAGTAAGTGATACATCGCTGGAATCAGGGTCTCTGTCCCTACATTGTGCTACTCTCAGAAGAGGTTGAAAAAAAACAAAGTTACAAATATTCCCTTCAACTTCCTCCTCCAACCCCTTCCATTAATGTGTTGGAACCTCTATTGCTGGATGTTTTTTCTCAGTCATACAGTTCTCAGTATACTTTTGACACCAATATATGAGAAAATCCCACAAGGTTTCCAGATACTGGAGTACTAGGCCAGTTAGTGTAGTAATGGCATATAAGAAGTCGCCCTGATCGCTTGATTTTCCCCATCATTTTGTGGATTGACACTAGAACTATGGTAATTTACGGTAAAATAACTTTGTTGATCTTCTGCTGCACTTTGGAGTCCTGTGTCTGATATTCTTACAGGGAGGCTTCTATCAGGAATTGTCAGGCGTCCCCATTGAAGCGGCCATTCAGTGAATATGATGCGAGTGGTCTGAGGCCTCTGTGCATCGGTTTCCCATCCACTTACTTCTCATTCATTTACTGTCTCAAAGACTGACTCACCAGGTTGATTGGTCCCCCAATGTTTTTCTAAAAAAAAAACAAAACCCAAAACGAAAATTCTTAGTTTCTGTTGTCTTGGATCAGCTTTTAAAAATGCAATTTAATGTAAAAATTTCTAATGGCTGTTTTGGAGGAGTTTCAGGAAGATGATGAATAATTCCCTGACTTGATGATTCAGTATTATCGCCAGCCATTATTGATTCTTTTTTCATGAAACGCTCCCAAGTGATGGACTAGATGTGGCTCGTACCATTATATATTTTTTATAGTAAATCAATAAGTACGGCTTTATGCCATTTGTATCTTACATTAATCATGCACAGCTTGTCTCATTCATCAGCCGGGTATCCTGCGCTGGGCACTTCTTAGCAATAAGCCATTTGGTTCTAGCTCCATAAGTCAAGTGCCAGGTTTTACTGGTAATTTAAAATTATTAAATGAGACTTGTTTCTAGTACTAACAATGGGAAACGTTTTTTGACCAGTTTAAAGGGGTTTTGTGGGATTGACATATTGATGGCCTATGTCATCCATGGGAGATTGGTGGGGTTTCCACATCAGCTGATACCTACTCCAGCCGCGGACGGAGTAAGCATTGTACAGAATGGAGCGCTGTAGCTTCTCACATGGTTTAGTGGTTGCTGCTGAGTACTGCAGCTTATTTCCCAGCAGATATCAGCTGTTTGGGGGTATGAAGGACATCATGGTTGGAAGAATAGAAGGAACAAGTTGAAAAGGAAAACTAGCAACCCAATGGCTTAAAACAATCAAGATAATGGCGGAGAAGACCCTGGTGGACCTCTCTAGGCTTGCACAAGATCCATCTTCCTACAAATCGTTCATCCATCAGGTTACCATGGCTCAGAATCGTGCCGCAGAACATTAAAAAAAAACCTGAAGACCTATCCTACCGAGAGACCATTAACACAATAGTCATAGACAACCCCTTTGATTCTACACTGGGCTACAGGCCCATAACCTAAAGCTGCAGAAAAGCCCGGCTTACACGATAACATGGCATGTGGGAACCAGTAGAAGAAACAAATGACCAAATATGTCAATAACCCCACACAGGGGCGGACATGTAGCTGATGCAGCTGAACCGGGGCCCAGAAGGAGAAAAGGGCCATGAGCTCTATAGTAAATATTCTATATGTCTGAGGGTCTGAATGGCTCACCAGAAGCTGCTGAAGATTCCGATGGGCCCTGGAACCTGTTGGAAAGCTTCCCAGTAGCTTGCGATGAGCTCTGCCACTCCACCGGCTGAGTGAGAGCGTGGGGAGAAGATGGCCGGTGCTACCTGTTCAGGAGAGGATGGAGGCCGCAGTATCTACAGCCAATCATCAGAACAGGCCTGCAAGATCGGAGGGCAGTGAGAGCAGGAAGATGGAGGTCTCCGAGCTCCACATCCAGTCCACTGAGGACACAAACTCCAGGGGGTCTTCTGCAACTTATGAGGAAACAGAGGTCATTATATTAGTTGAATCTGCTTCTTTCTACATTCAACCTGTGCTGCTTCCACTGTATATATGTGTACCTATGTGCCTGTGTGTATATTATTATTATTATTTATTTATATAGCGCCATTAATTCCATGGTGCTGTACATGAGAGGGGTTACATACAAAGTTATAGATATCGTTTACAGTAAACAAATTTACAATGACAGACTGGTACAGAGGGGAGAGGACCCTGTCCTTGCGGACTTACATTCTACGGGATAATGGGGAAGAAACAGAAGGTCGGGGGTGCGGCAGCTCTGGTGGTGGCGGCAGCTCTGGTAGTGGTGGCGGCAGCTCTGGTGGTGGCGAGGCGGAAGCTCGGGTGGTGGCGGCGAGGCGGAATGGTTATTGCAGGCTGTAGGCTTTCCTGAAGAGATGGGTTTTCAGGTTCCGTTTGAGGGATCCAAGGGTGGTGGATAATCGTACATGTTGAGGCGTGGAATTCCAGAGGATGGGGGATATTCGTGAGAAATCTTGGAGGCGGTTGTGTGAGGAACGAATAAGTGTGGAGGATAGTAGGAGGTCTTGGGAGGATCGAAGATTACGTGAAGGAAGATATTGGGAGATTAGTTCAAAGATATAGGGAGGGGACAGGTTGTGGACGGCTTTGTAAGTCAGTGTTAGTAGTATAGTATAGTATATATGTATATAGTATAGTATATATGTATATATGTGTGCCTGTGTGTATTTATAGTATACGTGCTGTGTGTATACAGTTAGGTCCATAAATATTTGGACAGAGACAACATTTATCTAATTTTGGTTCTAGACATTACCACAATGAATTTGAAACAAAACAAATCAGATGCAGTTGAAGTTCAGACTTTCAGCTTTCATTTGAGGGTATCCACATTAAAATTGGATGAAGGGTTTAGGAGTTTCAGCTCCTTAACATGTGCCACCCTGTTTTTAAAGGGACCAAAAGTAATTGGACAATTGACTCCAAGGCTATTTCATGGACAGTTGTGGGCAATCCCTTCATTATATCATTCTCAATTAAGCAGATAAAAGGGCTGGTGTTGATTTGAGGTGTGGTGTTTGCATTTGGAAGGTTTAGCTGTGAAGGAAACATGCGGTCAAAGGAGCTCTCCATGCAGGTGAAACAAGCATACAAACTTTAGGAGTGGCAAAATCTACAGTTTGGTACATTCTGAGAAAGAAAGAAAGCACTGGTGAACTCATCAATGCAAAAAGACCTGGGCGCCCACGGAAGACAACAGTGGTGGATGATCGCAGAATACTCTCCATGGTGAAGAGAAACCCCTTCACAACAGCCAACCAAGTGAACAACACTCTCCAGGAGGTAGGCGTATCAATATCCAAATCTACCATAAAGAGAAGACTGCATGAAATTAAATACAGAGGGTTCACTGCACGGTGCAAGCCACTCATAAGCATCAAGAATAAAAAGGCTAGACTGGACTTTGCTAAAAAACATCTAAAAAAGCCAGCACAGTTCTGGAAGAACATTCTTTGGACAGATGAAACCAAGATCAACCTCTACTAGAATGATGGAAAGAGAAAAGTATGGCGAAGGCGTGGTACAGCTCATGATCCAAAGCATACCACATCATCTGTAAAACATGGCGGAAGCAGTGTGATGGCTTGGGCATGCATGGCTGCCAGTGGCACTGGGTCACTAGTGTTTATTGATGATGTGACAGGACAGAAACAGCCGAATGAATTCTGAGGTATTCAGAGCCATACTGTGTGCTCAGATCCAGCCAAATGCAGCCAAACTGATTGGTCGTCGTTTCATACTACAGATGGACAATGACCCAAAACATAAAGCCAAAGCAACCCAGGAGTTTATTAAAGCAAAGAAGTGGAATATTCTTGAATGGCCAAGTCAGTCACCTGATCTCAACCCAATTGAACATGCATTTCACTTGTTAAAGACTAAACTTCAGACAGAAAGGCCCACAAAAAACAGCAACTGAAACCACCGCAGTGAAGGCCTGGCAGAGCATCAAAAAGAAGGAAACACAGTGTCTGGTGATGTCCATGAGTTCAAGACTTCAGGCAGTCATTGCTAACAAAGGGTTTTCAACCAAGTACTAGAAATGAACATTTTATTTACAATTATTTAATCTGTCCAATTACTTTTGGTCCCTTTAAAAACAGGGTGGCACATGTTAAGGAGCTGAAACTCCTAAACCCTTCATCCAATTTTAATGTGGATACCCTCAAATGAAAGCTGAAAGTCTGAACGTCAACTGCATCTGATTTGTTTTGTTTCAAATTCATTGTGGTAATGTCTAGAACCAAAATTAGATAAATGTTGTTTCTGTCCAAATATTTATGGACCTAACTGTATATGTGTGCATCTGTTTATATTATATAATGGGTACCTATGTGCCTGTGTGTATATAGTATATGTGCCTGTGTGTAATGTGCCTCTTTGTACATGTGTGTATATATGGCATGTGTGCATATGCCAGTGTGTGTATATATAGTATATGTGTGTGTATGTGACTGTGTGTATGTGTTTGTGTATACAGTACAGACCAAAAGTTTGGACACACCTCATTCAAAGATTTTTCTGTATTTTCATGACTATGAAAATTGTACATTCACACTGAAGGCATCAAAACTATGAATTAACACATATGAAATTATACAATACACTTTACAATAAAGTGTGAAACAACTGAAAATATGTCTTATATTCTAGGTTCTTCAAAGTAGCCACCTTTTGCTTTGATTACTGCTTTGCAGGCAGAAAAGGTGAACGGATGGACTCTACATGCCTGGTTCCCACCGTGAAGCATGGAGGAGGTGGTGTGATGATGTGGGATGCTTTGCTGGTGACACTGTTGGGGATTTATTGAAAATTGAAGGCATAGTGAACCAGAATGGCTACCACAGCATCTTGCAGCAGCATGCTATTCCATCCGGTTTGCGTTTAGTAGGACCATCATTTATTTTTCAACAGGACAATGACCCCAAACACACCTCCAGGTTGTGTAAGGACTATTTGACCAAGAAGGAGAGTGTTGGGGTGCTACGCCAGATGACCTGGCCTCCACAGTCACCAGACCTGAACCCAATCGAGATGGTTTGGGGTGAGCTGGACCGCTCACCGCTTCAATTTTGAATAAATCCCCAACAGTGTCACCAGCAAAGCACCCCCACACAATCACACCACCTCCTCCATGCTTCACGGTGGGAACCAGGCATGTAGAGTCCATCCGTTCACCTTTTCTGCGTGCAAAGCAGTAATCAAAGCCAAAGGTGGCTACTTTGAAGAACCTAGAATATAAGACATATTTTCAGTTGTTTCACACTTTTTTGTAAAGTGTAATGTATAATTCCACATGTGATAATTCATAGTTTTGATGCCTTCAGTGTGATCCTACAATTTTCATAGTCATGAAAATACAGATAAATCTTTGAATGAGAAGGTGTGTCCAAACTTTTGGTCTGTACTGTATATATATATATAATATAATTTGTACCTGTATGTGTGTATGTGCTTGCATACCGTATTTTTCGGTCTATAAGACGCACCGGACCATAAGACGCACCCCAAATTTTCAGAAGGAAAATAGGGGAAAAAATTTAATGTGTCAAATGGGGGTCCGTCTTACAGTCCGAATTCAGCTTACGAGCGAAGGGATCAGCACAGGTAGAGGAGTGGTCACTGGGGTCGTTCGGTGGTCAAGGCTAGTGTGGTGGCTGTGTTCTATGGGGTGGCTGTGCACTGTGGGGTGGCTGTGCACTGTGTGGTGGTTGTGCATTGTGGGGTGGCAATATACCATACTCACAAATCCGGCGGCGGTCCCAATGCAGCCTCCCTGTGGTGCGGTGGTGGTGTCGGGGCAGCAGCAGGGCTCTGTGCTGCGTGGGGGGCTCCGCCAGCATTTCGCTGTTAGCCGGAAAGCCCCCCGCAGCTCCGCTGCTGCGACGCCGTGCTGTCCTGAAAGCTGGTCTCCGGAAACATGGCTGCAGCTTGCTGAAATTCAAATCTCGGCAACGAGATCTCTTCCCGAGATCTCAGGACAAGATTGGGACCGCCACCGGAGGCCCTGGCGGCCATGATCTTTCAGGAGGCCACCGCGTCGCAGCTGCGGGGGGGCTTTCCGGCTAGGACGAAATGCTGGCAGAGCCCCGCTGCTGCCCTGACACCACCATCGCACCACAGGGAGGCTGCTGTCGCCACCGGGACCGCTGCCGCCACCGCAATTTTAGGTATGTTGCGACCATAAGACGCACCCCCATTTTCCACCAAAATTTGGGGGGAAAAAAGTGCGTCTTATGGTCCGAAAAATACGGTATATGGTATGTGCCTGTGACATATTCTTAGTAGTGTGACTGACATGTTTATCATGTAGTTTGTGCAGTAATAATTGTGCACGTGTGTTTGTGCTTGTCAAATGTGTGTGTTCATTGTGTGTACTGCACTCATGTGAGGTTTATGATATGTGCACTTTGTGTAATGTGTAGACTGTGTGCTGTACTGGTGTGACGTGTACTTTGTACTTATATGATATTACATTTTTTTGTGTCAAATAATGTGACTTAAAGGACTTTCCTGTTTTAATTCCTTTAATGCCCTGAGGCTTACGCTAGGGAAAAACAATAAAATCGGGGATTCTCCTCCTTGTTGAGGCCAGCAGGGACAGCAATTCCTCTTTGCTACTGTTCTCGTCTTTGATTTCAGGCTGCAGCCATGATGTTATGACTAAAACACATGAGCGCTGCAGCCAATCACTGAGCTCAGCATTCATGCCAAGGTAGATGGAACAAGCTCCTGAGCCCTGTGATTGGCTACAGCGGTCACGTGTGACATTACCACGGCAGCCTGTAAACGTAGATGGAGCAGTAGCAGAGAGACATCACTGGACCAGGTGAAAATGAGTAGCTTGAATTTTATTAATTTTTCCCTAGCGCAAGCCGATGAGCACAAAAAAAAATGAAAATGGAAGACCCCTTTAAGAGGAGGGGGGTCCCATACATAATTCTTGCACAGGGGCCCTTTGGTGTCAGTGTCCGCCCCTGACCCCACATGTGTAGACCATAATTGTTAACAGTCTCTCAATGTCCAGGAGGTTCACGGTAAAAGGGGAGGACTACTCAGACGCCTGGAAAGGATGGCAAATCTCCTGAATGTTCGCTAACTCCTTGCAAAACCTCCTGGGGAAAAATGGATTCCAGAAGATTTCTTCTGTATTTGGGGTATGGAAGGGGCATGGTGGGTGCCTGGAATAGGCTAGGAGAGTAAGAAAAGGGACATAGGGGTGGAAAATTAAGGGGCCACATTTTGCACTCAGCCTGCTCTCTTCTCCCCAACAATCGTGCTAGAAGTTTGACAACTATGATATGATGGACATAAGTCTTCAAGCCGGGAGGGATGCAGAGATTATAAACCACACATGGTTTCTATCATAACCATGGCACCTTAAATCAGAAGGGAAAATGGTTATTAAAAATCAGTCGGCAGTGGAGCCACAGGCTTTGGTCCTGTCATTTCCAGTGATCATACGGCAACAAAATTGGCAGAAAAAAAAAAACTCCTCCAAAGCCCCCGTCACACTAGTGTGACACGCAGCGACGACCAGCCGCCCTTCTGGGTATCGCTGATCGTCGTTGAATGTCCTTGACAATTTTTTGATCGTTGGTCTCCCGCTGGCCAGCGCGCATCGCTGCGTGTGACAGCGGGAGACCAACGATCAGCGACCTCCCAGCGCCGTACAACAGAAGCTGGGAGTTGGTATCCAGGGTACATATCGGGTAACTAAGCAACGCGCGGTGCTTAGTTACCTGATGTTTAGCCTGGATACCAGCTCCCAGCGCATACAACAGAAGCTGGTATCCAGTGTACACATCGGGTAACTAAGCACCGCGCGGTGCTTAGTTACCCGATGTTTAGCCTGGATACCAGCGTGCTCGCTGGTCCTGATCGCTGGTAAGTCTGCCCATGTGACAGCTCACCAGCAATCAGCTAACGATGTCCCAGCGATCCCATCCACGTCGGATCGTTGGTGGGATCGCTGGGACATTGAAGAGTGTGACCGGGCCTTAAGGGTATGCCACACTAAACAATATCGCTAACGGGATCGCTAAAAAAACGTCACTATTTAGCGATCCCGTTAGCGATATTGTTCAGTGCGGCAGCTTCCAGCGACGAGCTTCCTGCTGTGATCTCGCTCGTCGCTGGAATCGTTCCGGACCCTATTTTATCGCCGGCGCTCCCGCTGGGTAAGTATCTAATCGCTGTGTGGCACCTTTTCTTAGCGATTTAGCGGTACTTTTGTACCGCTAAAGTCGTTAAGAAGATCGCTAACGGCGATAGCGTCGTTAACTATATCGCTAAATGTGGCCGCATTTAGCGATATAGAAACAATCCCGCTAGCGATCGCATTAGTATGCGTCGTTATCGTGATCACTAGCGGGATTGTTTAGTGTGGCAGTACCTTTAAGGTTTCCACTATGCCTCCATTACATAGAAGATTGCGTCACCTACTTTGTAACACCGTGCTATGCAGGGACTAAAGCTCAATTCACACCTTGTGTTTACCAATGAGGCCATAGCAAATCATCAGTTGTATTTTTGTGTTGTTTTTCCTGGAAGATTGAAGCTGACTGACAGGTAAAATTGAGATGAGCGAATCTGCCAAAACTGGAAGTTAGCAGCTTTGCCCAGATTCAGCCATTAAAAAAAATCAATTTTTTATATTCTGAGGTCTCTCGAACCTCAAAAAAGCAATAAAAATTCACACTCGCCCTAGACCCTCACCTGTCCTTGCCATCGGAGCTTCCCACTGACTTCCAAAGCCACCTAGCACTCTTCTAGCCCTCATCAAAAGTTCTGACATCAGAATATGATCGGCTGGACGCAAATTTTGCCCTATTCGAATTCCCAAAAATTTGGATTTTCTAAAATCTGTTAATTTTTGGAAATTGTGAATGACCTTGATTCAAGTACAAAGGATTCGTTCATCCTTAGTAACTGCACATTTATTTTGTTCTGCGTCCATCTGTGTACAGGAAGCCTGTAGTATCCAGATGTTGCCTACATGCTTTCCTGCATCTGTTCCATTTTTTCTTTGCAGACTGCACAGTTTACCAGAGACATAGAGAATGAAGTAAGTGACCATAAAACGACCAGGCAGACACTGGGGGAAAGTCAGAGGATTGTGCAAGAGAAGGAGCAGCTGTTACAGGAAAGTGTCCAGCATCATGAAAAAGTCATCCGAGAACTGCAGGATCAGGTTTGTGTATGGACCCACATGTCAACTTTATTTGTAATATTAAAGCGAACTATCATTGAAAAAAAAAACCCTTTTGATGTGTCAGAAGTCTTGATTGTTGGGGAGTTGGGTGAGGAGACCCCCACTGAGCACTATAATTTTCTGACAAAGAAGATGGGCTCAATAGAAAAGTGCATAGAGCTCATCTTTATTGCCGGAGGGGAACAGCGCTTGGCTGAGGACTTCTGCCCCTTTATATAAGTGATCAGTGGAGGTTTTAGCACCTGAACCCCACCGTTCAAAAAGTCTGACGTCTATGGGACTCTTTTTAGAAATAGATAAAATAATTTCCGAGTTTTAGAAATGTAGACCTTAAAGATTCCATTGACTTAAAATAAGAGTCAGATAATGCTCAGCCCCCGCTCCAGCACCGACTCTCCGCTGCTACTCCGGTCAGTGTAGATGATACAAGCCGCCGAGCTCAGTGATCGGGGAGGGTGAGCACTGTCTGGCTTTGTTATATTATATAATCCTTGGGTCATTTGGGGTCCTCTTTTCTAAAAGTGGAAAACCCCTTTTAACCCACAATATTTTTCCCTATGAAGAATGACGAGATGATGGCGAAATTCCAGGAGCAAAGCCAAAGAGAAGTGAACGCCAGGGATGAAAGGATTAGTAAACTCAAGCAGCAAATCTCCGAGCTGTTCAAAGACAAGTCATGGTACAACTCACAAAACATTTTATGTCTCAAATCTCCAGTAGTGTCATACCCAGCAATAAAGGGGCAGTGACGGAGCAAAGTCTTTTGGGGGCTACACTTGTGGCATTTTGAGGGGCTTCGTTTACACCGTGTGATGATGCTCCGTCTTTACCAAGAATATCATTAAGAGCCGACCTATAGATTTCCATCTTGACATGTAACAGCAAGTCTTTCACATTTGATTAGTCAAATAAAAAAAAAACCTCCTGGTTTTATGCTGTATATTTCATAACAATCATATGATGTCCATATAAAATGAATAAAACAATGTACCAGGCAATCTTTGAGGTGAAGTAATCACTTATTGTGGAGCAATGAAGGGAAGACAAAGTGCCTCCACTTGGCCCATCCGTGTACTCCATCTGTGGGTCCTGGAGCTCAGCTTGTAGAGCTTTCCAACCTGTGACATAACCACCATCCATGGACCTACCTCTGATATTCTAATGAGGGACCACGTCCGCCATAGTCTCTGGGATTGGGCCCTATTATGTGTATTCTATTTGTGTGTTCTTGTCTAGGGAACATCAGAAGCAGATAGAAGAGCTTCAGAAGGAACTGAAGAGACTGGCAGAGGAAGCGCAGGTGCTTCGAGGACAGATGAAGAGACATAATGTTTCTACACATGTAAGGTGTCCACCTCGCACCACCATTGCTGAGCATTTCAGTAATGTGATTGAGTGTGCCTAAAGACTAGGTTCTCACAGTTGGGCATGTGTGTACCACAGGGACCCTAAGCACATAGGCAGCATGGTGTGTGATCATAGCCCTGGGAGGACTTTGATATAATTAGTTTGAGTAGGGGACACTTGACTTAGAAATTTAGGGAAACTGCTTTAATCAGACTACCTGAACTCCAGCAAGTAAGGAGTGAGGAGTTTTATGGAGCAGTAGGCCAAGTGTGCCACTCTGATGTAATATAGCGCATAAATCTGGATAAATAAGAACCAGGATTATACAAATACTAGATGGTGGCCCGATTCTAACGCATCGGGTATTCTAGAATATGTATGTAGTTTATTTATGCATGGCTCCGCTCCCACCCTTCCATCCTGTATACGTGGCTTGCTCCCACCCTCCCATCCTATATACATGGCTCCGCTCCACCCTCCCATCCTATATACATGGCTTCGCTCCCACCCTATATACATGGCTCGCTCCCACCCTCCCATCCATATACATGCTCCGCTCCCCCCTTATACATGGCTCGCTCCCACCCTCCCATCCTAAACCATCGTATACATGGCTCCGCTCCCACCCTCCCATCCTATATACATGGCCTGCTCCCCCCCTCCCATCCTTATATACATGGCCCCGCTCCACCCTCCCATCCTTGTATACATGGCTCCGCTCCCACCCTCCCATCCTATATACATGGCTCCGCTCCACTCTCCATCCTATATACATGGCTCCGCTCCCACTCTCCCATCCTATATACATGGCTCCGCTCCCACTCTCCCATCCTATATACATGTCCGCTGGCCCCCATCCTCCCCATCATACTTACCTCCTCGCTCCGTCCTGCATCTCTATCCGGTGCGTCAGCTTCTTCTCTGTGGTGTGTCACGCCAGGCGCGACCAATCAGTGACGCAGGATTTCCGTTACAGACGGAAGTGAAAAGTTAGACAATTATATAGTAGATTCAATATTCCAAGTAGAAGAATTTACCTAAAGTGGATCCTTCACAAGTTGAGTTGGTGCAAATCGATTCACGGGAGCCAGTCCGGAGACCAAGTCACTAATCTGTGGCCAGCAGACGGGAGCCATGTGACCCGCTTCCCACATCCGCGGCTCTTCTTTTGAGTAGCCAGCAATGATGATGTCACACCAGGCCGGTTAATCAGAAGGGCTGCAGATACTACAATGTACGAAATGGTTCTCAGGACTCCCGTCAGGCAGTCACAGACTAGTGACCTGGCCGGACCGGCTCCTGAGAATTGATTTGCACCAACTCTAGTGACAATGATTCTGAATAAAGAATGCATACATTAGTAAAATGCTCTTATATCTGGTGAGGCTGGTGTACTCACTATGAAAATCTGGGTCAGAACTACTGTATAATCTTTATATTAAAGTCAGTATTTTATGAGTCCACTTAGAGCTGGGCCCATGAAATGCTCATTATAATAGCAGGTGGGGACTTTAACATTTGACAGATTTGGATTTTCAGTGTAGGTCCACCAGCCTTTACAGGTCTGAGAGCAGTGTAATAGTGTGTGTACTTTATAACACCTGGTGGCAGATCTGCTTTAATATACATTTTCTATTCCTACAGGAATGTAAGAAGTGCCAGTCACTGATGTCGGCCCTGGAAGACAGCAGGTTACAGCTAAAATTAAAGAACAGGACAATAGAAGAACTGCAGTCAATATGCCAAAGATTTCAACATCAACTTCAGGAACAAGTATGTCACGTGTAGTGCTTCCATTGAAGAAAAAAAATTGTAACCAGAGTTGTACAAACCCTTAAAAAAAAAAAAACCTTTCATGTACCGGAGTATAACATTTTTAATTATTAAAGGGGAATCTTCTGTGCGACCTCATCTTTTTGCAAGAGTGGGAAGCTGTTAGGCAGGAGTCACACACAACCACAAAAAATCGGTCCGTTTTAGACGGTCGACAATCGGATCAAAATAAAAACATCACACATCCTTCTGGCATCCGATTTTCCTTCAAAGATGCGATTTAATCGCATGTGTGTGTACCTTGTAACATCCGATTTTCATCCGACTTGCGAGATTTTCTCGCAGGCTTGCAAAACTGACATATAATGGATCTAAAAGAATAGTATTTCAATCACAAAAAAAAGAATAGATATACACACATAGAACACATACATATATATATATATATATATATATATATATACACATACATACATGTCATTGTGACATGTATATATACATATATTTATAGTTCCTAGACTTCTACATACTGTTATAGCCGCTAATTCAATTGCCGGGTTTTGTGAAATCACAGAAGCCGACATGAAATGATACATTGTTTCCACACATTTAACCATGTCATTTCCTGTATTTTGATATTTGTTTAGAACTTACAGTTACATGACTGTATTTGTGCAAAATTTCAGACATGTAGGGGTTAAGTAAAGGTGTAATTTCGTTGAAAAAAAATGCGTGGGCTCCCGCTGTATTTTCTCCACCAGACAGACAAAGCAAGCGAGTGGGGGCAGATAATAACAGCCTAGGGAGGGTACATTTTTTGTGCCCCCCCTGGCTACTAACATCTGCCCCCAGACACCCCAGAAAGGGCAAATCTATAATTAGATTCGCCCTTTCTGGCACTTTGCCCGTCTATTCCCATTGCCCTGTAGCGGTGGCGAATGGGTTAATTATCTCACCTTACTGTCACCTTGCTATTGAAAGGTGACCTTAAGGCAGGTTAATAATTGAGAGCTGTCAATTAGACAACTATCAATTATTAATCCTATTGAAGTAAATAAAAAAACACACACTTTAAGAATAAATAATTTTAATGAAATAAAAACACATTTTTTTGACCATATTTTATTTTACACTTAATCCGTGCGAAGCCATTGATCTCCTAAAATAAAGAAAAAAAAAAAACAACATTATTCTTACCTATTCCGCCGATCTGTCACGTCCCACGCTGTAATCCTTCACAAAGGGTTAACTAGCTTTGAGCCAAGCAGTGCAAGTAATCCTGCGTGCTCAGCTCAAAGCTCATGAATGAATAAGTTCCTCTCCTGGCGACAGGAGAGGATGTGTTTCATGAATGAAGCTTAATTGATTGTGTCCACTTTCCCTTTAGGTCAGGTCACTACAGTTAAATTGGCAATAAATCAACTAAGCTCCATTCATGAATCTATTCCTCTACTTTCGCTGGGAGAGGAACTTATTCATTCATGGGGTTAGAGCTAGTAGACAGAATTATCTCCCTGCTAACTGTAACCTCTTAACCCTTTCTGATGGATTACAGCGTGGGACCTGACTGTACATCGGATTGGTAAGTATAATTTTGCTTTTTTATTTTATTTTTATTACAGGAAATGGTTTTAGCAGGAAAATAAAATATGGTCAAAAACTGTGTGATTATTTCATTAAACTTATTTTTTATTAAACTGTGTGTGTTTGATTTTTCTTTCATACAATAGGATTAATAATTGATAGTTGTCTAATTGACAGCTCTCAATTATTAACCTACCTTAAGGTCACCTTTCAATAGCAAGGTGACAGTAAGGTGAGATAATTAACCCATTCGCCACCGCTACAGGGCAATGGGAATAGACGGGCAAAGTGCCAGAAAGGGCGAATCTAATTATAGATTTGCCCTTTCTGGGGTGTCTGGGGGCAGATGTTAGTAGCCAGGGGGGGCACAAAAAATGTACCCTCCCTAGGCTATTATTATCTGCCCCCACTCGCTGGCTTTGTCTGTCTGGTGGAGAAAATACAGCGGGAGCCCACGCATTTTTTTTCAACAAAATTACACCTTTAATTAACCCCTACATGTCTGAAATTTTGCACAAATACAGTCATGTAATTGTAAGTTCTAAACAAATATCAAAATACAGGAAATGACATGGTTAAATGTGTGGAAACAATGTATCATTTCATGTCGGCTTCTGTGATTTCACAAAACCGGCAATTGAATTAGCGGCTATTACAGTATGTAGAAGAGTAAGAACTATAAATATATGTATATATACATGTCACAATTACATATTATATATATATATATATATATATATATATATATATATATATGTGGATTCTATGTGTGGATATGTATTGATTCGATTCTTTAATAAAGCTGTCAGTGTGATTTTACAGTATAGGCAGGGATGAATTGCCGGCTTTTCTAAAGGACACCGATGCGATTTAATCGCAAGTCACACATGCGGTCCGTTTGTAATCCGATTTTTCATCGCTCCCATAGACTTGCATTGGCGATTGTCGACCGACAATCAGTGACAATCGCAGCATGCTGCGATTGCAGACGGACGTTTAAAACGGACCACAAAAAATCTGATACTGGGAGCTGCTCCATAGATTAACATACGGCAGACTGCAATGCGATATTTCATCGCATTGCAGTCGTCCGATTTTGTCGCCAGTGTGACGCCGGCCTTAGGGTAGGTGCAGCCGATGGTATTTTCAGTCCAAGTGGGATCCAACAAAACACATGATCGCACCGGGATCCGTTTCTTTTCCTCAGATACAGCCAGTCCGGTTGAAAAAAAAAAACACAGCATGCCCCAGTTTGAACTCATATATGGATTGCAAGTCAATGAGTCTCTGGAAAACATCAGACTGCACTCAGATGACAGCAGAGTGCAGTCCAGTTTCCACAGACTGACACAACGGAGAAATTTTTTTCTCCATCTTCTCATCCAAGAGAATCAGAGCATACTATGATCAGAGTATGATTTTCGCAATTGACCCGGTTCTGTAGGATGAGAGAATATACACTCGTCTGCAACTGTCCTGATTTCACCGAGCACGGTGTAATACATAATCGCGTCTGTGGTGGCGCTGTAGGTGTACTTATTGACAGAATGCTGGGGGGGCCAGAGACACTTTATAAACGGCAGATGACGCCTTTTACCAAGTAAGGATTGTACAAAGCAGACTTTTAAACTAAAAGCATAACCTGAAAATAATCTTTTTTTTTTTTCTTCTTTCCTCTAAGGAGAAATTACAAAGCGTGCTTGTGGACAAGACCAACAGAAACCAAAAATAACCTGAAATGGACTTTATTACTCCTGACTGTATCACTACTGTTCTAATTCTATGATCAGGATTTTTTAGAATAATTTGTAGAATGATCCAAAATGTGCGATAAAACACAAAAAATGCAAAACAGAATATTTGGAATATTACTCCAGACCTTTATGTCTCCGTTCTTGCACGGGACACTTACCTTTTAATTAATTTTCAAGGAGACTACAGCGGCCATGCAGTGTGGCGGTTGTTTCTCAGACTGGTCATACGGCAGCCTATATGGATACAGCGCATACATGGTTATACTATAAGAATACATTGCCTGGCGGAGGCACACAGGACCCTCCTTCCATGTCTGTTGGGTCAGCTAAGCCCTGTGGCTACGATTGACACATACGCCAAACGCAGGACTCCATAGTGATGTGCACAGTATGGCGGTATCAGGATGTGCAGGAGGTGGGTCTGAGGGGTGAAAGCGCAGCAGCAGGGGAATAATGGAAGACAGAAAAAGTGATTTGGCGAATGAATTGTGGATGTGTTGGTGCAGAGCAGGGGGGCACAACCTTTTTTTGGTCCAGGGGCCACATTGTCAGGTTCACTCAATTGCAAGGGCCACCATAAAACCTAAAGCTATATTGCGTCATGGATATTTATGAAATATTACTATTAAACGTCAGATATAAGCGAGTTGTAACAGTTCCTGGAATCCAACCGGTCCTGGAGTTGAGGAGTCGCCTTCTTGCTTGTTCATCTTTGAGAAAGGAAAGGAGCGTGCATCCTGCTCCCTAACTGGAGCACAACTTGCAGCCTGACATTCTCTGAAATGCTCCAATCAACTTTGAAGATCCGGCCTGGGACCCTAATGGGAGATGAGAGTAGTCCAGCTTCACTCCTGGCCGGATCTTCCTAGCGCTGTCGCAGAGGATTGTTAGGTCTCTGCCTCACATGTAGTTAGGGTGAGACCTGCATCAGCACTGGGAGAAGTGGTAATAATGTCATCTTTGGTTATGGTCCCAGCTGGATCTTCAAAGTAGATTTTTTTTTCTGAAGTGTCGAAGCATTTTAGAGAATACTATACCTACAGTCATGGACAAAAGTTTTGAGAATGACACAAATATTGTGGCTGGAGATCAATCTGTCATGATTAAGTAAGAATGACACCACTGGACACTTTAAAAGGAGGCTGATGCTTGGCATCATTGTTTCTCTTCTGTTAACCATGGTTATCTCTAAAGAAACACGTGCAGTCATCATTGCAATGCACAAAAATGGCCTAACAGGGAAGAGTATCGCAGCTAGAAAGATTGCACCTCAGTCAACAATCTATCGCATCATCAAGAACTTCAAGGAGAGAGGTTCCATTGTTGCCAAAAAGGCTCCAGGGCGCCCAAGAAAGACCAGCAAGCGCCAGGACCGTCTCTTAAAAGTGTTTCAGCTGCGGGATCGGGCTACCAGCTGTGCAGAGCTTGCTCAGGAATGGCAGCAGTCAGGTGTGAGTGCATCTGCACGTACTGTGAGGCGGAGACTCTTGGAGCAAGGCCTGGTCTCAAGGAGGGCAGCAAAGAAGCCACTTCTCTCCAGAAAAACATCATGGACAGACTGATATTCTGCAAAAGGTACAGGCAATGGACTGCTGAGGACTGGGGTAAAGTTATTTTCTCTGATGAATCCCCTTTTCGATTGTTTGGGACATCAGGAAAACGCCTCATTCGGAGAAGACAAGGTGAGCGCTACCACCAGTCTTGTCTCATGCCAACTGTTAAGCATCCTGAAACCATTCATGTGTGGGGTTGCTTCTCAGCCAAGGGAATCGGCTCTCTCACAGTCTTGCCTAAAAACACAGCCATGAATAAAGAATGTACCAGAATGTCCTCCAAGAGCAACTTCTCCCAACCCTCCAAGAGCAGTTTGACGATCAACAATGCCTTTCCCAGCATGATGGAGACCTTGCCATAAAGCAAAGGTGATAACTAAATGGCTCAGGGAACAAAACATAGAGATTTTGGGTCCATGGCCGGAAACTCCCCAGATCTTAATCCCATTGAGAACTTGTGGTCAATCATCAAGAGACGGGTGGACAAACAAAAACCTAAGGCTATGTGCACACGTTGCGGATTCTGCTGCGGATCCGCAGCGGATTTTCCGCTGCAGATTCACAGCAGAATTGCTAGTGATGTACAGTAGCATTGGATTCAATGTTAAACAAAAAAAGCAATGCACATGCTGCGGATTTTTCCGCGCGGAATTGGGTGCGGATTTAAATCCGCAGCATGTCACTTCTTTTGTGCAGTTCCGCAGCGTTCTCAGACCTGCTCTAAATAGAAATCCGCAGGTCTGAAACCGCTGGGGAAATCCGCACAAAAAACGCGGCAAATCCGCTTCAAATCCGCATTAAATCAGCAGTAAATCCGCAGGTAAAACCCAGGTCATTTTACCTGCGGATTTACCAAAATCTGCGCGGAAAAATCCGCAGCCCAATCCGCACCGTCTGCACTTAGCCTAAAAATTCTGACAAAATGAAAGCATTGATTGTGCAAGAATGGACTGCTATCAGTCAGGATTTGGTCCAGAAGTTGATTGAGAGCATGCCAGGGAGAATTGCAGAGGTCCTGAAGAAGAAGGGTCAACACTGCAAATATTGACTTGCTGCATTAACTCATTCTAACTGTCAATATAAGCTTTTGTTACTCATATGTTTGCAATTATATTTCTGTCTGTGATAAAAACATCTGTCAAACACACATAAAAACCAGAGGGCCGCAGATCATGTGAAAATATAATATTTGTGTCATTCTCAAAACTTTTGGCCATGACTGTACATGCAATTGTGCAAAAAAGTCGCTGCATGCTGCAATTTCCTGCGCAAATCAGATGGCATGCACCACTTCATGTCCATAGGTGCGTGGGAACCATCAGACTGCGCTCGAATGACATCTGAGTGCAGTTCGATTTCCGTGCTCAGAATAGAGAAGATGGAGAAATTTTCTTTTCCATCTTCTCATCTGGGCTACGATTCTGCCATGCGAGAGAATCAGATCACACGAAGTTGACCGTCTGATTAAACTCGGATCAGCGTTTGATCAGTGTCGTTAACAATCGATCCGATTCGCTATGGTCATGTGACTCCGTCTTAATCCGAGTTGCTAGAATATATTTCACTCCTTTCGTAAAATGACATTGAAGAGAGCCTCATTCACATATGGTCCCCACATCATCTACTTCTTTCTGGGGGTCCCATTCTGCTAATATTTGAGGGTTGAAAGAGGGGCACATTGTAAGCCATAGGTTCTTCTTACCTATCCTTGCTCTTCTCTATGAGAAGGAATCTACATGTCAGAAGCCAGCAGACACAGACAAACATGTCAGTGACAAGGAAAGCATCACAGGCCACAGGTTGTGCACCCCTGACACAGAGGTTTGACATTGGAGTACCGTCCTACTGCCAAATGGCCAAACCTGTGTCCTTCAGGCTTACTAATATTTTTTCCATTAGCACTAGACCAGCCAATGACTGTCTCCCTGATGGATGTTCCAGTGCACCCAATTCATCCTGGACCCCGATCCCACTATCACAGGAGGTCAATATAAAGCAGGAGAGGAAAATAAAAACACGCCAGAAGTGTGTAATAAATATTTAGAACCTTTATTTCATACAACGTAGCACACCGCTATCATTTTTTTTTAATAAAATAGACTATTTTATTTCATTAATTCAGAAAGATCTCCAGAATTGTCATTATTTACAGCAGTTTTCTGACAATCACACTAGAACAGGAGAGACTCGCACCCACCCTGCAGACCAGGTGTCACCTACGGCAAAGTTTGGGGGCTGCTCCTATGTGGTTTGCTGATTGCTGAGATAAGTGGCGGAGGTACACAGTGCCGTCATCCAGGGCTACTCAGCCAAAAAGAAAAGGTATAAAACTACATGCAAGAATTTCGATTAGTCTGGAATTAGATGATTATTGCAAAAGGGGTTCAGGCGTCCTGGTAAATATTGTCCTTGTAATCAGATTCTGATATGGAAGTGCAATGTACAGCAAAACCCTACAGGATATTCTGAATACATTTCACAGCCCTTTCAAAAAGTGCGCATTTATTGTACCTGAAACCAAGACATATTTTCATGTATCTTTTCAGAGCTTACAAGGTACGGCCATCTTTGGAGGCATTTGTTATTACTTAAATGCAATTATGCTTGTTTAAAAAAAATTGTTTTTGTTTTACCTTTTTATTTACAAATTTGTACTGATTAGTTTCTACAGCCTCTATGTATCACTGTACATAACTCATTGTGCAGCCTGCTGACACTGAGCATGGCAGCATGTAAACTTTGATTTGGACATAAAAATCAGCTTAGAAGATTACTCACGAGAGAGATTAGAGTTACAGACCAACACATCAGCCCATGTACTGTGATACATACAGGATGTAGAAGCCAAATGGTACTTTTTTTTTTTTTTTTATGAAACCCAGATGATAAAATGATTTTACATGCACTTAGGTACAATGATGCTTGAATTTTCCAGCCACATACAGCACAGAGACAATAGAGTTCATCTATTTGACTCCTTAGAATTACAGCTGTTGCTATTTTTTTATAGGCCAATGGAATAATCAGTGCTTAAAGGGATTTTCAGTTTCCAAAATTATTCTACTTATAGACATGTTAGCTAAAAATAAATTAGCCCAGGTCCACACTACATTTTGTGCATGCTGTCGAGATGGCTGCCGAGGCATCCGTCCACCATGAGGAGCCACTGTAAAGAATCGTATACTGCATGGTACATGTTTCTTTGCAGCAGCCCTCCATATGGGAACGTGCAGTCTGCTGCGCTTTCCTGTACAGATAAACGGTATGATGGCTAAAGGAATCCACTTTTGGCCTCCGCCTGGTGAAGGGGGTCCTTACCTTAGGGCACATTACTGACCTGAAGATCTGACGACAAGTGCCTACAGCCAGTGTGCACCTCCCTCCCCATGTCCAGCAATGATTTTCCGCTGCTGGTCTGATCTTTGTTGACAGGCTGCAGTGGTGATGTTATGACTAGAGCACACATCAGCGCTGCCACCAATCATTGGATTCTACTAATGACACTTCGAGCCACTGAGCCCAGGGATTGGCTACTGAAACGTTAGACTATTCCATTGTCTAAGGGAACAGAAGAGATGAACTCTGCTCTCTAGTCTGCTGCAGGCAGCTGGACATCTTCATGGCCAGGACTGACAGCTATTTCTATTGGCTGCTCCGCAGTGGATCACTTCCCAGAGACACCGCTGTATGACGAGTGACTGAGCATGTGCGACCAGCGCTCATCTGGTTAGATGGACGTGCACGTCACTATGCACTGTGAACACCAGGTGGCGCTCTATGTAAGGACATGTCATAACTCTTCATTGGAGGCGACATATAATGGTGGTGCAGCCCCTTTAAGCTCTTCATTCTGCTGACAATCAGGCAAAAGAAAGCTCTCAAGAGGATAGAGATTCCATGAGAAAAGCCTCCGCCTGACTGTACGAAACACAACAAAGGAGCATTTGTCATTGAGACGCGGAGTTCCTATATAATCTCCCCAAAAGCGCAGCCCTGCGAGGTCTCCACATCTACACAATCAGAGATTTCAGGCACAGAGAATGTCAATGGCGTCTCCAGCTAGAAGCACCCAAATATTATTACATTACAAACTAAATAGGAGCGCCATTGAAGGGGCTGTGCAGGTATTTGGGGCTAAAAATTCATTTTTGCAATTGGGATTCATTCATTTTGCTCCGGTTGACTTTTCCGGGCTCTTGGTCTCCAGGATCCTCACCTTTGAAGTGTTCTGTGGTCATAAATCAGGGGCGAGGAACTCAGAAAAAGACAGAGAAGAGATATTAAAGTGAAACCCAGGCGAAAAACAGATTTTTAGCCAAAAATACGTGTATTTAAGTAAGAAAGAAAACGTCCCCAAAGGCGAAGAACCGCTCTAAGTTATGTAATAAGCAGCAGACACGGAGCAGACCTGGGAATAGCTGACAATTAAATATTAACATTATTATTAGACATTGAACCTTTAATGCAATCAGCGCTTTACACTGATCAGATCATAAAGGTCTCAGATGACGGAGGAACGACATCGTGCCTGCACGGAGATCCCGCTGCTGACAGTCAGCACAGAGGAGGTCCTGCTCTGCCGTGGGGTCTGGGACGCGGCCCCTGTGCCCACCACATGGCAGAAACAAGGACATGTCAGCTTCTGTGCACACAACGCTCGAGCATCCATTATAGGCCACAGTAAAGGGCTTGGAGAGTGTTCACACTGACAAAGAATGGACCTATTCGCTTCTATGTAAAAACCCCTTTGCTGTTCATATGGTCAGGCTTTTCAGCTTCTTTTAAACACTTCAGGTTTCCAAAGACCCCAAGCGGTTAAATGAAGCGACCTGAACATTCTTCAGGCGTTTAACACTAGGAAGACGCTCAAAGGGGTATTCATATCTCCCAATATGTAGTAGGTACAGTAATAATATTGGCAAATACCTCCAATTAGTAATGTAGTCTAGTTCTGCTTCACTATGTCACTTACCCCATGTGCAGGGCATTGCAGTAGCTTAGATGTTAATGTTTACGACCATGAACAGCTAACCATCACTAGATGAGTGGTCGTAACCATGGATACCTAAGCTACTGCAATGCCCTGCACATGGGGTAAGTGACATAGCGAATTAGAAGAACCATACTACATGACTAATTAAAGGTATTTGCTAATATCATTATTATTACACCTACTTCATATTGGGATAGGATCATGGAGATGGGAACACCCCTTTAAGGCTATGTTCCCACAATCAGCTTTTGGTGCATTTTTGATGATGCAGGATTTCTGCACCTATTATTTAAATTAGTTTGAGTTTTTTCATTGTGTTTTTGTGTGCGTTTGTCTCTGCTGTACATTGCTTTAAATACAACTGCTTGGTTTTTGATACTTTGTTTTTTTGCTTTGACAATACTTTATTGACATACTTGGGTGCGGATTACATGCGTGTTGCTGCGGAAACTCACTAAAACCGCATGTGCGTATTTTAACTGCGGATTTCCTGCATCTAATGCAAGTCTACGGGGAAAATCTGCACAGAAAACTCAGCGTATGGAGAAATTGACATGCTGCGGGTCAGGTTACGCAGCGTTAAAAAGAGTACAGTGGGCAGGAGAGCTCTAGAAATCCCATCCACTTTGGTGGATAGAAGAAGCCGCGCGTTCTTGACACAGCAAAAAAATCAACACAATCAAAAATGCACCAAAAGCTCCTGGTGGGAACGTAGCCTTACAATACAAATCAATGGGAGGATCAAAAGACGCCTGAGTGCTTCCTCAGCGTATTCATTGTTTATTGCATTTAAAAAAAAATGAATCTGCAAAAGCGGCAGCAGAGACGTCCAAAAAATGTTAAACTAGAACCACCCCCCCTCCCCCCCCCCAAAAAAAAAAATGCTCGTAACAAAAAAAAAAAAATCTAAAAAATTCACTTCTGGTTTACAAATCTGCAGAGAAAAAGGGCAATTCTAAATTCTTAAAGTGTCTTCAGGTTGAATAACAGTTGTTTTTGACCACCAGAAAAAACACGGTGTGAACACGGCTTACACAGCAAGACTAATTCCAATGTTCTCTTCTTTTACAGCTTTTCAGTCTCCTTCCAAGGTGCAAAGGGTTGGAAATAACCGTGACTGTGTGCACAGAATCGTGATGTGACTGCTCTAATACCACTGCGGGCTCCAGTTTCATACGATTCCCATGTTTTTGGTACCTAACTTAAGGAACATGGAGACATGCAGGTGGAGGCGAGATGACAATGGAATCCCTGTGAATGAATGGACCACTGTACAGTAATTGTCACATCCTACACTCCGTACAAGGCAGCCAGCTATTAGCTTGGTCAGTCTGGAGTACTCATTTACACCTGTAGCTTGGAAGGCAGTGCACGGACTGGCCATAGGTCTCCCGACCAGAGAGGGACGGTCGCTTCATGTACCGTATTTCTATGCAGCTGTCACGCTCGGGTCGGGAGAGCCACCGGCCAGTCCGAGCACTGCGTTCCAATCTTGCTCCGATTTATACGGTTGTCTGACTGCGCCCATAGATTGGGGTGTGTCCCCTGCTGACTGTCTGGGGCTCCCTTGGTCACAAGACTGACTCCTAAAGGAGGTGAATGGTGCAGCAGGTCATGCATGGCCAACTCCATTCAAGTCCATCAACCTGACAAAGACAAATCCTCCATTCTGGTAATTGCTGGAGTTCCCAATTGTGGAGAACCCCCTAATGGTGCAATATTCATCCATTTGAAAATTCTTAGTAGTATTATTGCTGATCATTAAAGAAAATATAAGAGTAAAAAACACAATGCAAAACCGTGACTTCTGTGTTCCTCCACATTGATTTTGGATTACAATCTAGTAGAAACTTTCTCATTTTTTAGCAATTTTTCAAACAATGTAAACTTGGCCATACACATCCAATACGTCAGCCGCCGATCCTGTGAGATCTGCTCAGAATGGGAATTATACATATGGGAAAACATGGCCTCCGCAAAAAGTGAAAAAAAAAACAACCCTAAACCATTCCAGCTCAAAAGAAAGCAGAGACCCAGCATTCTGGTGCCACCGTCAGAACCTTTTCTAGGATCGGCCGCTGCTCTACCATTGTGTAAATCCCAGGACATAATCGTGTGATCTGTCGGGGTTTGAGCCCACACATGCCGCTGTGTGTGGATAAATGAAGACGTCAGGGACCCCTGTAAACCCTACACATTGGTAGTAATGATTTCCCTAGAAATCACTGCTAAGATAATGATCAGAAATCACAAATCAGGGTCACGTACAACCGGATGCATCAATCAACTTAAATTAAAAAAGCAACAAAAATGGGGATCATGTTGCCCCTTTGGGTCTGTACAGTGAAGCCAAAAGCTCCATAAACACAGTATTGTAGGAACGCCGGGGGCTTCCCTTTAATTGTTAATCTAATGTTACTTGGGACCCCAGAAGACAGAACTCTCTGTACATGGTGTGGAGCGCACATTCACTGCACGCACCATGTCAGGAGCATCGCCCTGCCCACACCTGGGGTTCTCTACAGATCGAACGTGTCCCTGTGGCTCAGGTTTGGGTCGCCATCATGTACTGTGCTGTTTGATTCCACAAATACGGACTCCAGCGCGGCTTCCTGCTCTTCCAATGTGGCCACCGGAGTGGCTGCGCTCAGCGTGGTTGGGTTGGGGCATGGCTCCTGCTCCTCCTGCCTCTTCCTGACTCTGTAGCCTTTTTGCCTCTTCTTTTGCCCAGGATTTTGATGTAGTTGGCAGGAAGGAATCCGGTGGTCTGCCCATCAACGCTCCCGAGCAGCCAGCCTCTTATTTTAGGCTGTTGTTCTGAAAAGGAATAAACACTTTCATCCTTACGGACTATGGCAGATATCAGAGGACGCTCTGCCCTGCGACTCACAACTCATCTACAATATGCCTGATCCTTCCGTTCTTAAGGAAGATAAGTGGCTGCCAGTGGCATCTGACAGCAGCCGAATCCCCCACAGGACACCTGCATGCTTGACTGAAGTGAGTGTGCACGATTATCAAGGACTTGGCAGGAGCAGCCGCCTACTGAACGAATTTTCGTCTGACAGCAATTTAAAGGGAATCTGTCACCCCCGGGACATACATGACCTAATAATATGGGCATACAGGTGATAGAAATGTTACATCAGTCCTACCTGCAGGCTTCATATTTGCCATCTTGTTGAGAAATCCTCCTTTATTTCTTTATGCTAATGATTTTTTCCAGGCTCTGGGGCATGCGGTGCTTGGAAGAAATCTATGCCTCCTGTCTTCATTTGCGTACCACCCCCTTCCCATCAGCGTCACAGTTCGCTGTGACGTGTAATGATGGCCCCCGAATCCCATGCCTTCACCCTGCAATAGCGTGATCATACAGTACCTATTATGTCCTCCTACGGGCATTGGCTTCAGTGTTCTTCTGCGCAGGCAAGTCACTGATACTTCCAATTCAGTGACCTCTGGCGTGTGCAGCGATAAGGTGCTCTCGCTACCATGCGTACATGGGTGACAGGGGCATCAGAAACTGTATGGTTTCTTACTATGCAGGGAGAAAGGTAGTGGGGAAAGCGCCTTATCACTGCACACGTCTGCACAGAAGAATGCTAGCGCGAAAGCCCATAGAGGACAGAATAGGTACTGTTTTATTGCGCTATTGCAGGCGTGGGATTCTGGGGCCACCATTACACGTCACGGGGCACTGTGATGCTGATGGGAGGTGGGTTGGTACCCAAATGAAAACGGGAGCAGAGATTTCTTCCAGGCACCGCACGCCCAGAGCCTGGAAGAAATCATTAGCATAAAGCACTAAAATATGATTTCTAAACAAGACTGTAGATATGAGGCATACGGGTAGGACTAGTTTAACATTTCCATCACCTGTATGCCCATATTAATAGGTTGTATACGTCCCAGGGGTGACAGATTCCCTTTAAGGTGTATGGCCATGTTTACTTTTAGAAAAGCCCAAAAAGGTGACAAATGTGTGATCACAGGGGCACTCACTGCTGGATCCCCACCAATTACAAGAACTTGGGTCACGTTTCCCCATTCTTCCTCTACATGGTTGGGACTGAAAAGACAGGCACAGACGCACCCATTCATTATCTGTGGCAGAGAGTCGTGAGTAAGAAAAAAAAATTATTTTGTGGGGAAAACCTCTTAACTGTATAGTCCACTACTGGGATAACCCCTTTCTAAATGAAGTAGTTAAAATAAAAACACCATATACTCACCTCTCGGACCGGCGCCGTTCCCGAGATCTTAGCGCCGGGGCTCGAGTTACACTGTAATGTCAGACGAATCCTGCAGCCAATCAATCACCACTAATGGGCTGCAGCGCTCTCACTTCTTCAGCATTCATCCGAGCGAAGTGAAAGGGAAGGAGCTCAACGGTGGCCACTGACTGGCTGCAGGGCTCATGTGGCTTATCAATGTCACGCGAGGCCTGGCATTGCTTGGAATGGTGCTAGTCTGAGAGGCGAGTATATTGCAGTTTTAATTTACGTTTTAAATAGGGATTGTTAACATGTACAAGTTGGTAACAAAGACAACATGTCGCACTCTGGTTCCCAGCAAGAGTGCAGAGTAGTGCTAATAACTGGAAAAAACATCTATACCCATTACCGCCGGAGGGGTCATTCTGCGGAGGATGAGGGTAGTGCCGTACCACAATGACGCGCACGTCTGGTTATGGTGCCATCGCTCACAGACGTGCTGTGGGACTCTAGACTGGACCTGCTGCATCCTGACCCATGAGGACGGTGGTCTCGGTAAGGGCGACGTGTTCATACCTTTAGGAGCCAGGTTGAGTAAATCTCCTGCATGGAAGGAAATCTCTTCTTCGGAAGTAGCAGTGAAGTCGTACTCGGCTCTTCCCACCACGTGGTCGTCCTCACCACTTGCCCAGTTTACGTTTTCTAGACAAAACATGAATTGTTCTGTGAAACTTGATAATGTTCCTAGTATGGAATACGTCCAGCGGGAAAAACCTATTGTTATTACATAGATTGCAAATACAGAGTCCAGAGAAATCGACTTATCGGCTGCAAAAAAATGCGCCTCCACCGGGGTTAGGAAAATATAAAGATGGCAGCTCAGAACAAGTTAAATTACTAATAGTATGGCCACATGGAGCTTAACTGCTGCGTGTAAGAGGCCTGTTCACAAGAAAGTAGCCTGTGGCGGCGAGGTCAACTACAACCTGCTCTGATCTGTATACTGCTGGAAGATTTCGGCCACATTCACGTGGCGTCTACACCAGAGAAATTTCCCAATGTGGTGAACAAACAAGGTCCAAATACATACAAAATGTCGCCCACAAAGTATGGTGTTTAGTGGCGACTCACTATATAGGAGCGCAGAAAAGACTTCGCTCTCTTATATAGTGCAAAAATAACAGGTTTCCCAGCCTGACACAGGCCATAAGGACACAACCCCTCTGTTCGGTGAATTTTGGATACATTTAAAGGGATTGTCCAACTTAGGGGAACTTTTTTTTTCCTTTTACTGAAATGCATATAATTGGGGCTAAAAAAAAAATAATCATTTTTGCAACTGGGTCTCATTAGAAATGTTGCGCGGTTTGGCATTTCCAGGCTCTTTGTTGCCCGGTACATTTCACCTTGATGTGGTCTGTGGTCATAAATCAGCTGAGAAGAGGTCAGAAAAACACGGATAAAAGAGTTAGCAACTCCACTTAAGATTGTCATAGTGGCTGAAAGCAGATTCTCAGCTCCCCTGTTCGGCAGCCAATGGTGAAAATGCAGAGAATCCAGATTCACAGACTCAGAAAATGCTTTCTTTAACGGTGAAGTTAAAAATCCAGTGCAAAAATTAAATCTTTAAAATTCAAGGCCTAAAAGGTCAGCCAAGAAAAATACAGTTCCAGACAGGGGACATCCTCTCATCTACGCGTTTCGGGTATGTTAACCCTTAGTCCTGATGGTATCTTACCTCTGCTGATTTCTTAGTTCCGGTTTATACTGTTGTAACCTAATTAACAAACCTTAATGGGGAAGGAGCAGAATAGGACTCAAAAAAGACATTGTTGAATGAATTATTCACTACGTTGGCTAATGATGGTGAATAACAATAGAAAAGTGATTTAACCCCCTGCCCCCCCCCACAAACGACAAAAAGGGGTCGTTCAGTTTAGGCTACAAGTCTGCAGTCACTCAAATCCTAAATAATGAATTTCCTACAGTTATGGACATCCAGATTTCACACTCACCTTCAATACTTTCCCCATTGCCAGAAGACAGGAGCTTCCAAATGAGGTAGGGGCCACCAAGAACGACGGCAAGAAATAAGAAAATAGGCCATGATTTTGCTGAATTGGTTCCATCACTCCCTGATCCAACCCGAGCCATCGTGCCGGCACTCTCAGTCCACAGATCGTCGTTTTCTGAACTCTTCCGTAGACCCAAAAGTCTCTGCAAACGTCGGTAAAGGAAACTGATGGTTCTGACAAGTGCAAATGCAGAAAAACCTTTGTAAAGTGGACCTTCAGTCTGGAAAAGTGGTTGGCCACATCCAGGACAGCCCGGAAACTGTTATAGACAGCAGAGAAGGTGGCATCCATCATCATGCTGACCGAGGCAAAGGCGTGGACGATGCTCTCAATGGACTGGAAGGCCCCACGGCTGCTCTCTTCAGCTTGACGCACAAACCTACTCGGTGGTACGTCATCTGTCTGGAACCGGTTATAGCCCATTCCGCTCCCGTAGCCATAGCTGTAGGGGCTGTAGCCGCCATAGAGTGAACTGCCATAAGAACCATAGGAGCCAAAGCCTGGGGAAAAGGAGTTGTATCCAGGGCGGTAGGTACGAGCATGCCTGTGCTGGTCTGCTGAGAAGGTCTGGGCAGGACAGGCGGCGGCACCCTGGTAAGCGTTGGCTGCCCAGGCCTGGTGATTGTGCTGGCTCTTAAGTCAGCTGACCTAAAATGGGAACACAAAGTAGAGTTTGGTTAAAGTGATTTCCTCCAAAATTACAATGTAATCCACTAAGAAGTAAAAAACGACCACCACTAAACTCTACATTGATGGTCGCCCTTACGTTCAATACAGGCCTGTCCTAAACCATCCAAGACTCAATGGGAAACGCAACCAGATGGTACTTTAATACCTTTCTATTCTTAAAGGGGTTTTCCTGATGTAACAGGCCAGAATATACCCCGTCCCAGACTATGCCCAGGGTTAAACTGGCCTAGGCCAGAGTATACCCCTCCAGGCCAGAATATACCCCCCGGGGGTGTAAAATAGCCTAGGCCAGAATATACCCAGGGTATACTCTGGCCTAGGCCACGTTAACCCCAGGCATAGTCTGGGACGGGGTTAATTCTGGCCTGTTACACCGGGATAGCATTTCTCACCCCAATGGCCTCCACTTTATGTTAGGTTATGTGCACACAGGTGTTTTTGAGACCTTAAAAAATAACTTTTTTTGTGTGTGTAAACCAGATCAGGAATTGCTCCTTTTGGAGAATTTTCATTTGCTGAAACGTTTTTGCTGAGTTTTTTCTTCCCGAAGTATATTTTTTTGCAGCTTTTTGATATAATTTGGAGCGTTTTCCATTAGGAGCCGCATCAATGATGTTTCATGCACTTTCCTTTCTCCCACTAGGCATTTTTAAAATCCGAAGCCGAAAAATTGCTCAAAAGCCTGAACATATGAACAGCAAAGTGGTTTTATAATAGAAATGAATAATAAGAGTCTTGCAAATGTTTCCAAGTGATTTTTAGGCATTATTTGGAGCAGAACCCAAAAAAAAATGTAGAGTCGGAGCATTTGTTTGTGAAAGTGCAATGCATAGGCGTGCGTTCACACTGTGGCCGTTCATCAGGTAGGGCTGGAGATAAAAACAAAATGAGCCAATTCCCGTAGTAAGTAAATAATAGTAAGAGTGCATGTAAGTAACATTTGTAACGTAGTTAACATTGTGATAAAAAAAAAAAAAACGTAAACACCACCCGCCACGACACGCTCCCAAAAACCGTGCGATGCCGCTCCTCCACAGATCCAGTGATCGTTTACAAGCTGCTGCAGTGAAAAGGACAGCGCAAATCACCGCTGCAGTCAATCACTGAGCTTAGGAGTTTGTGCTGACTACGCCGGCAGAGCTGTTGAACTCGGTGATTGACTGCAGCAGTGTTGTGCAATATAGTCATGAAGTCTCTGGCTGGAAACACTGGGCAGCGGCGCTGTTGTACAGCTGGACCCAGGGAGGGTGTGTAGCACTTCTTTTTATTTAAATGAATCAAATATTTGCCAATAGGGTGAAAATGCTGTTCCTAGAAAACCCCTTTAAGATCTGACTGCTGTAAGTGAATGTAAATTGTATTATTTCCACTGTAAGGCTGGTAACGATTTAGACTGGTGAGATGATGTTCATCTCACATTGAGAACCCAGATCTGATGTCTACAGCTGGGAAATCTTCTTGAGGTCAAGAGAATGGGATTAAAAAAAAAAATGCCTCCCTCTGTATACCTTTTTCTGTACCTTTGTCTAGAATAGCACAGTCCACTATGGCCTCTGCAGATGTTCAATATTCTTGTGGTTAAAAAATAACAGTTTTTATGGCACAAAAGACTGTGCAGGTTTTAAAGGAATTGTCCAGGGAAGATAAGATATCACCTATGCACAGATAAGTGATAACTTACAGACCGTGGGGGTCCGACAGCTGGGACCCGCTTCAGAATGGAGCAACAGCGCACATACCCGCCCTGCACTTCCTTCATTCTCTTTAGCGCTGCGCTTGGCTTTTCTAGCAGCCCCAAAAGAAATGAATACAGCAGAGGTCGGGCACGTGCGCCCCATTGCAAATGGAGATAAAAGGTCGACGAACTACCAATCGAAGCGAGTCTCAAATATCGGACCCTGTTGTCTATAAGTCATCCCCCAGCCTGTGCACAGGTGAGAACTTATCTTCACTTGCACAACCTCTTGTCAGAATCCCCATGCACTTATTTATTTAGGATTTTCTTTACAAAATGCTCAGATTTATTTTTTAAACCAAAGAAGTAATAGCCGCCTCACCGGTCCCCCACTTCTCCCCGCAGGTGTATACTTCCTGCTACAGCATTGGCCTTTCACAGGGACAGACGATCGCTGGAGCAGGTATAGTCAATGAACTAAGCAGCAATGTAATGGGGAGCAGTGTGTGGGTGAAGGGGGGGATCAGCAAGGTGATTTTTCTTTCAGCATAGACAGAAAAGGGGCTGGCTTGGCTCCTGAACTAAGCTGTCCTGACTATGCTCAGAGTTTTCGTAAAAGGTTTCTCAATGTGGGCAATTATCACAAATTGGTTATTAAGGTTGAGACCTACAACGGAGAATCTCATATGAGTTTGGGGGGGGGGGGCCAAGCCCCCCCCAATCAGCTGTACTCCCGGCGGGGATGAACCAGATCTGTAAATCCGGCAACCTTAACATCTCACTTTTTTTGCCCTTGTTTAATCGTTTTTTTGCTGAAAAAACCATACGCAAACCTGAAAAAGAACAAACGTTTTTACTCAGTGATGAGCGGACGGCTGGGGAAGTGTTTTCGAGGTCTTGGGGCGTGCCAGAAAAATATGTCCCCGCGGGGCTGTTCAGGGGTTTTTAGTCCCAACACATAGGGATCGAATTCGAACATATTTTGGCTCGCTGAAGACCCCGACCCCTCCAAGCAGCCGCTCACCCTCAAACCAAGATTCGCGCACGGGGAAAATCCGAATTTTATCCCCGCGGGGAGAAGTGAGATGAGATCCACAAGCCCCGGGGAGGTACCAGGACGTCCGATAGCCGGGCGTACCGATAGCAGGCGTACCGATAGCACGGGGGTACGTAGACGGGCGACCGATAGCAGGGGCGTACCGATAGCAGGGGACGGTGCTATACCGGACGGAAGGGGTACATGGGACGGAACGATAGCACGGACGGTACGATTTCCGGGGCGGGCGATAGCAGGGACGGTCGTAGACGGGCGGTACGATAGCACGGGCGTCGTAGCACGGGGCGGTACTGATAGCACGGGACGGGGACGAAGGGGACGGGATGATGCACGGGGCGGTACGTTTGGACGGGCGGTACGAACAGGGCTGCCGATGCCGGGTATTGGACGTTCCCAGGCCCGCAATACCTGCTTCCCTCCCTGTGCCACCACCGGTACGCCACGATGACAGCTGCCCTGTGGAACCCCTAAGACCGGGCACGTCCCTGGTGAGGGGCACAACCTGATTTTTGGACCCGTATCGCTGATACC
>JARQOD010000005.1:489377806-489441534 GCA_033576555.1 Oophaga sylvatica
CTGAAAAAAGCTGTCCTGACTAGGGCTCAGATTTTTCGTAAAATTTTTACTGGGGCAAATTATCACTTTTTTATTAATTCCCACACACGGGAGAATCATCATATGAGTTTTGGGGGGGGGCCCAAACCCCCCCCAAGACCTTTTTTTTTGCTCCCGGCGGATGCCCCCCAAAGATCGAAATCCGGAAAAACCCCCTTTAACACCTTTTTTTTATTGCCGTTGTATTTTTCGTATATTCTCGGGAAAAAACCCTTTCCCAAAAACCCCTGAAAAAAAACAAGGGTTTATTACTCAGTGAGACGGACTGGGGGGACGGGTTTTATGGGAGCGTCTGGGCTCGCGGGAAATATTCCCCGCGGCTGCATGTCTCAGGGTTTTTACCCAAAAACAATCGGGGACGAAACCAACAATTTTTGGCTCCGAACCTACCCCTCCCAAAAGCGCCGCCACCAAAAAAACCCAAACAAAACCCCAGGGGAGATCCTGTTTAAAACCCCCGCTGGGGAAAAGAATGAGACGAATCCACCCCCCCTGGGGGGGGACCCCGGGTCCCGTAGGGGGGGACGGCCCGGGTTTGCAGGGGAAATACCGATAAGGGGAGGCCCCCGATAGCAGGGGGGGCCCCCTACAGGGAAAAAACCGAAGCAGGGGGGGTGCCTTAGAAACGGGAGGGTAATGATAGAAAGGGACGGTACTGGCAGGGGAGGGTCCGAAAGCACTTTACGGTAAATACGGGGGAACCCCAAAAGCAGGGGCGGTACCGATAGCACGGGACGGTGCCGATAGAAAGGGACGGTACTGATAGAGGGGGAGGTACTGATACACGGGACGGTACTGATAGCAGGGGACGGTACGTTTAGCACGGGACGGACTGATAGCAGGGGACGCGCCGATACACGGGAGGGGACTGTTCCGGCCCGTTTTTGCCTGTCACCCCCCCGTGTGCCCCCCTGTGTACACCACAGGGGACAGCTGCCCGGGGGAACCAAAACCCCCCCGGCCGCCCCCTGGTGAGGGGGCCAACCTGATCTTTGGACCCTGCCCCCGACTAAATCCCCCAAAAATTCCCCCACCCCCCCCCCCCCCCCCCCCCGGGCCCCCCCAGCGTTCACTCACTAAAAGGGGGGCTTTGGGGACCCCCGCCAAAACCCCCGGGCCCCCCAAAAGGGTTTAGGGGGAGGAGGCTGACCCGCCATCCCCCCCGCTGAACCCCCACCCCAAAAGGCCCCTGACTAATCCACTACCGACATTTCTCTACAGATCGATGTAGGGGCCAAATAAAACACCCCCGACAATTCCTGCATAGTGAAAACGGCCTCACAATCCACCCCCGGGACTCCCAAGCAGGGGCAATGCACGGCCTATAATCCCTTTCAACACTTCATTGGGGGAAAGGGGGCACCCCCCCCAACTAATCCCCCCGACAGCGAACTGCGAACGAGCACGACCTCCCTACCCCCCCACCGACACTTTCCTTTTGGGAAAAAAGACACCTTTAAAATCCCCTGCCGTTTTTCCCCTGCAGTAGATGCACGGGAAAAAAAGCACAGCCTAAAAAACCCATTTTTGGGACCTCCTTTTTCCCCTAAATTTTGGCCCCAAGTAAGGACTTTTTTTTTTGCTCGAGTTGTTTTTTAAACCCCACCTTTGGTTTTTAAACATATCTTGTACGGAAAAGGGGAAAAAAGTCAAAAAAATTTTAAAAAAAAAAAGGAAAAACAGTTTTTTTTTTTTGGGGGTTTTTTTTTACTGGGTTCACTAAATCCCCAAAAACGACTTCCCCTTATGTTTCCCCCGGGGCTTTTCAAGTTATAAATGGTGTAAAATTAACTTTATAGCACAACTGTGTGGGGGGGGTTTTCAAAAAGCAGGGTCAACCCCCGTGTCAGTATGTATTGGTGGGGGACGCAAGAAAAAAATGGACACGATGAGCCCCGGGAAAAAGGGGGGAAAACCGTCCATTTTTTTTACCCCGGGTTTTACCAAAACTGACTTTTAAATCTCTCCCCCAAATTAATCCACAAACGGGGCGGGGAAAAAAGGGGAGCAACACTTCTCTACTCACAGAAATTTTACTTTTTGGGACTGTGAAAGGCAAATTTTTTTACCGAAACGTCTATCGTATGATTTTTTTTTAATAAAATCCCCATTGGATTTTTCCCCAAACTTTGGGTGCCCAGTTTAATCTTTTATTACAGTTAAATAGAAAAAAAATTTGCCCCAGGTTATTTTTTATCAAGTGGGGGAAAAAACTTTTAAAAAATCTGTTAAAAAAAAAAAAAAAATTTCCCCCAAATTTTCCCAGATTCGAGGTCTCCATTGTTCGTGTCACGGGTTGGGGGAATTTTTTTTTTGCGTGCCGAGCTGACGTTTTTTTTTTTACCATTTTGATGCAGAATGTTTTTTTTTGATCCCCTTTTTTCATTTCAATGCAAAGCTTTTAAAATACTTTTAAAAACTGGGGGTGGTCTGATTAAAGGTGTTTTAGAAAAGTCACTGTTCAAAGAGGGGGCTCGCGCTAAACCCCCTAAAAGGGGGGGGACCCGACCCCGGGGAAAATTACGCCTGATGTAGGAAAGGGGTTAAAAAATGTTTTACCTCAAAAAAAAATCGCTGTGAATCCCCCCTGAAATATTGTACTTTTTTCTCCCCTTGCCCAGGAGCTTGGGATGATCAGACAATGTTCCGTTTGGTCAGACACACCATTTTACAAATACCAGCAGGGGGACATTTTTTAAAATTTTTTGCAAACACAGGGGAAAAATTTTTTTTTTAAACCACCAATTGAGGAAAAAATTTTTTTTTCCCCAAAAACTATTGATTAAAATCTGTTTGTTTTGAAAGCTCCTTTAAAAATTTTCTTTTCCGCACTATAATTTTTTGGGATGCAATTTCATACATTGGAACAAAAAACTAATATTTCAATCCCCACCTTGCATCTGTCTTTTAAGCAGCACTAATATTAATGGATGCACTCCAACTTCTGCTTGTGCCAAGCCCCCCTTTACCACTTGCAACATAGTTTTAAAAAGCCTGGTAATAAGCTTTTTGGGGGAAAATTTATTTTTTTTTTGTGTTTTAAAATCTTAAAGCTTTTTATCCCTGTGCTGGGGGGGCCCCTCTAGAAACTTATCGGTGGAAAAACTAAAGCTTTTGAGTTGCCCCCTTTCCTTTGATGAAAAAACCCCCCCTGGGGTGCTGGCCCGCGCCAATTTTTCCCCAAAGGCCCGCTCCCCCAATCCCATTCCCAACCCTGTAGTGTGGGGGGTATATTTTGGACTTTTCTAAAGGGTATGCCCACCAAAAAGAATCGCAAACGAGGCCTCTTTTTTACCCCCTCTTTTTGTATCAGGGATGACCGGGCCTTGCCCGAAGGGGGCGGGGTTCCCCGGGGGTGAAACAAAAAAGGGTGCAAGGATCCCGGGTTTTTTGCTGGATCCGACCTAACTTTTTTTCCAAAAAAAAAAGGGTTTTTATGCCCGGGGGGCACTGGGGAAAAAAAATAAGTAGTAGTTTACCTCGATTTTTCCAAAAAAGGGTCGACTTTTGGCCCATTGCACAAAAAATGATCCCCGGGTTTCCCTTGAAAAATTTTTTTTTCCGGCCGCCATCGCCCCCTTTAGGGGGCCCTTTAGGCAGTTTCCCGGGGGAAAAAAAAAAAAAAAGGGGTTTTATGCCCCTTTTGTCCGGGGGCCCCCCGGGTTTTACTTTTTCCCCCGGTTTCCCGGGCAAAAAAAAAAAAACGACTGACATCAGGCGCCATCCCGGGGATTGAAAGTCAAACAAAAAAAACGCATCCGCATTACATTTCGCCGGATTTGGTTTGGGGGGCCCCAAAAGGATGTGTGAAAGGGCCTAAGGGGGAGTTTCCACATCCGGAATCTTAGGGGAAAAAACCGGAAAGTTTGCCCCCCCCCCCCCACCCCCCCCCCCCCCCCCCCCCCCCCCCCCCCCCCCCCCCCCCCCCCCCCCCCCCCCCCCCCCCCCCCCCCCCCCCCCCCCCCCCCCCCAAAAACCCCCCCCCCCCCCCCCCCCCCCCCCCCCCCCCAAAAACCCCCCCCCCCCCCCCCCCCCCCCCCCCCCCCCCCCCCCCCCCCCCCCCCCCCCCCCCCCCCCCCCCCCCCCCCCCCCCCCCCCCCCCCCCTTTTCTGATGTGTTTAGCGAAAGTAAATCTGCACCCTTTACCTCCCATAGGAGCTATGACTGCGCTATTGAGTTGGGCCAGGTATAAATTCCCTAAGGGTCGCCTTTTTAACTTGTCTGTACCTGAAATGACGTTTGCGGTTTTATCAAGGAATCATTGGGAAGGGTCAAAATCAGACATCTCTTCCCCCTTAGGTCGGTTTTTTCTTTTTTGGGCCAAAAAAGATGGTTCATTAAGGCCGTGTATTGATTATCGTCTCTTGAACAATATTATGTCAAATATCAATACCCGTTAACCCTTGATTTCTGACCTGTTTTCCCAGGGTGGAAAAAACGCTACTTGGTTTACCAAGCTTGACCTCAGGGGGGGTTTAACCTTATTCGCATTAAGCACGGGGATGAATGGAAGACGCATTCAATACCCGGAGGGGCATTTGAGTACCTTGTGATGCCCTTTGGGCTCACTAATGCTCCTTCCGTCTTCCAGTCCTTCATGAATGACATTTTCAGGGATTTGTGTGACAAGTTTCTGATTGTTTATTTGGATGATATCTTGATTTTTTCTAATGAATGGGACTCTCATGTGAAACATGTTCGAAACTGTATTCCAGATTTTGAGAGAGAATGCTCTGTATGTGAAGGATCAAAGTGTCTTTTTGGCGTACAGAAGATCTCATTTCTGGGATTCATTTTGTCCCCATCTGTTATTGAAATGGACCCGGTCAAGGTTCAGGCCATCGGGTGATTGGGTCCAACCTACTTCATTAAAGGCTCTTCAGAGATTTTTTGGGTTTTGCCAATTTTTATCGTAAATTTTATTGGTAATTTCTCTGTTATTGTAAACCATTAACTGATTTGACCAGAAAAGGGTTCTGATGTGGTGAATTGGCCTCCTGAGGCAGTCTCTGCGTTTCAGGAACTTAAGCAGAGATTCACTTCTGCTCCTGTTCTACGGCAGCCTGATGTTTCTCTGCCATTTCAGGTGGGGGTTGATGCCTCTGAAATTGGGGCAGGTGCCGTTTTGTCCCAAAAAGATCCAGAGACCTCTAAAATAACCCTTGTGCCTTTTTCTCTCGAAAATTTTCTCCTACTGAACGTAATTATGACGTGGGTAATCGGGAGTTATTGGCCATGAAGTGGGCTTTTTGAAGAGTGGAGACATTGGCTGGAGGGAGCCAAACATCAGGTGGTGGTCCTTACGGACCATAAGAATCTGGTCTATCGGAAATCTGCCAAGCGACTCAATCTAGACAGGCCAGGTGGGCCTTGTTTTTCACACGTTTTAATTTTGTGGTTTCCTTTCTTCCTGGCACTAAGAATGTTAAGGCGGGGTGCCCTCTCGAGGAGTTTCCTTGCGGACTCTCCTGAGCTATCTGATCCCTCTGTTATTTTGAAGGAGGGTGTAGTTCTTTTTCCGCCATCTCGCCCAATTTGAGACTTGCTCTGGAGGGGTGTCAGGAGGATAGGCCCGAGCGCTGCCTGTTGGAAAATTGTTTGTCCCGGACCAATGGAAAAAGAGTGTGATGTCTGAGATTCATTGTTCCGCGTTGGCTGGGCATCCCGGAATTTTTGGTACCAGAGACTTGGTTGTCGGTCCTTTTGGTGGCCTACCTTGTCTCGCGATGTCAGGGGAATTTGTGCAGTCCTGCGGGACTTGCTCTCGCTCCCAAACCTTGCTCTCGCTCTAGTGGTTTGTTGATGCCTTGCCTGTGCCCAAGAGACCATGGACCCATATTTCTATGGATTTCATTTCCGATCTTCCTGTTTCTCAGAGAATGACCACCATCTGGGTAATTTGTGATAGGTTTTCCAAAAGATACATCTTGTGCCATTACCTAAGTTGCCTTCCTCCTCTGAATTGGTGCCGTTGTTCCTTCAGCACGTGGTTCGTTTACACGGCATTCCTGAAACATTGTGTCTGACGAGGATTCCGTTTGTTTCCAGATTTTGGAGGACTTTTTGTTTCTAAACTGGGTGTTCAATTGTCTTTTCCTCGGCATTTATCCTCAGACCAATGGTCAAACTGAGAGAACAAACCAGACATTGGAGACTTTTCTAAGATGCTTTGTGTCTGCTGATCAGGATGACTGGGTCTCTTTTTTGCCTTTGGCTGAGTTTGCTCTTAATAATAGGGCTAGCTCTGCCACTTTGATGTCTCCGTTTTTCTGTAATTCTGGGTTTCACCCTCGATTTTCTTCAGGACAGACGGAGGCTTCTGTCTGTCCAGGTGTTGACTCTGTTGTTGAGCGTATGCAGCAGATTTGGGACCAGGTAGTGGAGAGGTTGTCCCTCTCTCAGGAGAAGGCCCAGCGGTTTGCTAACCGGCATAGGACTGATGGTCCTCGGTTTAAAGTGGGGGACTTGGTCTGGTTGTCCTCAAAGAATATTCCTATGAGAGTAGCATCTCCTAAATTTAAGCCTAGGTTCATTGGACCTTATAAGATCATGGAGATTATTAATCCTGTTTCTTTTCGTTTGCTTCTTCCAGGGACATTTAAGATCCATAACGTGTTCCACAAGTCCTTGTTGAAGAGGTTTGTTGAGCCAGTGGTTCCTGCTGCTGTGCCTCCTGACCCTGTTTTGGTTGAGGGCAATCTGGAGTATGTGGTTGAGAAAATATTGGATTCTCGTTTTTCTAGACGAAGACTCCAGTATTTGGTTAAATGGAGAGGTTATGGTCAAGAAGATAATTCTTGGGTGTTTGCTTCGGACATCCATGCTAGGAGACTTATCCGTGCGTATCATAGAACTCATCCTGACCGACCTGGTTGCTCAAATGAGGGTTCGGTGACCCCTCCTCAAGGGGTGGGTACTGTTGTGAATGGGTTTGAGATGAGTTCTGAGCAGAGGCTCCCTCTGGTGGTTACAAGCGGTACTAGTGAGGATTGGGAATCAGGTGTTACTGATTGGTCTTATTTAAGGGAATCATTTTCCCATCAGGGTTGCCGGTGATCAATTGTTCTGGTCTGAATCCTTCTTTCCAGTTTCCCTTGTAGCCTGCTGTGTCGTGTCTGCATCTCCTGCTATCAGATAAGACAATTTCTTATTTTGTGTTTTTGCTATATTTTGCATTTTGTCCTGCACTTCTGTGGGGGCCTTCTGGGTCCCCTTTGGGGGCTTTTGCCCTCTCTGTTTGGTTCAGCTACTGTGTTTTGTACTTTGCTTTTTCCAGTTTTTTCAGTGGCTGCTGTTTTTGTTACACCAGAGAACTAATTTAGGTGGCAGAGGTCGTGTGATCTCAGGTGATTTTGAAATTAGTAGAGTTGGTGTTTTTCAGGTTTTCTGGGATTGCAGTAAGTATCCTTCCTGTCCTTTTCTATTTAGATAGTTTGGGCCCCAGCGTTTGCTCATACTATTTTCTTTCTGTGTCAGTATTTCCTCTTGTCTAACCGCCATTACATGTTTGGGGGCTTTCTATTATCTTTGGGGTTCTGCCCCGGGGGCAGATAGCTTTCCTATTTCTATCTTTAGGTGTAGTTAGTTTCTCAGGCTGTGACGAGGCGTCTAGGACCATCGTAGGAACGCTCCACGGCTGCCTCTAGTTGTTGGTGGTTAGTCAGGGTACTGCAATCCCATAGATTCCAACTGCTCTGGTGTATTTCCTTTTTTACCTGCACTCCTCAGCTACCGTAACATAACAAGTAGTAGTAGTAGTAGACCTTGGTTTCCAGAATCCGGATCAGACTTTTGACGGATTGCACAAAAGTCTGATCCGGTTCCATTGACTTCTATTGTTTCCGGCCGCCTGATGCGCCGCTTCAGGCACATCAGGCGGCTCCGGCAAACAAAAAAAACGTTACATGCTCCGTTTTTGTCAGGCCACCGGAATGTACATTTTCCGCCGGATCCGGACAAAAACGGATACAACGCAATGACATCAGGCACGATCCGGCGCTAATGAAAGTCAATGGTAAAAAAACGCATCCGGTACCGGATCCGTTTTTTTAGCAACACGCCGGATCATGCCTGATACAAAAAGACGGATGTGTGAAAGAGGCCTTAGAAAGGCTACTTTCACACATCAGGCTTTTTGTGTCAGGCATAATCCGTCCTATGCCTGACAGGACGGATCCGGCGCTGACTTTAAAAAACTGATGCAACTGATCAGTTTTCTTGCCGAATCCGTCCTGACCTTTTCGCCCCATCGAAAGATAAAATTTCCATGTTGAAAATGCAGGTACCAATGTCCGGACCGAGGAGAGAGAGAGACCTTGGTTTCCGGATCAGTTTTCTGACGGATTTGTCAAAAGACTGGTCCGGCTCCATAGATTTGCATTGTTTCCGGCCGCCTGAAGTGCCGATTCAGGCACTATCAGGCGGCTCCGGGAAAAAAACAAAACGTTGCAGCCAGCGTCTTGTCCGGCCGCCGGAATGTACATTTCCGACGGATCCGGGCAAAAACGGATGCAACGCAGTGACATCAGGTGCGATCCGGCGCTAATGTAAGTCTATGGTAAAAAAACGCGTCCGGTACCGGATGCGTTTTTTTTAAAAAACACGCCGGATCGCGCCTGACGTCAAAAGACTGATGTGTGAAAGCAGCCTAAGCGAGATCGCTAGCGAGATCGCTAACGAGATCGCACCTGCGTCACCATTATGACGCAGTAGTGATCTCGTTAGCGACTTAGCTGTGTGATTCCAAACACATCTCATCAGCTATCTGTGATTCCAAACACATCTCATCAGCGATCTGTATAACGACATCTGCAGTCGTTGGGAAAACCTAGTCCCACCTGCGATGCTGGTGAAGTCGTTCATAAAGGGTGTCACACTCAGCGATTCAGGCTCACCAGCGGGACACCAACGACCAAAAAACGGCTCAGAACGTTCATGAGCGATCAACGACATCTCAGCAGGGGCCACATCGCTGCTACATGTCACACACAGCTAAAGTCGCTAACGAGATCGCTACTGCGTCATAAATGGTGACGCAGGTGCGATCTCGCTAGCGATCTCGCTTAGTGTGGCATACCCTTAAGGGGCACACGCAGTGAGGGGGCGCACGCATCACAGAAAGCAAAGCATCACAGAAGATAAGCATCGTGTAAACGGCAGTTATCCATGGCAGTTAATCAGGGCTGGAATCAGGTACCCCACACTTTGCTTTCGTTTTAATTATGTACTTTACCTCTATCCTCCTGTGTTCCCTTGCCATCCACATTCACCGCCCATCCCCCCTCCATCACGACTCATACACATCAGCCCCTCCATACTTCCCTCTCCCATGTACAGCTTCTATGCACTCCTCACCTTCCTGAGAAACCTCAGCCCATCTTGCCCAAACACATCACAGAAAAAACCTACTTACAACTCCAACAACTACCTGCTCTTTATCTTCCTTCTCCTACTGATTTCAGGGGACATCTCCCCCAACCCTGGTCCACCATCCCCCAACCTCAATCCCTACCCTACCTCATATCGAAACCATAATAATCTTATTAATATTACTTGCACTCCCTCATCTCCTTTCAATTGTGCCCTCTGGAATCCACGGTCTGCATGCAACAAACTATCCTTCCTGCACAACTACTTTTTGAACAACTCTCTTCATCTGTTGGCCCTCACTGAAACCTGGATTCAGGATTCTGACACGGTCTCCCCTGCTGCCATTTCCTATGGTGGCTTACAGTTCCCCCATTCCCCGAGACCCACAAACAGACATGGTGGTGGAGTTGGCATACTCCTGTCCCCACAATGCACTTTCCAGGTCATCCCCCCAATTCCATCACTCTCATTCCCTTCTTTTGAGGTCCACACCATCAGGCTCTTCCATCCCCTCTCCCTCAGAGTAGCGGCCATATATCGGCCCCCAGGCTCGCCCACCCAGTTCCTTGACCACTTCTCAGCCTGGCTGCCGCACTTCATGTCCTCAGAACTACCAACCCTTATCCTTGGAGACTACAACATCCCCATTAACAGTCCTACTTCCACATCTGCATCTCAGCTTCTATCACTAACCACTTCTCTAGGCCTCTCACAGCTTTCAACCTCTGAGACACCAAGGATGGTAACACCCTTGACCTGGTCTTTGTCCGCCTCTGTTCAATCTCCCACCTAAATAACTCACCGCTTCCACTCTCTGACCACAACATTCTCTCCTTCATCCTCACAAATCCTCGACCACCCCAGCGCACTCCTACCTACCACACATTCAGAAATCTACAAGCCATTAACCCTCAGACACTTTCAGACTTCCTACACTCATCACTGTCCCCAATCTCCTCTTTTTCTTGTCCTAATCTGGCTGTTCAGCATTACAATGACACTCTCAGAAGCACCCTTGACCAAGTAGCACCGCTCACCCTCAGAACTTCCAAACACACAGTAAAACAGCCCTGGCACACATCGCAAACTCACCTTGTCCAGCGATGCTCTAGGAGTGCTGAACGCCTTGGAGAAAAACCAGAAGACTTCATCCACTTTAATTTTATGCCAAGAACTTATAATGCTGCCCTTCACCTCGCCAAACAGACCTACTTCACCACCCTGATCTCCTCACTAGCCAACAACCCCAAGAAACTTTTTGACACTTTTCACTCCCTCCTCAGGCCAAAAGCACAAGCACCTATCACAGACGTTTGTGCTGAAGACCTGGCCTCCCACTTTATAGAAAATAGATACTATCCGTCAGGAAATCTGCTCTCAACCACCAAGTGCTGTGACTCCCATCCCTCCCTGCATTTCCCCTGGCTCAATTTCCACATTTGATCCCATCACAGAAGAAGAAGTCTCCAGACTCCTCTCTTCCTCTTGTCCGACTACATGCACTACCAACCCCATCCCCTCACACCTCCTCCAGTCTCTCTCTCCAGTTGTCACAACTCACCTAACTACAATCTTTAATCTCTCACTCTCCTCTGGCATTTTCCCATCCTCCTTCAAACACTCCATCGTTACTCCATTACTAAAGAAACCCGCTCTCGACCCTTCCTGCACAAACAACTACAGACTGGTCTCCAATCTCCCCTTCATCTCTAAACTTTTGGAGCGCCTAGTCTACTCCCGCCTTACCCGTTACCTCTCCACTTACTCCCTTCTAGACCCTTCACAGTCCGCTTTCACCCCCTACATTCGACTGAAACTGCACTCATCAAAGTGACCAATGACCTTCTGACAGCAAAACGTAATGGTGACCACTCTCTGCTCATTCTTCTCGACCTTTCTGCAGCTTTCTACACGGTTGACCACCGTCTCCTACTGTCTAGGCTCCAGTCACTAGGTATTAAGGACACTGTTCTCTCCTGGTTCTCCTCCTATCTTTCTGACCGCTCCTTCAGTGTTTCGTTCTCTGGCTCCACATCATCTCCTCTTCCTCTCACTGTCGGTGTACCCCAGGGCCCAGTCCTTGGCCCCCTTCTCTTCTCTCTCTACACGGCCCCAATTGGACAGACCATCAGCAGATTTGGCTTTCAGTACCATCTTTATGCTGATGACACACAATTATACACGTCATCCCCCGACCTTACCCCCGCTGTACTAAAGAACGCCACCGACTGTCTGTCCGCAGTCTCCAACATCGTGTCTGCTCTCTATCTGAAACTTAACCTCTCCAAAACTGAACTTCTTCTGCTCCCGCCGTCTACTAACCTCCCTAAATCTGACATTTCCCTCTCTGTGGGCAGCACCATAATAACACCCCGGCAGCAGGCTCGCTGTCTGGGTGTTATGTTTGACACCAAGCTCTCCTTCACCTCCCATATACAATCTCTTGCCACCTACACCTAAAGAACATCTCTAGAATCCGCCCTTTTCTCACCATGGAAACAACAAAAACCCTCACTGTAGCATTGATCCACTCCCGCCTGGACTACTGCAACGCTCTATTACTTGGCCTCCCCATTACTCGACTATCCCCTCTCCAGTCCATCCTTAATGCAGCAGCCAGGGTCATCCATCTGGCTAATCGGTACTCAGACGCGTCCGCTCTTCGGCAGTCCTTACACTGGCTGCCCATTCATTATAGGATCCAATTCAAAGTACTGGTTCTCACCCACAAAGCTCTCCACAGTGCAGCACCCCCCTACATCTCCTCGCTCATTTCTATTTATCAGCCTAACCGACTGCTGCGCTCTGCAAACGACTTTCGACTAATCTCTGCACTAATCTGTACCTCCCACTCCCGACTCCAAGACTTCTCCCGCACTGCGCCAATCCTCTGGAATGCTCTACCCCAAGAAATTAGGACTATCCACAATTTGCATGGTTTCAGGCGCTCCCTCAAAACACATCTGTTCAGAGCGGCCTATCACATAAACTAATCAAAGTCATTCTATGTGTAAGTGTGTATGTGTAGCCCATTCACTATCTCCATCCATCCCTCACTCCCTCAAGATGGCTGGACCATCATTGTAAATGCACCATTGCATATACACACCTGTACTTTGTATTTCCCCACCTCATTGTAGATTGTAAGCTCTCACGAGCAGGGGCGGCTTATTTTGCTTTAATTATTGTATTGTTAACGTTGTTACTTATGACTTGTGTTCTGAAACTGTTAAACTGTAAAGCGCTGCAGAATATGATGGTGCTATATAAATAAAGATTATTATTATTAAGTTGTTTGCATTTTGTAAGCTCCACAGTTTGACAATTTTCAGGGGTTGTACGAGGCTAGGAAGTTATCTGTTGGATCCTTATCCTTTTTTTTTTTTCCATTGGATAGGGGACAACTTCCTGATCTCTGGGGGTCTGACCATTGGTTCCCCCACCAATCTGGAGCTCATAAGAGCCCTATGTGAGTGGAGTGGCCGTTGATCAAGTGCACCTCCGCCTAAACTCAATTCTTTCTCTATGGGACCACCGAAGATAGCGAAACCCTGCGATCGGTTTGTCACTCCTATAACTATGAATAGAGCAGCGGTGTAAATGATTGACCACCCCTCCATTCACATGGGGCTCTTCACTATGATTGACCACCACTCCATTTACATGGGGCTCTTCACTATGAATAGAGCAGCAGTGTAAATGATTGACCACCACTCCATTCACATGGGGCTCTTCACTATGATTGACCACCACTCCATTTACATGGGGTCTTCACTATGAATAGAGCAGCAGTGTAAATGATTGACCACCACTCCATTCACATGGGGCTCTTCTGAGCTCCAGATCAGTTGGTGTCGCAATGGTTAGACCTCAGCAATTGGGAGGTTATCCACTCTTCCAAGGGATAAGGGGTAACATCCAAACTTGGTACAACTCATTTAAAACAATCTGATAGCTCCTGGCATTGGCACCTCGCTGGCTGGTTTACAGAACGATGCTTCTTCATGTAGGTACGTATAGACCATATCAGCAGCAGTGACCCGACCGATGAGAGTTATTATACAGATAAACAATGATAAATAGCAATCTAGAACTTAAGAATGGATTTGATTTGCGGCAGTGTACAAAGCTGTGGTTGCTGCTCCGAACATCATAGCTCTTAACTTTTCACAATTTTTTATGTTCAGCCACACCTGTGACACCACCCATTTTTTAATGCACCCACACAGAAATGGTGTCCATAGTAAAGCCTGTTAGTGTTCTCACTCAGAATGACGATGCCCCCTGGATGCCCTCCACACAATATTATGCACCTATAGTGCCCCTTACACACACTGACGCCCCCCACAGATTATGATGCCGCACAGTGGCTCCTCCCAGTATCCTGGCCCATCATAAAAAAAACCTAGTCACCTAGCGCTGTTCTCACGATGAGCTGATCCGCTGCGTGCAGTTTGGTGCAGGAGGCGCAATGTAGTGATGTCATCGCAGCTGCTGCACCGAGACTAAAGATGAAGCACCAATGGATCCAACGCCATCTGCATCTTCAGGACGTCAGTAAATCCAACCGACCTCCTGGCACAAATCTGGGAATGTCCCGCTGGACAGTGGAGAGGGATATCGTACACAGTTTACACTCATCCACCGCCGGATCTGTGGGGTCGCCTAGGGTCAGACCTTCACCCACCTGATACCGATGACCTTTCCTAGGTGCGGCTCAGCAATATCCTAGTAGTGGAACACGCCTTCATTCCTATGTAACAGACGCACTTACCAACTCTCCCGAAACATCCGGGAGACCCCCAGAAAGAGACGCTCGAGACTACAGAAGAGTTGGCAGATCTCCTGGCACCACAGAGGATTCTTGGGGAGCGGTGGCCCTGAATGTTTTACTGTACTTGTCACAAATACTTTTATACCATAGCTGCAAATTCGGGGCAGAAAAGGGACCAGATTTACAGAAGTCCCAGACATAAGGTTTGTGGAGATCCTGGGCCGGACCAGGTGCACAACATAATTTGTCGCTTTCGTTCTCCCCATTCTTCCAGTAGCCATCACTTTTATTTTTTTATCCATGCAGTCGCACAAGGGCTTGTTATTTCCATAGTAGATTATGCAGTTTACCACATGGTGTGCTGTAAAATCTGAGAATAATCCCCGGTCTGTGTAAGTTATCCATGTTCTAAATGGAAATAATTTACAACATAATGTGACAGTGGAATATCTGAGAACCGTCCTGTGTGATCATGTAATGCGGCAGAGCGGCCACCAGGGGGCGCAAACACGCAGCCGCCGCAATGCTTCTGCTTCTCGATCCTTACACACTGAAGCTGCCTGTCCGTCACTTATATCCTTCCCCCGGTACATGGGACAACGGCAGTGCGGTCCGCAGAGCGCTGTGCAGCTCGTTTTACTGGAGTGTAGTTGGTGTGTGGAGGACTCGTGTCCGGTGTGAGCTCCACAGATCCCCCGGGGAACCGAGTCCCAATTCACTCACTGTCCCCCCTGTACAGCACGTCGCTGACTGCATCTCCTCCTCATCATCCAGTGCAGAGGTAAAAGGGGGGAAGTCTCTACTCATCTCTCCTCTCTTTATCACTCTTCTCCCTTTCTCTCAAATTCAAATGTGCTTTATTGGCAGGACTAAGCACATGTAGGGGGCATGTAGAGGTGCATGACATGTCAGGCTCTTTAGTTGGGGGATAGGGAAGTGTCCAGGGTGGGGTATAGAGGCCCATGACATATCAGGCTCTTAGTCGGGGGATAGGGACGTGTCCAGGGTGGGATATAGAGGTCCATGACATATCAGGCTCTTAGTCAGGGGATAGGGACATGTCCAGGGTGGGGTATAGAGGACCAGGACATATCAGGCTCTTAGTCGGTGGATAGGGACGTGTCCAGGGTGGGATATAGAGGTCCATGACATATCAGGCTCTTAGTCGGGGGATAGGGACGTGTCCAGGGTGGGATATAGAGGTCCATGACATATCAGGCTCTTAGTCGGGGGATAGGGACGTGTCCAGGGTGGGGTATAGAGGACCAGGACATATCAGGCTCTTTAGTTGGGGGATAGGGACATGTCCAGGGTGGGGTATAGAGGACCAGGACATATCAGGCGCTTTAGTCGGGGGATAGGGACGTGTCCAGGGTGGGGTATAGAGGACCAGGACATATCAGGCGCTTTAGTCGGGGGATAGGGACATGTCCAGGGTGGGGTATAGAGGACCAGGACATATCAGGCTCTTAGTCGGGGGATAGGGATGTGTCCAGGGTGGGATATAGAGGTCCATGACATGTCAGGCTCTTAGTCGGGGGATAGGGTCGTGTCCAGGGTCGGATATAGAGGTCCATGACATATCAGGCTCTTAGTCGGGGGATAGGGACGTGTCCAGGGTGGGGTATAAAGGTCCATGACATGTCAGGCTCTTTAGTCGGGGGATAGTGACATGTCCAGGGTGGGGTATAGATGTCCATGACATATCAGGCTCTTAGTCGGGGGATAGTGACATGTCCAGGGTGGGGTATAGAGGTCCATGACATGTCAGGCTCTTAGTCGGGGGATAGGGACGTGTCCAGGGTGGGGTATAGAGGTCCATGACATGTCAGGCTCTTAGTCGGGGGATAGGGACGTGTCCAGGGTGGGGTATAGAGGTCCATGACATGTCAGGCTCTTTAGTCGGGGAATAGGGTCGTGTCCAGGGTGGGTATAGAGGTCCATGACATATCAGGCTCTTAGTCGGGGGATAGGGACGTGTCCAGGGTGGGGTATAGAGGTCCATGACATATCGGGCTCTTTAGTTGGGGGATAGGGACGAGTCCAGGGTGGGATATAGAGGTCCATGACATGTCAGGCTCTTTAGTTGGGATATGGGGACGTGTCCAGGGTGGAGTATAGAGGTCCATGACATATCAGGCTCTTAGTCGGGGGATAGGACGTGTCCAGGGTGGGGTATAGAGGTCCATGACATATCAGGCTCTTAGTCGGGGGATAGGGACGTGTCCAGGGTGGGGTATAGAGGTCCATGACATGTCAGGCTCTTAGTCGGGGGATAGAGACGTGTCCAGGGTGGGGTATAGAGGTCCATGACATGTCAGGCTCTTAGTCGATGATAGAGACGTGTCCAGGGTGGGGTATAGAGGTCCATGACATGTCAGGCTCTTTAGTTGGGGGATAGGGACGTGTCCAGGGTGGGGTATAGAGGTCCATGACATATCAGGCTCTTAGTCGGGGGATAGGGACGTGTCCAGGGTGGGGTATAGAGGTCCATGACATGTCAGGCTCTTAGTCGGGGGATAGGGACGTGTCCAGGGTGGGGTATAGAGGTCCATGACATGTCAGGCTCTTAGTCGGGGGATAGGGACGTGTCAAGGGTGGGGTATAGAGGTCCATGACATGTCAGGCTCTTAGTCGGGGGATAGGGACGTGTCCAGGGTGGGGTATAGAGGTCCATGACATATCAGGCTCCTCTCAGTCTGGGGATAGGGACGTGTCCAGGGTGGGGTATAGAAGTCCATGACATATCAGTCAATTAAATTCAATTCAATTCAAAGAAGGTTTATTGGCAGGACTAAATACACATTAGTTTTGCCAAAGCAAGTGTACAAAAGGGGAATAGGGATAGGGATGTTGAGTAGGAGCAGATCTAGGGTAGGGGCTATGGAAGTCCATGGCATAGGGAGGGGGATGGGGGCAGATCCGGGGTGGGGGCTATAGAAGTCCATGGCATAGGGAGGGGGGTTGGGCGCAGGTCCGGGGTGGGGGCTATAGAAGTCCATGGCATAGGGAGGGATGATGGGGGCAGATCTGGGGTGGAAGCTATAGAAGTCCATGGCATAGGGAGGGGGGATGGGGGCAGATCCGGGGTGGGGGCTATAGAAGTCCATGGCATATCATAGTTCTCTTTCTCGCAGTCTATGACATTCGCTCACATACCGCGCTGCTATCTCCGCTGCTCTCTCTTCTTCCCCCAGCAAGATATATGTTTTCTCTTCCTCCTTCATGGTGATGAAATCCGGGAAGAGATGTGAGAGTCTCCTGAAGTGAGTGTCCCTCACTGCTGAGTATTTGGAGCAGTGTAGCAGGAAGTGGCTTTCGTCCTCTATGGCCTCCTGGTCACAGTGTTGGCAAAGTCTTTCCTCCCTGGGCTTGTAGCTCTGCCTGTGTCGGCCGGATTCGATGGCCAGACTGTGGGCACTGAGTCTATACCGGCTCAGGATCTTGCGGTCTCTGGGGTCCGGGAGTTTCTCCAGGTATGGGGCCAGTCTGTAGTCTCTCTGTAGACTCCGGTACATGGTCAGTTTTTTGGGAGCTGATGATGTCGTTCTTCCAGTCACTGACATACCTCTCCTGGCCTTCGTCTACCATCTTCCTGATTTCAGCTTTTGTCAGGTTGTTGTGATTGGTGTTCTGGTCAGGTTGGGTTTGGGTGAGCTGTTCCGAGGGTCCTAGTTTTTCTGTTTCACCTACGTGTGTCAGGGCTATATGGTGATGGGAGCTTGGATTGCTCCTATGTAGGTGAGCCCGGAATGACAGTGCCCTCTTTAGAACCGTTAGGTGTAGAGGGAATCTGCCCAGCTCGGCCCGGCAGGCACTGTTGGAGGTGCTCCGATGGACTTGGAGAAGGTGCTTGCAGAATTCCAGGTGGAATATTTCTGTTGGGCTGGAATCCCACCTTGACCAGTCTGGGTAGGTGTGAGGACCCCAGACTTCACTGCCATACAGGAGGATTGGGGCGATGACAGTCGAAGATTTTTAACCAGACCCTCACTGGTGGTTTCAGATGGTAGAGTTTCTCCTCTTAGTCTGTGGCAGGCACTGACATATTCCACTGTTATGGCCTCTGCACTTTCTTCTTCCCCAGTATTTTCGCAGTATCTCTTCCTCCCCCATGGAGGTGAAGTCTGGGAGGAGATCAGACAGTCTTTTGAAGTGAGCGTCCCTCATTGTGGAGTATTTGGGGCACCTCAACAGGAAGTGAGCTTCATCCTCCATGGCCTTTTTGGGGCACTGCTGGCAGAGTCTGCTCTCTCAGGGCTTGTAGTTCTATTTCACGTGGGTGTCATGGAGGGTGAGTCCTGATGCTGAGGAGGACTCTAGGGCCACCGCTAGCTCATTGATGTAGATGTTAAAGAGTGTTGGACTGAGGCTGCAGCCCTATCTCACTCCTCGGCTCTGTTGGAAATGGGCCGTCCTCCTTCCGTTGACCCTCATGCTGCAACTGTTCTCAGTGTAGGAGCTTCGGATGACATCATATGTTTTGCCTCCTATTCCGCTCCCCAGCAGTTTTAGGAATAGTCATGGGTGCCACACTGAGTCCAAGGCCTTGTTGAAGTCCACAAAACAGGCGTATTTCAGCAGCAGATGAAGGAAGGGAGACACACTAGTTATTACTAGTGGGTAGGCGGAGCCCAGATGAGATAGACACCTCAGATTAAAAAGAGTGTTGACCGGCCCCTCCAGCTCGGGCTCCTCCTACTCCAGCTCTCCAGTCTAAAATTTGAGGTCTCAGAGGATAGTCGCTGCTGGTGCAGCTCCTCAGAAGAATTTTTTATTTTTATCGGACAGAGACTTGGACAGTGGTCTAGAGGTCTCAGGGGTCTCAGCGCTGCTGGACCCCCACCCCTCCCTTGGCGGATCTGCATTACCCTTATGGTGGTCCCTACAGAACCCTGCCGGCCCTGGGGGATGAGGGTTGCTTCCCTGGCGGGGACGCAAACCACGCTTCTGGGGTCACTGCGTTCCCCGCCCTGGGGGGGAAGCGATGGGCACAGCGCCACAAATCCCTGGGGGTCCCTGTGGCGCTCAGCTGGGTGAGTACTCAAAAAATACATTTTTTATTAATGTGTTCGAGTGCTTCAGCGGCTGCTGCGGCAGCCGCTGGTACATGTGTCAGTGTGATGACTTTCACTTTTGTCCGCAGGTGGATGCCTGCAGGACATAGGATCGCTCCATTGCGGCGGCCATTATGGACGGGGCAGGAGGAGAGCGGGGGAGTCGCGCGCTTCTTTTTTGAAACCGGGGGGGCGTGGCCTCGCGCTTCCCGCTCTCTCGCGGGCAGGAAGCGCTCTGAGCCCGCGATTTCGCCGGCTCTTTCTCTTCCACTTTATCCTCCAGCTCGGCGGCCATTATTTTAGGCATCTCTGGGCTCCTCACTCTCCTCCCCTCCCGAACAGAAGCTAAGACACAGCGGTACACCGCGGACCAGCTGGGTGAGTTGCTTCTGCCTGTCAGGGCAGAAGCTTAATTTTCTCACCCCCACAGCGCAGGCACCTTTCTTCAGCACAATAAGAAGGCGCTGTCCTGCAGCTTTTCCTCATAAGAGGCACCCTGTTTGGGGCTCGCACACCTTTTTAATTTAACAAAAGGTTGTGGGGAGTCGGCGACATTAACCCCTTCAAGGCGGTTAACCATTAATGGGAGACAGCTGGGGTAGCTCTCTCTAAGAGCTTTAACCCTTCAGCGTTCGGTTTTTTCTTTAAAAAAAAAAAAAGACCACACTGTCCTAGTTACTGACAGGTTTAACCTGCCATATACTGCGTGAGGGCATGTCAGATCAGGAGCCAAGAGGTGCGGACAGTCTCCCAGATCCGCTACAGGATCAGTCTCGCGTATCTGACACGCAGACCTCGACGGCATCAAGCGCAGCGGTCGGAGGTGTCAGTGATGTCAAAATGGAGGCCCTAGCTCGTTCCATTGATGGCCTGTCTGAACTTCTAGGTCGTTGGGTGTCAGCTAGACCTTCTCATGGTAGGAAGCGACACAGGCCGGTGCCATCCTCCTCGCGTAGCGACTCGGAGATATCGGGCTTGGAGGGTTCCCCTTCAAACTCAGATGGGGAGTTGTCGGATTCAGATAAGGAGGATCGGCAGGGACACTCTGCCTCTCTTTTGGGCCGTACAGAGGCTTTTATTGGAGCCATGAGGGAGGCGTTGCAGTTACCGGAGGAGGTAACTAGACGTCCTGGTAAGTCGGCCCGGATGTTTCAGGATTCGCATAGGTCGCGATCAATTTTACCATCTCTGGATGAACTTAACGAGGCAGTGGAGCAGGAACGTCTGTGTCCAGATAAACGTTTTCAGGGGACACGATTGTTTGAGACGCTCTATCCGTGTACAACGGAGTTGGTTGATAATTGGATTCCTTCTCCTGAAGTGGATGTCCCTTTATCCCAGCTTAGCAAATCCTCGTTACTTCCTGTTAAAGGGAAGGCGAGTCTACAGGATCCGCTGGACAGAAAAACGGAGATGGCGGCAAAATCCATCTACGAGGCCGCGGGTCATGGATTCAGATCAGTACTAGGGTCCATGGGTGCTTGTAAAGCTTCCCTAAGCTGGTTAGACCGTCTAAGGACTGCGTGGCAAGATGGATCCCCTCTATCCGAGGTAGATGGGCTTTTCAAGTTGTTGGAGGATGCAGCCCGATATGGCTATGATGCAGGTCTGGATACTGCGTCACTGCTGTCCAGGGCGCAATCCTCGGCGGTCACAGTCAGAAGAGCACTGTGGCTTAGACAGTGGACTGGAGACGCTGTCTCCAAGCAAGGTTTGCTATCTTTGGCTTACAAGGGTGGTCAGTTTATTTGGATCTGACCTCACGGAGCTGATTGCCAAGGCAAAGGCAAAAGAAGCGGCTTTACCGCAGCGAAAAGCTGTGGCTTCTGCGTCTGGCAGACCTAGTGCCGGTAGTGGTCGGCGGTCCTTTCGGTCCAGGGGACGGTTCGGTCAGCCCTCTTTGGGATCGGGTCGTCCCTCTTTTTCAGGAAAAAAGACCTCTCAGAAATCCCGCACTCCCTGGAAACAAAGTTTCCGTCAAGACAAGCGGGAAACTGACAAAAAGCCTGCTAAGGCGGACTGACGCCAGGGTTTCACTCGAGGGCTCTCGAGTGGGGGGTCGCCTGCTCCAATTCAAATCGACTTGGGTTTCCCGCGTTCCAGACGTCTGGGTGACGCGGGTTGCGTCGGCAGGCTATTTCATAGAATTTTCTTCTCAACCCCCGGACAGTTTTTGCCAATCTCGCATTCCGTCAGAGCCCGAGCTATTTGCCGCTCTACTGCGAGAGGTCGATTCCCTTCTGCAGAAGGGTGTGGTGGTACCGGTTCCGCCGGAGGACCGGGGAAGAGGGTTTTATTCCAACCTCTTTGTGGTCCCCAAAAAGGAGGACAAATTTCGTCCCATCCTGGATCTCAAGAGATTGAATCGGCATGTCCGCACCCGGAAATTCCGCATGGAGTCACTTCGCTCCGTTGTGGCGGCCCTGTCGCAGAACGATTTTTTGGTGTCAATCGACATTCGCGACGCCTATTTGCATGTTCCAGTCGGAAGGGTCCACCAACGCTTCCTCCGTTTTGCCATAGGTCAGGACCACTACCAATTTGTGGCCCTACCATTCGGGTTGGCCTCAGCACCCAGAGTTTTTACGAAAATTCTAGCACCTCTCATGGCGATTCTTCGAAGACAGGGGGTTACGATTCTTCCCTACCTGGACGACCTTTTGATTGTGGCGTCCTCAAAGGAGGAGGCGGTGACGGCTCGCAATCTATCCCTTCAGCTCCTGGAGGACTTCGGGTGGCTGGTCAATTGGGAGAAGTCGTCTCTGGAACCGTCGCAGTCAATCCTGTTTTTGGGGATGCATTTCGACACGGTACGAGCAGTGGTGTCTCTACCTCCAGACAAGCAAGCATGTCTCCTTCGACATGCACAGGTTATGAAATCTTCGACAGCGATGTCCCTTCGAAGCTGTATGCGCCTTCTGGGTTTGATGGTGGCGTCCATGGAGGCACTTCCGTTTGCCCAGTTTCATTCCAGGGCCCTCCAAAGGCTCATTCTGAGCCGTTGGGATCGATCGCAGGCTTCGCTGGATTGCAGGGTCATCATCTCCCACAGGGTACGAGATTTGCTAGGATGGTGGTTACGTCCAGAAGCGTTATCCCTGGGGAAGTCTTTCCTCCCTCCGAAGTGGTCGGTCATAACCACCGATGCCAGCCTGACGGGCTGGGGGGTGTCTGGAACGATCTCTGGATTCAGGGAGTATGGTCGTCGGAAGAGTCTGTCTTGCCGATCAACATCCTGGAATTGAGGGCGATTTTCCTTTGCCTCCAACACTGGACGGTCCCTTTAAGCGGTCGGACAGTCCGGGTGCAGACAGACAATGCGACGGCGGTCGCATATATCAAAAACCAAGGCGGGACAAGGAGTTCCAGGCTCATGGTGGAGGTATCTCTGATCCTGGTATGGGCAGAGACCAGAGTGCCAGCCATCTCTGCGATCCACATTCCAGGAGTTCAGAATATCACGGCGGACTTTCTCAGTCGCGAGAAGATGGATCCCGGAGAATGGAGTCTTCATCCGGAAATTTTTGCTCTGCTGTGCTCCCGTTGGGGAACTCCCCAAGTGGATTTGATGGCATCCAGGTTCAATGCCAAGTTACCGACTTTCATGTCCAGGTACAAGGACCCGAAGGCTGTGGCAGTGGATGCTCTGGTGGCTCCGTTGGACCACTTCGAGCTGATCTATGTGTTCCCGCCGATATCCTTACTTCCTCTGGTGTTGCGTCGGATCAGGCTGGAGAGAATCCCGGCTATGTTGATAGCCCCAGATTGGCCAAGGAGGACGTGGTTTTCGACACTGGTGTCGTTTCTGGCAGCGCCTCCATTTCCACTTCCTCTTCGCCCAGACCTGTTAACCCAAGGGCCTGTTCGTCATCCGGACCTGAAGTCTCTGCGTTTGACGGCGTGGCTCTTGAGACCGAAATTTTGACCCGTCGAGGTTTTTCAGCCGAAGTCATTGCCACTTTGCGAGCTGCCAGAGGTCCGGCTACTACTAGGATTTACCACAAGACTTGGGAAGCCTTCTTTTCGTGGTGTTCGGGTTCTTCAAGGAACCCGAGGATTTTTTCCATTCCCAATTTATTGGCTTTTCTGCAATTCGGGCTGGACAAGGGTTTGGCAGTTAGCACCCTGAGGGGTCCGGTTTCTGCTCTGTCCTTGCTGTTTCGGAAGGCTATCGCCTCGCGTAGGGACGTACGTTCCTTTTTTCGCGGATTAACCCGTCAGGTGCCTGTGTCTCCTTGGCGGCTCAATCTTGTTTTGGAGGCTCTTCAACATGGTCCTTTTGAGCCTATGGACTCTGTTAACCTTTCTTTGCTTTCTTGGAAGGTTGCCTTCCTAGTGGCGGTCACCTCTTTGAGAAGGGTTTCTGAGTTGGCGGCTCTTTCTTGTTCGCCTCCATTCCTGGAGTTTCACCCGGATCGTGTAGTGCTTCGCACACGGGGTGACTTCCTACCTAAGGTTGTATCGCAATTTCATGTTAACCAGGATATTGTGTTGCCCTCGCACTGTCCGGTGCCGAGGAATGCGAAGGAACGGGCTTTGCACACATTGGATCTGGTGCGGGCTTTGAAGTTTTATTTGTCTATTACTCAAAGTTTTCGGAAGTCGGGCTCTCTGTTTGTGATTCCAGCAGGTCGTCGGCGTGGTCAACGAGCTTCCAAGGACACTATAGCTCGTTGGATTCGATCGGCCATTTTAGAGGCTTACCGACTTAAGGGCGAACCTTGCCCGGTTAAGATCCGAGCTCACTCTACGAGAGCTGTGGGTTCATCGTGGGCTTTTCATCAAGGGGCCTCAGCAGCTCAGCTCTGCCGGGCGGCGACCTGGCGCTCCGTCCACACGTTTACAAAATTTTATAAGGTGGACGTCAGTGCTTCCGCTGATGCGGCCTTAGGACGAAGGGTCCTACAGGCGGCTGCAGTTTAAAGGTTTTCCGTTAACTTGTGTTTAGCGCTAGTTGCGCATTTATTTAGGTTGTTGGGATCTGCCTTTGTTTTTTGTTTTTTTCCCACCCTTAATTTTTGGACTGCTTTGGGTCGTCCCACTAGTAATGACTAGTGTGTCTCCCTTCCTTCATCTGCTGCTGAAAGACGGATTTTGGTAAGAACTTACCTGTAAAATCCTTTTCAGCGAAGAAGGAAGGGAGACACACATCCCTCCCATGGCAGAAGTGTGTTGTTGTGTTTTCAGATGCGGCGTGACCCTTCTCTGATAGCGATTATCTGGGCTGAGGGCGGCGCGCTACGGCTCTGTTCCAGCATCGCCAGCTCATCGCAGTAGTCAGGTTCAGTGAGTAGTACCTGGAACTGTGTGGTTTTTTCCTGTTACATGCATAACCTGTATTCTTGTCTTTTCTCTGTAGTCCTTCAGAAAGGGTTATGTTGCTCCGCTGGTGATATTTGCTCTTCCTTAGCTTGTGTACGACTGGAGAGCTGGAGTAGGAGGAGCCCGAGCTGGAGGGGCCGGTCAACACTCTTTTTAATCTGAGGTGTCTATCTCATCTGGGCTCCGCCTACCCACTAGTAATGACTAGTGTGTCTCCCTTCCTTCTTCGCTGAAAAGGATTTTACAGGTAAGTTCTTACCAAAATCCGTCTATCTTCCCGTTCTCTCTCACTCTCTTTCTTTTCTCTCTCTCGCCCTCTTCCCTTTCTGTTGCTCTCAAAAATATATGCATTCAGAGGTCTGTCGGTATTCGTGCCATGGGTGGGCTGTTAGTTATAAATGTTCGGCATTTGTGCTCCTGCGCACTGCTCATATCATGGCTGGCAGAGTTTTTATCAAGTCCTCTGGTACCAATGTTCAGAGCGTTGAAGCTGGTGATACATAGTGATACATACACAATGAAACCTAATGTACTCCACAATCATGAGTTACCGTATATGTAACTCAATCTGTGAATAACTGGCACCAGTTTACATTAGAGGCAGCTTGTGGTATAAAACCTAAGGTTGTTTATACGGCTGAGGGAAGTATAGATGTATCTGATCCCTCCTACAGGCTGCCTGTACTTTGAGTTTGCAATTTTTTTTTTGTAGAGAGGAGTATTGAATTAACGACAGACTCTCTAAAACAGTAGTTGCCAATCACTAAGAACACCTTATCAAGCACATTCGCTCATCACTACTGTCCTCTACTATATCTGATTTCTGGTGGTCGCAGTGCGTAGCTTGACATGATCCACATGCAGAGCTGCATGGAAGTCCATTTGTTCTGCAGCTACAATGGTTACTACTGCAGCCAGTTTTACAACTGCAATGTATAATTTTCAGTAGATTGGTGCAACATTTCTATCATACATTACTGGTACAAGTTCATCGCCAGCGATCCACAGGATTCATCTCGCTAGCCGTACTCATCCAAGTCATGGTCTTGTAGTAAACGCTTAGACAGTGGAATTTGTTGAAAGACTCAGTTGGAGGAAGACGTTCTGGATGAACAATTTATTTGGCTGTTACCACTTCTTCGTAAGTGTCTGGTAACGCAAGGCTGCCAAAGAACTTGTACATAGTAAAAAACTATGGGCAGAGTCAGTCAGAGCCGTCAGGAAAAAACGCATATCACAATTGAGTAACCTGAGGCTAAAAAATCATGAGTAATATTTTATTATATGTTTCACTGTCAGTCACACAGACAAATCCAAATTTTCAACATTTCTGCCTATCTGGCCTTTGTCAAAGAAATTGTATCTGCATGGCTTCCAATGTGAGGGGAAATACTGGATGAAGGAATCAAGGTAGGAACGGGGACAGTGAAACATATAATAAAATATTACTCATGATTTTTTAGCCTCAGGTTACTCAATTGTAAAAAACTTGTACAGATCTTCTGTCATCTTGCTTCCGTGTGTTAAACCACTTGAGAATTACTGTATGTGGCCTCATAACAACCAATTTGAAAGTAGAAGACACTTAAAATCAGATTGTTAGAGGAATTTGCCGGTTTTCTACAGATATCTTGAAAATAACCCACTTCCAGTTGGCAGATCTTGGTAGACTTTTTTTTCAGATGATCACTACACTTTGTAGAGACAAACGTTCACAGACCTTTTATTGGAATTTATTTTAGGTTATGGGTTTTTTTTGGGCCATATTCACCTAACTATATCCTAACAAAGTATTAATGAGGTGGAAAGTTTTAAAAGTGTCTAACAATAGGCTAATCTCATCCAATTAAAAATCAAAATGTTATTACCTTAATTAAAAGGAGACCGTTACTGTTCCCGGTCACAACCAATAATCACAAATTAGTAGCATCCATTAGAAAAAAATCCGTATACAATCAAGATTCCACATACAGTGGGTATGGAAAGTATTCAGACCCCTTTAAATTTTTCACTTGCAGCCATTTGGTAAATGCAAAAAAGTTCATTTTTTTCTCAATAATGTACACTCTGCACCCCATCTTTACTGAAAAAAACAGAAATGTAGAAATTTTTGCAAATGTATTAAAAAAGAAAAACATCCTTTGGTCATAAGTATTCAGACCCTTTGCTCAGTATTGAGCTTTTGAGCTAATACAGCCTTGAGTCATCTTGGAATGATGCAACAAGTTTTTCACACCTTAATTTGGGGATCCTCTGCCATTCTACCTTGCAGATCCTCTCCAGATCCTCTCCAGTTCCGTCAGGTTGGATGATGAACGTTGGTGGACAGCCATTTTCAGGTCTCTTCACAGATGCTCAATTGGGTTTAGGTCAGGGCTCTGGCTGGGCCAGTCAAGAATGGTCACAGAGTTGTTCTGAAGCCACTCCTTTGTTATTTTAGCTGTGTGCTTGTGGTCATTGTCTTGTTGGAAGGTGAACCTTCGGCCAAGTCAGAGGTCCAGAGCACTCTGGAAGAGGTTTTCATCCAGGATATCTCTGTACTTAGCCGCATTCATGTTTACTTCAATTGCAACCAGTAGTCCTGTCGCTGCAGCTGAAAAACACCCCATAGCATTATGCTGCCACCACCATGTTTCACTGTTGGGATTGTATTGGGCGGGTGATGAGCAGTGCCTGGTTTTATCCACACATACCGCTTAGAATTATCACCAAAAAGTTCTTTCTTCGTCTCATCAGACCAGAGAATCTTATTTCTCATAGTCTTGGAATCCTTCATGTATTTTTTAGCAAACTCTATGAGGGCTTTCATTTGTCTGGCACTGAGGAGAGGCTTCCGTCTGGCCACTCTGCAGTGATAGTTGACTTTGTGGAACTTTCTTCCATCTTCCTACTGCATCTGTGGAACTCAGCCACAGTGATCTTGGGGTTCTTCTTCACCTCTCTCACCAAGGCTCTTCTCCCACGATTGCTCAGTTTGGCTGGACGGCCAGGTCTAGGAAGATTTCTGGTGGTCACAAACTTCTTCCATTTAAGGATTATGGAGGCCACTGTTCTCTGAGGAACCTTGAGTACTGCAAAAATTCTTTTGTAACCTTGGCCAGATGTGTGCCTTGCCACAATTCTGTCTCTGAGATCCTTGACCATTTCCTTTGACCTCATGATTCTCATTGGTCTGACTTGCACTGTGAGGTCTTATATAGACAGGTGTGTGCCTTTACAAATCAAGTCCTATCAGTTTAATTAAACACAGCTGGACTCCAATGAAGGAGTAGAACCATCTCAAGGAGGATCACAAGGAAATGGACAGCATGTGACTTAAATATGAGTGTCTGTGCGAAGGGTCTGAATACTTATGATCATGTGATATTTCAGTTTTTCTTTTTTAATAAATTTGCAAAAATTTCTACATTTCTGTTTTTTATCAGTTAAGATGGGGTGCAGAGTGCAAATGAATAGAAAAAAAATGAACTTTTTTTGCATTTACCAAATGGCTGCAATGAAACAAAGAGTGAAAAATACGCAAATTGAGCATTTATGTAAAAAGGTAATTTATTGTGTACGTGTATAGATGTTTCAGCCTCTGAGAATGAACAATGATTGTTTCCATTCACAGCTAACAGATTTTGAGAACTTGGGATGTAAATCGTGGACATATCCATATTGTACTGTTGTATAAATGCTGCCCTTCCTGTGCCATACTGTCATAAGTCACGTGTATTTCCTTCTGTCTCGCAGGCCACGCACCATGCTTCTGATAGAAGAAAAATACAAACCCGTCGCTGAGCTTTTATTATCTTCAGGCACCTGCCCAAGATGTGTCCTTCGATTCTGCTGCGTAGGATCCCCAGCTCCTTATCGGCTTCCATGCCAGGTATTATTATATGAAAGGGATTTTCTGGGAAAACAAAATAGCTATTCCATTTGCATAGGTGCCCATTCTCCACCTGTGCTCCATTTATTGTCTACAGGACTGCCGAAAATAGCCAAGCTCTGTCCCTGAACATTTTGATAAGTGAATGGGGCTGAGCTGATGGGTGCGGCTGACCACACTGTGACTTAGGCTCCCCCCAAAAAAATTAGCATGAATTACATTAGGAATCTATGCCAATTCATAATTGATGTGGGTGTCATTTTCTGGAGCCTATAAAGCCCAATATGTACAAAGTTTATTGGCTTGCGCTGTTTAAAGGGTTTTTTCCCGAAATCGTGCATTATCCTTCATCCATTGGCCGGTAGATGAGTTTCTGATCCCTTCAATCCTGAGGGACTCTGGGTCTTAGGACACTGTTCTGCAGAGCTGCGTCGCTTGAATGAAGCTAAGATGAAAATGCCCGACCTCTGCTCCATTCATTGTCTTTAGGACTCCTGGAGAAAGACGAGCATAGCCCGGCTCTCAGGTTTGTTGAAGGCCTTGGTGATCAGTAAGTTAGAATCTGTTTTATGAATAGGAGATAACTTACGATTCTGGGAATAAACTTTTAATAAATTTAGACCATCCTAAACACCAATATTAATAAATTCCCCCAAAATTGCCTAAACGGTTGCCTATGTGGAAATATTGTGTTATGCTCACATAATGAACATTTTACTCTATTATAAGGATATGCAATATGATATTATGGGGTTATCTGCGACTATTTTATTTTTTTAATCTGGGCCTAAGAACTATCAATGCCTATTCTGTCCGCCACTGATCTGTGCTGGCTCAGAGCGGTCACAAATCGCTCCTGCCAGCGATTTTGCAGCTTTCGCTGACGTCACAGATCAGCTGCTTCTCTACCTTTCTGCTTGGGCGTGACTGCCTATATCATGCTGATTGACAGCCGGCTCCCTGCTGCCTAACGGCGTGAATCCGGCTTTCAGTCAGCCTGACGTCGACAGTCACGTCCAGTCAACACCGCAGCCCGAAAAGGGAGTGCTGCACTATTGACATGAGAAGCAGTAACGCTAACAGGAGCGGTCCGTGACCATTCTGAGCCGGCGGCAGGTAGTTAGCAAGTACCTTCTTGCTAGTTCTTAGGGCAATAGTAAAAAATAATAGTACTGGAAAACCCCTTTAAAAGCATACTTTCTTTTTTTTTTTTTTTTTACTTAACTGGTACATGTGTTTTATTAGCATTATTTTTTCCAGTATTGTATTGCAGTTATCGGTTCCATTTTCCTTGTGTCTTTTATTATACAAATGATGTGATTCACACATCTAATGAGTCAAAGTTTCATTTTGAAATCACAAGATTTGTAAGCGGGAGAATAAAAAGTGATTGACTGCAGCGGTCAGGCGACTTGAACAGCGCTTCAAAGGATGATTTGGCAGTAAACGCTTCAATACATATTGTTAAAACCTACTGAATATATATTTATATTAGCCCTGTATGCAGTAAGGGCTTCAAGAACGTAAAGCCGCGTTGTTTTACTTATGATATACAGATATAAAAGATAAATCCTAAGAGACTTCTAAATTCACATAATAAACATTATTGTAATTTCAGGAACTGTCCGAGGAGCTGAGGAAGTTCCTTGTGATTGATGGAGATACTTCCCCTCCCAGTAAGAAGGTCCGGCTGGAAGATGCTGTAGAGGGTTTGAGCGAGACACAGACCCCCGAAGATGTTGTAGGCAGTTATCCGGCTGAAGCCGCGCAGCCCTGCAATCTGTGCCTGGGGATTCTGCAGCATCACTGCAGTACGGAGTTTGTTAAAAAGGTATTGAGCGCAGTATATCAAGAGTCGGGGCCTGATTCATCAAGGCCGCTATTGTTCACGCCATCCTTGATGAGGGGGCGAGCTGGAGTCATATGCCACTGATTCATTCATATATAATATATAAAATGTAAAAAAGAATTACGACGTTGGGGTGAAAAACATAATGAAAAAGAGGAAAATCTGTTTCTGTTTTTTTTTATTTTTGTCTTTATTTTTTAAGACTAAGAAGGACTACTGAAGCCCATAATAAAAGGGAACCTGATCCCGATCCATGGGCAGCATATATCACACACTGGCTGCATGATTTCAGCCATATATGTTTGAATAATAATAATAATAATCTTTATATAGCGCCAACATATTCCGCAGCGCTTTACAGAAATACTTTACCAACTAACCAGGGACTGACCTGTCACTACCCTGACAGGTGGGCTCCCGGCGGCTTCTCCCCTCGCGCTCCCCTTGAGTAATGGGTCTCTCCCTACATGTATATAATTCAATGTGATTTAATTGTTTCCACCTCTTCATAGCAATTATTTTTTTATGTCAGATGCAGTATGTGGTTTTTTTTTTTTTTTTTTTTCCCGAGCGTGTGTCGGGCTAGAATTAGTGCTGCCAGTGGCTTGTTTTTATTGTATTTTTTTCCTGCATTGATTTATTTATTTAGCTTTCTCCTTCGCCTCATTGGGGGACACACAGACCGTGGGTGTTATGCTGCTGCCACTAGGAGGACACTAAGCAATACATTAAGCACAAAAGATTAACTCCTCCTCCTGCAGTATACACCTCCTGTTGGCTCAATCCTGAACCAGTTGTTGCTTAGTGTCTGTAGGAGGCACTAGGGTCTGCTCTCAGACCCCACTTTTTTTCTGATTTTTTTCTGATTTAAACCTTTTATTATTTTTACTTTCTTCACGCACGGATGGGCGACGGGACTTGTACGAAAAGTCACGATCTCCCAAAAACCAACAACAGGCGGCATCGTGCGAGTGTCGCCTCCACGTACCCCTCCTGCCACGCTACCATGGGGCGACAGATCCCTGACACGGGCCGCTCTCCCCATGAGATATCCCACGAGGTAGATGACGGATTTGCGTGGCACCTTTGATTGAATATCCCGCTCACCTCTCCTGAAGCGGTGGCGGTCTGATGCATGAAAGATCCCTCTCCACCCCCCTAATGAAAGGGGTTGGTGGATTGAGGAAGTACGGCCATAAATGCTGTAATCCTGCGGTCTCCATTTTCGCCCCCCGCAGTGAGTATATCAGGAGAGCGATGTTGCCTCATGTCGCCGCGACCGCTTTAGCGTCGCATCGCGGCCGCAGCGGTGTTGCGCCGCCGCGTCTTTGCGCCGCTACCGCTATATTCGCGCCGCGGCCACGGCCTTAAATATGCTCCCCGGCTTCGGCTCCGGGGTAGGCCGCAAAAAATTTAGGCCCCGGCTTCGGGCCGGCATAGGCCGCATCTTCTAAATTTAGTCCCCGGCTTCAGGCCGGGATAGGCCTCAAGGGAAGGGGCGGGCCAAACGGCTCCGCCCATCTCTAACGCTATTGGCCAGCGTTAGATCACATGGGTCTCTCTCCTGGGTCCTCCCCCTCTCCTCCCACTGCCTCTGGCGCTTCTCGTACCACACGAGAAGCGCTGCTATAATCTCGGGCGCCATCTTTTTGGTGGAGCAGCGCTGGCAGACGCTGTTCTCCTTCTTCCCTGCACAGGACCTTGGTAAGTGCACGCTGCGACTAGGTCGGCACAGCGATTAACCCTTCTACTGCAGCAGGCTCCAAAAATTGCAGAAAATATGTCGCAATCAAAGGACGCTAAAAAGGCTAAAAACTACACTGTAGTATATGCCGCCTGCATTGCATGCAACGCTTCACTGCCGTCAAAGCATGGTTCCCAATTCTGTACAACATGTGCCCAAGAGCCCACTGCTTCTGCCGCTCAGGAGCCCCCTACTACCGTTCAGGAGTCTCTGCCTATTCCTGATCCCATTGAGCCAGGTCATTCAGGATGACCAGAATTTCTGGCGCATTCCATGGATTCTCTGACTAGGGCCTTGGATACTTTCCGCGGCTCCTCTTCTTCCCGGGGCGTCCCTTTTCCAGAAAGGGGCCCGTTAGCCTTCAGAGAGACCTCCTCCGACAGGGGCCGACCCTCGGCGTGCGCAAAGCGGTCGTCCAGAAAACGCCGCCATAATGCGTCTCCCAATCCATCCAGCGGTTCGGCATCGGCGAGCTCAGGCTCTCGCTCCCCCTCGCCCAGATATCGTAGTGATCATGATTCCGAATACGAGCCGGACATTGGTGATGACCCCAACTCGCCAGAATTTCAGGAATCGTTAGATTCTCTCATTGAGGCAATTAAAAAATCCTCAAACTAGATGAAGAACCCGGGTCTCAACCAAATCACCCTATCTCTTTCAAAAGAGCTAAACGTACTCACAAGGTGTTTAGTAATCACCCTGAATTTACGGAAATTGTCCAGGGACAGAGGGAGCGTCCAGACAAACGTTTTTCAGGGCTGAAGTCTCTGAAAGCTCGTTACCCATTTTCAGCAACTGTAGCGAAAGAGTGGACTGAATCTCCAGTATCTCGCCTATCTTCAAAAACCCTGCTCTCTGTGTCAGATAGTTCATCCATTAGGAACCCGTCTGACAAACAAATTGACAACCTCGCAAAATCAATTTTTGAGGCGGCTGGAGCCTCTCTCTCTCCCTCCTTTGCGGCCACCTGGGTAGCAAGGGCTATGGTGGCTTGGGTTGAGGACCTAGTTAAAACAACTAGCGATATCTCCCTTTCACCCGAGGCACGTAATCTGGCCTATCAGATTACTCGGGCAGGTGACTACATGGTTCATGCGTCCCTAGATGCAGCTCATTGCGCTGCACTCACAGCAGCCAATGCTATCGCTATTCGGAGGTCCCTCTGGATCCGAGAGTGGCGTGCAGATGCTGCTTCAAAGAGAACTTTGACTTCGCTGCCTTATCTTTCAGGACGTCTTTTTGGAGACCGTCTTGATCAAATTATTTCTGACGCCACTGGGGGCAAGAGCAAATTTCTTCCGCAGCGCAGAATCAATCGACCTTTTCGGTATCAATACCAAGGTCGTTCCCGGCCATTTCGTAGCTCCTTTAATTGGTCCTCCACCTCGACCTCGTCTCGAGCACCCCGTCCATCTCGCAGAGATAGGGTCTCGCAACCATCGTCCAGGTCCTCTCAGCCCTGGAGAAACAGATTTTCTCAGGCGGGAAATAGGAGCTCCTCTTCTCGCAAACAGTCTTCCCAATGACTCCTTACCAAGGACGGGGGACCCAAACAAGGTAGGCGGCCGCCTACTCTTGTTTCGCGAGGTCTGGGGGTCGGTCATTCAGGACCGGTGGGTCCTCGATCTTGTACACTCCGGCTACAAGATCGAATTCTTGTCCCTCCCCCCAACACGTTTCTTTCAGTCACGTCCCCCCAAGTCCAAGGATTTCATAGTCCCCTTCCTCCAGGCTCTGGACATACTTCGTTCCAGCGGCGTCATCGTCCCAGTCCCTCACAGGGAAAGATTCAAAGGGTTTTACTCAAACCTCTTTGTGGTTCCCAAGAAGGACGGCTCCTTGCGTCCTATTCTAGACCTAAAATTACTAAACAAGTTTATCAGAATCCGTCATTTCAGGATGGAATCCCTCCGTTCTGTGGTCGCATCTCTAGAAAGGAAAGAATACTTGGCGTCTATAGACATCAAGGATGCGTATCTACACATTCCAATTTTCAGAGGTCATCAAAAGTTTCTGCGTTTTGCTGTCGGAGAGGATCATTTTCAATTTGCCGCTCTGCCTTTCGGTCTCGCAACCGCCCCCAGAGTGTTCACAAAGGTCATGGCGGCCGCCATGTCAATTTTACACTCTCGGGGTGTGGTAGTCCTCCCGTATCTGGACGACCTACTCATCAAAGGTCCGTCTTTTCAGGCCTGCGCAGAAAGTGTCGAGATCACTATCGACACCCTTTCTCGCTTGGGCTGGCTAATCAATTTGGACAAGTCTCTTCCCATTCCGTCTCAGAAGATTCGTTTTCTGGGAATGATTCTGGACACCTTCCAAGGGTTGGTATCTCTCCATCCAGAGAAGATCAACTCTCTGAGACGGGGAGTACTCCTGTTGTTTCTAGGCCACTCGCACTCTCTGCGGAGCGCGATGCAGGTCCTGGGGAAAATGGTAGCGTCCATCGAGGCAGTACCATTCGCTCAGTTCCACCTTCGTCCTCTTCAACAGGAGCTAATATCACTTTGGGACAGGAACCCTGTGTCCTTAGGTCGCCACTTCCGTCTGTCTCCCACAGTCAGAAGCTCCTTAAAATGGTGGACAAAGGCTTCATCTCTGAATCAGGGAAAATCCTTTCTGCCGATCCATTGGCTGGTGGTGACCACCGATGCCAGTCTCCTCGGATGGGGAGCAGTGTTCCTCCATCACACGGCTCAAGGCCGATGGTCTCTATCAGAGACCCGTCTTCCGATCAACATCCTGGAGATCAGAGCTATCAAGTTAGCTCTCGTGCAGTTCCATCATCTACTGGCCGGACGTCCCATCCGGATTCAGTCAGACAACGCCACGGCCGTGGCGTATATCAACCGCCAGGGGGGCACTGGGAGCAGAACAGCTATGCTCGAGGTATCGCACATCCTGCGCTGGGCCGAGGCAAACCGCTCGCCCATCTCCGCGGTTCACATCCCGGGAGTGGACAATTGGGAGGCCGACTTCCTCAGTCGCCAAGGCTTAGACTCAGGGGAATGGTCCCTTCACCCGGAAATGTTTCAACTCATTTGCCAGCGTTGGGGAATTCCGGATGTGGATCTCATGGCATCCAGATTGAATGCCAAAGTTCAGACTTTCATAAGTCGATCACGCGATCCATTAGCCATCGGCTCGGATGCGCTAGTTCTCCCTTGGAGTCAATTTCGCCTTCCTTACATCTTCCCACCTCTTCCGTTAATCCCCAGGGTGATTCGGAAGATCAAAGCGTAAGCCGTTCCTCTCATTCTGGTCGCTCCGGACTGGCCTCGCCGTGCGTGGTATGCGGAACTAGTGCGTCTTGTCGCAGACGTTCCCTGGAGATTACCAGATCGTCCGGACCTTCTTTCACAGGGTCCAATTTACCATCACAATTCGAAAGCGCTGAATTTGACGGTATGGCCATTGAAGCCTGGATCTTAAGTCAGGCTGGTTTCTCTAACAACGTGGTTTCAACAATGATCAATGCCAGGAAGCCGGCTTCCGCACGCATTTATCATCGAGTCTGGAAGACATTTTTTTCTTGGTGTAAAGACAAGGGTCGTTCCCCTTTGGTTTTTTTCTATCCCTTCCATTCTAGAGTTTCTTCAAACAGGAATGGATTCAGTGTTAGCTCTCTCCTCTCTCAAGGGACAGATTTCTGCGTTGTCCGTCCTTTTCCAACGACGGATCGCATCTAAGTCTCAGGTCAGGACCTTTATCCAGGGAGTGTCACATCTTGTTCCGCCCTACAAGAGGCCTTTAGAGCCTTGGGACCTTAATTTGGTCCTCAGTGCCTTACAGGAATCACCCTTCGAACCTTTGTCTGAAGTGTCCTTATCGCTTCTCTCCTGGAAGGTTGTCTTCCTAGTGGCGATTACCTCTATCAGACGGGTATCGGAGTTGGCAGCCTTATCTTGTAAATCTCCTTTCCTTATTTTTCACCAGGACAAGGTTGTTCTTAGAACGTCTCCTTCTTTCACGCCTAAGGTCGTTTCGGATTTTCACATCAATGAGGAGATAGTTTTGCCTTCGTTCTGTCCGGCGCCGATTCACCGTACTGAAAAAGCTCTTCACACCCTGGATTTGGTGAGAGCTCTCCGAAGGTATATTTCAAGAACGGCGCCTTTCCGAAAATCGGACGCTCTGTTTGTGCTTCCGGAAGGACGCAGACAGGGTCTTTCCTGCTTCCAAGGCCACGTTAGCCAGATGGATTCGCTCTGCGATCCAAGAGGCGTATCGTGTTAAAGGTCAGCCTATCCCGGCTGGGATTAAGGCACACTCCACTCGATCTGTGGGGGCCTCCTGGGCCATTCGGCACCAGGCTTCGCCACAGCAAGTGTGCAAGGCTGCGACTTGGTCCAGTCTTCATACTTTCGTCAAGCATTATCAAATTCATGCTCAGGTTTCTTCAGATGCGGCACTTGGCAGGCAAATTCTGCAGTCAGCTCTTGCGCATCTGTAAGTTGACGTTAACCAGTTAAGCGTTTTGTATGCATAAGTTTTCACGAGGCTCCATCTGTTGATGGTTTCCCACCCAGGGACTGCTTTGGGACGTCCCACGGTCTGTGTGTCCCCCAATGAGGCGAAGGAGAAAAGGAGATTTTTGTGTACTCACCGTAAAATCCTTTTCTCCGAGACGCTCATTGGGGGACACAGCTCCCACCCTTGTTTAATTTGAAGCCTCGTTGTATATTTGTAACTAGTTATTTGATTTGTGACATATTGCACTCTGTTATGAGCTCCTACTGCTTTGGCACCGAACTGGTTCAGGATTGAGCCAACAGGAGGTGTATACTGCAGGAGGAGGAGTTAATCTTTTGTGCTTAATGTATTGCTTAGTGTCCTAGTGGCAGCAGCATAACACCCACGGTCTGTGTGTCCCCCAATGAGCGTCTCGGAGAAAAGGATTTTACGGTGAGTACACAAAAATCTCCTTTTTTATTTGTCACAAACATTTGGTCTCCCCCCTCCCCAAAAGGTTATAAAATACTTTGAGGGGCATTCGAGTATTTAAATACATCTTTTTCATTGCTGTAATGTGGGGCTGGTATATTAGACCCAGTCAGAGTATGTACACGCTTGGCTTTATAAACTCTTTTTTTCAAGCAGAAGACCCTTCAAGAAACTTTTTTTCAGCTGCAGATGGAAGGGAGGGAGACACAGGAATTCATTACTGATGGGTAGGCGGAGCCCCAGATCAGGATGTCACCTCAGATCAAAAGCGTGCTGACTGGCTGGCCCCTCCAGCTCGGGCTCCTCCTACTCAGCTCCAGTCTAAGATTTGAGGTCCCAGAGGATGGTCGCTGCTAATGCAGCTCCTCAGAAGATTTTATTATTTTATTTCGGACAAGAGACTTGGATCACCAGTTGGTCTAGAGGTCTCAGGGGTACCAGCGCTGCTGTACCCCACCCTCTCCCTCGGCGGATCTGTATTTACACTATGGTCCCTGCAGAATCTTGCCGGCCCTGGGGGATGAGGAGAGCTTCCCTGGCGGGGACGCAAACCACATGTGCGGTCACTGCGTTTCCTCGCCCTGGGGGGAAGCATGGGCATAAGCGCCACAAATCCTGAGGGGTCCCTGTGGCGCTAAGCTGGTGAGTACTCCACACAAAATTTTATTATTAATGTGTGAGTGCTTTAGCGTCTGAGTGGCAGCGCTATTACATGTATGTCAGTATGCTTCAGCGCTGCGGTGACAGCGCCGGTACATGTAGAAGTGGTGATTTTTTTGTCCGCAGGCAGATGCCCGCAGGACAGGGAGGGAGCAGGAGCCAGGGAGTTCGCGCTCAATATTTGAGTTGGCAGGGGGCGTGGCCTATCGCTTCCCGGTCTTTGAGCAGGAAGACGCGCGCTCTGGCGCTTCTCCTCCGACTCCCCCACTGTGGCGGCCATTACACAGGCTCCAGGGCTCCTCAGACCGCTCCTCTCCGCATAGACACCACGGCCAGCTGGGTGCGTGCTGCATTCTCACCCCGCAGCGCAGCGATCACTATCCTGCAGCTGCAGTCTTATTAGAGACTTGAAAATTCGCTGGGCTCACACAGTATATATATATATATTGTGGAGAGATTGCAACATTAACCCTTCTGAGGGTTATTTCTGCCAGCGTTTTTGACTGAATGCCGCTGGGGTAACCCTTCCTGTGGGAGCGTTAACCCTTCAGCGTTTACAAAAAAAAAAAAAAAAAAACGCATATTTTTTGCTGGTACTGCCTCTTTGACCTGCAAACACAGGTGAAGCATGTCTGAACAGAGTTCAGAAGCCGCGGATCATGTCCCAGTATCACTGCGGCAATCGGATACGCAGACCTCTACAGCGTCTAGCACTGCGGTCGACAGTGGGGCAAAATTGGATGATATTGCTCGCTCGATTAACAACTTGTCTGACCTTTTAGGTCAATATGTGTCTGCTAATTCCTCTCAGAGGAAGCGACGCAGGCCGTTACCGGCCTCTACACGGAGCGAGTCAGATGTATCCGATTTTGGACAGAGTTCCCCTTTAAATTCGGAAGAAATATCAGATTCAGATGAGGACGAACCGCAGGGGCGTTCTTCTCTGGCGAAACGTACGGAGGCATTGATTGAAGCCATGAGAGAGATGTTACAGTTACCAGAGGAGGTAACTAGTCGTCCTGGTAAATCAGCACGTATGTTCCAGGAGTCCCGTGCTTCGCGTACAACATTACCAGCTCTGAGGGAGCTTAATAGTGTAATAGAAGAGGAACGTCTGTGCCCAGATAAGCGTTTTCACGGAACGCATTTCTTTGATGCACTTTATCCTTGCTCTGCGGAGTTAAAGGATAATTGGATTTCTGCTCCTGAAGTGGATGTTTCCTTATCCCAGCTTAGTAAATCCTCTCTACTCCCTGTTAAGGGAAAAGCGAGTTTGCAGGAGCCGTTGGACAGAAAAACGGAAATGGCGGCAAAAGCAAGCTATGAGGCTGCGGGGCATGGATTCCGAGCGGTGCTAGGATCCATGTGTGCTGCTAGAGCTTCTCTAGGCTGGTTGGCACGTTTAAAGACGGAGTTGCAGAACGGATCTCCGTTACCTGATATACGGGAAACTTACGAATTGTTAGAAACTGCAGCCCGTTATATCTTTGATGCCGGTCTGGATACGGCATCCCTGCTGGCGAGAGCGCAGGCTTTAGCGGTCACAGTCAGAAGAGCCTTATGGCTCAGACAGTGGGCCGGGGACGCAGTTTCCAAACAGGGTTTATTGGCTTTACCTTACAAGGGTGGCCTCCTTTTTGGATCCGACCTCACAGAGCTGATTTCCAAGGCTAAGGCGAAGGAAGCAGCATTGCCACAGCGTAGGGCCATGGCTTCGGTATCCGGTAAGCCTGGTGGCTATAGCGGTCGGCGGTCCTTTCGGGGCCGAGGACGACTTAGTCACTCCTCGTGGGGATCGGGTCGTTCCTCTTTCTCAGGAAAAAAGTCCTCTCAGAAAACCCGTACTCCTTGGAAGCAGAATTTCCGCCAGGACAAGCGGGAATCCGACAAGAAGCCCGCCAAGTCAGATTGACGCCAGGGGTCCACTCGAGGACTCTCGAGTGGGGGGTCGCCTACTTCATTTCAAGGCGACTTGGACGGCTCGCGTTCCAGATTTCTGGGTAACGCCGGTAGTGTCGGCAGGCTATTTCATAGAGTTTGCTTCTCGACCCCCAAATGTTTTTTGTCAGTCTCGCGTTCCGTCAGAACCCGAGCTTTTTGTTGCGCTACAGCGAGAGGTCGAATTTCTGCTACAAAAGGGTGTAGTAATACCGGTTCCGTCAGAACGATTTTCTGGTGTCAATCGACATTCGCGACGCCTATTTGCATGTTCCCATCGGAAGGGCTCATCAGCGTTTTCTTCGGTTTGCCATAGGTCAGGATCACTATCAGTTCGTGGCTCTGCCGTTCGGCTTAGCCTCAGCGCCCAGAGTCTTTACAAAAATTCTGGCGCCCCTCATGGCAATCCTTCGAAGACAGGGGATTACGATTCTGCCTTATCTGGACGATCTTTTGATAGTGGCCTCCTCGGAAGAAGAGGCAGTGACGGCTCGAGACTTGTCTCTTCAGCTTCTGAAGGACTTTGGTTGGCTGGTCAATTGGGAGAAGTCGTTTCTGGAACCATCGAGGGCAATCCTCTTTCTGGGGATGCAGCTCGACACGATTCGGTCGGTAGTTTCTCTACCACCAGACAAACAATCATGTCTTCTTCGACATGTGCAGATTATGAAATCCTCAACAGCAATGTCCCTGCGGGAGTGTATGCGTCTTCTGGGACTGATGGTGGCGTCCATGGAGGCAATTCCTTTTGCCCAGTTCCATTCCAGGACTCTCCAAAGGTTCATCTTGAGTCGATGGAATCGGTCGCAATCGCTGGATTGCAGTGTCACCATTTCTCGCGCGGTGCGGGATTCTCTAGAATGGTGGTTACGTCCAGGGGCATTCTCCCTGGGGAAGTCTTTCCTCCCTCCGAAGTGGTCAGTCATAACCACCGATGCCAGCCTGACGGGCTGGGGGGGTGTTTGGAACAATCTCTGGATTCAGGGGTATGGTCATCAGAAGAGTCTGTTCTTCCGATCAACATCCTGGAATTGAGGGCGATTTTTCTTTGCCTCCAACATTGGATGGTCCCTTTGAGCGGTCTGCCAGTCCGAGTGCAGACAGACAATGCGACGGCTGTCGCGTATATCAATCACCAAGGCGGGACAAGGAGTTCCAGACTCATGGTAGAGGTGTCCCGAATCCTGATTTGGGCCGAGGCCAGTGTACCAGACATTTCGGCGATTCACATTCCAGGGGTTCAGAATATTACAGCGGACTTTCTCAGTCGCAGAAGGATGGATCCCGGGAATGGAGCCTCCACCCGGAAGTTTTTGCACTACTGCGCTCTCGTTGGGGAACTCCCCAAGTGGATTTGATGGCATCCAGGTCCAATGCCAAGTTACCGACGTTCATGTCCAGGTACAAGGACCCGAAGGCTGTGGCGGTGGATGCTCTAGTGGCTCAGTGGGATCAGTTCGAGCTGATCTATGTATTCCCGCCGATATCCTTACTTCCTCTAGTACTGCGTCGGATCAGACTAGAGAGAATTCCAGCTATTTTGATAGCTCCAGACTGGCCAAGAAGGGTGTGGTTTTCGACAATAATGTCACTGTTGGCGGCACCTCCTTTTCCACTCCCTCTTCAACCGGACTTGTTGACTCAGGGGCCCGTTTGTCATCCGGACTTGATGTCCCTGCGTTTGACGGCGTGGCTCTTGAGACCGAAATCTTGACCCGTAGAGGTTTCTCAGCCGAGGTCATTGCTACCCTTCGTGCTGCAAGAAGTCCGGCTACTACTAGGATTTACCACAAAACTTGGGAAACCTTCTTTTCGTGGTGTTTGGGGTCCTCTCGGAACCCGAGAAAGTTTTCCATTCCCAATCTGTTGGCTTTTCTGCAGCATGGGCTAGACAAGGGTTTGGCAGTCAGCACCCTGAAAGGTCAGATTTCTGCTCTGTCCTTATTGTTCCGTAGAACCATTGCTTCGAATAGAGACGTGCTCTCCTTTTTCCGAGGTATATCTCGTAAGTTTCCGCCGCGGAAGGCATCCGTGTCTCCTTGGCGGCTCAATCTTGTTTTGGAGGCTCTTCAGCATAAGCCTTTTGAGCCTATGGTTTCTGCTAGCCTTTCTTTACTTTCTTGGAAGGTGGCTTTCCTTGTTGCAGTCACTTCTTTGAGGAGAGTTTCTGAGTTGGCAGCTCTTTCTTGTTCGCCTCCTTTTCTGGAGTTTTTTCCAGATCGTGTAGTGCTTCGCACTCGGGGTGATTTTTTACCTAAAGTGGTGTCACAATTTCATGTCAACCAGGATATTGTGTTGCCTTCATTCTGCCCGGATCCGAAGAATGTGAAAGAGCGAGCTTTGCACACATTGGATTTAGTGCGGGCCTTGAAGTTTTATCTATCTATTACTCAAGGTTTTCGTAAGACGGACTCCCTATTTGTGGTTCCAGTTGGTCGTCGGCGTGGTCAACGAGCTTCCAAGGATTCTATAGCTCGTTGGATCCGGTCAGCTATATTGGAAGCTTACCGTCTTCAGGGTGAATCTTGCCCGATTAAGATTCAAGCCCATTCCACGAGGGCTGTGGCTTCATTGTGGGCTTTTCATCAAGGTGCTTCGGCAGTGCAGCTCTGCTGGGCGGCAACTTGGCGCTCTGTCCACACGTTTACGAAGTTTTATAAAGTGGACGTCAGTGCTTCCGCTGATGCAGCCCTCGGACGTAGGGTCCTGCAGGCAGCTGTAGTTTAAAGTTCTGGATGAACTTGTGTTTAGCGCTGGTTGCGCTTTGTTGTTAAGGTTGTTGGGTTTCTGCCTTTTGTTGGTTTTTTTCCCACCCTTATTTTTGAACTGCTTTGGGACGTCCCATCAGTAATGAATTCCTGTGTCTCCCTCCCTTCCATCTGCAGCTGAAACACGGATTTTGGTAAGAACTTACCGGTAAAATCCTTTTCAGCGAAGGAAGGGAGGGAGACACAGCACCCTCCCAAGGCAGAAGTGTGTTGATGTTTTCAGATGCAGCGCGACCCTTGTCTGATTGCGATATCTGGGCTGAGGTCAGCACGCTAAGGCTCTGTTCCAGCATCGCCAGCTCATCGCAGTAGTCAGGTTCAGTGAATAGTACCTGGAACTCTGTGGTTTTTGGCTTACTTTGCATGCATAACCTGTATCCTTGTGTTTTGCTCTGAAGTTTCTTCAGAAGGGGTTATGTTGCTCCGCTGGTGATCTTGGTTCTTCCCTAAAGCTTTGGTACGACTGGAGCTGAGTAGGAGGAGCCCGAGCTGGAGGGGCCAGCCAGTCAGCACGTTTTGATCTGAGGTGACATCCTGATCTGGGGCTCCGCCTACCCATCAGTAATGAATTCCTGTGTCTCCCTCCCTTCCTTCGCTGAAAAGGATTTTACCGGTAAGTTCTTACCAAAATCCGTGTTTTTTTCCCTGAAGAGTCTTATTTCTGTCGTTCTTTCAGTCATTTCCTGAGCCTTTTTTTCCGAAGGCTTTGGTTGCATGCTTCTCTCTGGAAAGTTTTCCCCTGGGTTTTGTAACGTTTTTATTATTGTCGTTCTCTAATTTTTTTTTTTTCAACTCAATTGAATAAAAAAAAAATAATATATATATATTTTTTTTAAGCAAAACGCTTCAAAAGACATCCAGTCATCTTCCTGGGCGCCTTTTGAGCTTTCCCATTGACTTGTATTGTAAAGTACAGGGTAACTTATAAGTGGAAAACTGCAGAATGGACTTGTCAATTCTTAGAAACCTGAAGTGGTTGAAAGAGGTTTAAAAGCCTGAATACATGGACAGCAAATCGTTTTTTTACACAGGGATGCATATGTTCATTCTTTTAAGCATTTTCTGTGGCAAAATCTGACTGAAGAAGATTTTGTGGGCACATACCCTTACAGGGCAAATTCAGCCTCCTAAGTCTACTGCAGAGCTGATCTGGGTCTTCTTATTCCCAGCACCTCCTGCTGATCACAGGGTCCAGAGGTGGAAGCACTGTTATTGCTTTCTATACTGTATACACAAGAAGGCAGAGATGGTAATAAACCATGTTTGCCTTCTCTGCAGGGAGTTTAGCTGTGTGTGCGATCTCTGTGCAGCTGCTTATGAAGTTCTAAAACATCACTGGCAAGTATTTTGCAAACTGGCTGGGTGATTTTAAGTGATGGGAAGTCAAGAATTAGCTAAATCAACAGTAAAACCACAAAAAGAGGAATGAGAATCCTCCAAAAATTAAAAAAATTAAAACCACACAAAGGGACTGCAGATTGTGAACCCCATTGGGGACAGTGCCGATAATGTACGTAAAGCGCTGTGGAATTAATGGCGCTATATAAATGAGTAAAATAAATAAATAATGTTTGCAGAGTGCTGTTGCATGTATAATATGCAAAAAAAAATGACATTTGAACATTTTTTGGCCTCTATTTATCAGAGGGTGTTAACATAATGCATATTAATGACATTATGCCACCCAAAACACCTTTTGTGTACACCAAATGTACGTAACTGGGTACAAGCTGACATATGAGGGATGTTAGAAGGAGCGCATGGGGACTATATAACTGTGGGGCCCAGATATTTGGAATGGCACCTCTGACTGTGGACATTGTTGTATCTGATCTGAATCCTCGCAAGATTTCATTCACAGCGCTGCACCTGACAAATATTAGGAGCGGACATATCGCCTTCAGAATCAGTAGTGCAGCCTTGGGGTTTGGACTCGTAATTTCTAATGATAATATTGCACAATAGATGTTATATATTGGACACATTTTTACGCATTTTCATTTCCTTCCAGTAGTTTTGCTTTTCAGCTATTAACGTTTAACTCTTAATTCATAGTCAATTTATAGATCTTCATGTGTATTGAGGATGTGCATATCTGATTTGTATCTAGATTTTCCATAAGGTCCAGTCCGCTGGGTATGAGTTCCAAGACTTTGTCTTCCCCGTGTCCCTGCCACCACAACTGTCAGTGAGAGAGGTAAGGTGATGTATTAGTGGTCCTGTTCAGTGTATGTCTCTGTGTGTTCGTCTGTGTGTGTGTATGTATGTATGAATGTATGTGTTTGTGTGTGTTATATATATATATATATATATATATATATATATATATATACTGTGTATGTATGTGTGTATGTATGTGTGTATATATATATATATATATATATATATATATGTACATATATATATTATATATATATATGCTGTGGTGTGTGTGTATTGTATATATATATATATATATATATATATATATATATATATACACTGCTGAAAAAAATAAAGGGAACACTCAAATACCACATCCTAGATCTGAAGATCTGAATGAAATTTTCTCATTGAATACTTTGTTCTGTACAAAGTTGAATGTGCTGACAACAAAATCACACAAAAATCATCAATGGAAATCAAATTTATTAACCAATGGAGGCCTGGATTTGGAGTCACCCACAAAATTAAAGTGGAATGTAATGTCCTTAAAACAAGTCAAAATGATGCTCAGTAGTGTGTGTGGCCTCCACGTGCCTGTATAACCTCCCTGTGCCTGTATGACCTCCCTACAACGCCTGGGCATGCTCCTGATGAGGCAGCAGATGGTCTCCTAAGGGATCTCCTCCCAGACCTGGACTAAAGCATCCGCCGACTCCTGGACAGTCTGTGGTGCAACGTGATGTTGGTGGATGGAGCGAGACATGCTGTCCCAGATGTGCTCAATCGGATTCAGGTCTGGGAACGGGCGGGCCAGTCCATAGCTTCAATGCCTTCATCTTGCAGGAACTGCTGACACTTCAGCCACATGAGGTCTGGTATTGTCCTGCATTAGGAGGAACCCAGGGCCAACCGCATCAGCATATGGTCTCACAAGGGGTCTGAGGATCTCATCTCGGTACCTAATGGCAGTCAGGCTACCATTGGCGAGCATATGGAGGGCTGTGCGGCCCTCCAAAGAAATGCCAAACCACACCATTACTGACCCACTGCCAAACCGGTCATGCTGAAGGATGTTGCAGGCAGATCACTCTCCACGGCGTCTCCAGACTTTTATTGAATGGATTCAATAAAATTTCGACAAATTCTTGATGCAAACACAACACCATCTGTAAAAAAGCTGAAGTTGAAAAGAGGATGGCTTGTACATGGATAGCGATCCTAAGCACATATCAAAATCTACAATAGATGCCTCAAAAGACACAAGCTGAAGGTTTTACAATGGCGCTCACAGTCCACTGATGTGAACATCATTGAAAATTTGGGGCCAGATCTCAAAATAAAATAGCAGTGCATGCAAGACGACCCATGAATCTCACAGAACTGGAAGAATTTTCCAAGGAAAAATGGATGAAAATCCCTCAAACAAGAATTGAAAGACTCTTGACTGGCTACAGAAAGCATTTACAAGATTGCAAAAATGATGCTACTAGGTAGTAATCATGCAGGGTGTCCAAATTTTTGCATGGGCCCTTTTTCCTTTTTGTAATTTTTAAAATGTAAAATATATATAAAAAAATAATAAATATTATTATTTTTTTGCCTAAAATATAAAGGAAATGTGTCATCTTTAGGCCTTTTAGAGATCATTTCATCTTCAACTTGCTGAACTTATAATTCGTATTGTTTAAGAATTTTTTTTAGGTCCCCTATTTGACTTAACAATGGGTAATTCTATAATGCTGCGCATTACTGCCTGCCAGTTATAGTTTATCAGGCAATCTATTTGAGCTTGCTTTGCTGCTGTGACAGGCCTGGAAACCTTTATTAGGCCCATGGCTGGTTTGAACACCATTGACGCTACACAATTTTGTATTAATGCCTTCTTACAAAAAACACAATGTAAGATTATTTGACGCTATGCAAGTGTGCATATACGTTGCTCAACATTGGAATTGGAACATCAAGAAGGAAAAGTCGAAAAGTTGTGGACTAATGGAAATTACAGGATAGACGTCTTAATGATATGCAAATGATGAAAAAATTGGAAATAACATTTTCAAAACTTCTCATTTTTTTTTTTTCAAGATCAAGTATAACAAACAATAAAAAGGAACAGCATCCAATCCAGGTGATGAAAAAGAAAAAAGCCTTTATTCCGCCATGATACGACGTTTCGATCACAATTGGTCTTTATCAAGTAACATCACATCGGTCCTACTCTCAGGATTATGGTGTGAGGTGACCTAATATACTCTAGTTAGGCCCCTCTGTTATTCATTACAGGTACACTAATTGCTCGTTGCCACATTGATATGGTGGTGCAACCAGTCGTACTGCTGTTTCTCCACTTTACAATGCCAGGCTGCGTGTTGCTTGTGCTGCTGTGAGCTGCCTCAGTGACCTAATTGTGCTACAACTGGGATGACATTGGTCGGCAATTGCAAAGGGAGCTGCCCGAAGCAAATTTGTGCAAGTGGAATAGTGGCAGAACATCCCTTAATCAACCATGAATTAATCGCATACCAAGATGTTTCCATATGCAAGATGTGTAAATTTGTGTATTTCTGTGTGTGGTGCTCATACTCGATACTACATAAATCAAGATGTTTTGAATAATTTGTTTCCATATTTACATATTGTTAATATATTTATCTATCCTGTTATTTCCATAATTCCATGGCTGTTCCTTCGTGCAATTTTATACATGTATGATACATGCATGTACTGTTCAAAAGTGTAGGGCACGTGTGGCAAAAATAGAGTTCATAGTTTGTTTTTATCAATTAATAAAAATGTGATGCTGAGTCACTTCTCATGGACAAGCCGGGAGGCAGGGAGATCAAAGTGTCCGAGGTCAAAACCAAGAGAGTGCGTCAGAGACTAAGGGATAAGACAAACGAATGGTCAAGAGTAAGTCAGAGGCCAGGCACCGAGGATCAGAGAACGCTAAGGCAAATGGGCAATCTGAACAAATGGTCAAAGAGGCTAAATCTGAGGTCTGGCAACAAAGATCGGAGTCAGAGAATACTGAGCACAAAGCACATACACCACCGTGCAAAAGCTACGACTGGCAATAGTCCAAACACGCCTCAGCATACTATAGGACGAGCTGTCACTCACAATACTGAGTGCCCGGCACTCCCCTGTGCTGTGGGATCGTGACAAAATTGCAAAGTGAGTGAATTAAAGAGAAATCTAAATCATATAAGTTGTGTGACCATCCTTGGTGTGACGACCATTTGCCTACAAAGCAGCATCAAAGCCTCAATTCTTCTAGATACACTTGCACGCAGTTTTTGAAGAAACTAAAATATGAGTTTAGGGAGGTTCTAAACGTCTTGGAGAACTAACCACAGATCTTCTGTGAATGGAGGCTTGCGCAGTCTGTGCGTCGAAGGGCTGGATAGATCTAAAATGGAGTGTCTGCAGGCAAAAGTGAAGCATGGTGGAGGTTCCTTAATAACATTGAGTCTGTCTGAGATTACATGAAGAAACATAAGGATTTGCACAAGCCCACATCCACAGAAGATCTGTGGTTAGTTCTCCAAGTTGTTTGCAAGAACCTCACTGTTGAGTTCCTTCAAATACTGCATGACTGATACCTAGAAGAGTTGATGATGTTTTGGAGACAAAAGATGGTCACACCAAATATTGATGTGATTTTTCTTTTGTTCATTCACTTTGCATTTTGTTAATTGATAAAAAATAAATTAACACTTGTAGTTTTGAAAGCATTCTTACTGTGCAGCATTTTTCCACACCTGCCTAAATTATTTGCACAGTACTACGGTATGTATATTTCATTTTTTTTCTATTGTGTTTAACCCGTTCACCATTAGAGGGCATACTTACCCAAGTAAAGATTTTTAGACACTTGTAATGTCTTTCTTGTAGTGGAACATAAATCTTTATCTTCAGGGGGTTTCCCACCTCAGCTAGTTATGCCAAAACGTGCAGATTGGTGTAGGTTCAATTGGACCTCCAGGAATCCGAAAACAAAGTTCTTTCGCACAGTTAAAACAACTGTTCTGTGCCAGGTCAGGAATTGCAGTGAGGAGAAGAATAAAAATCGTGGGATCATGGTGTCCTGACTATGGACTCCCCCAGATTAAAGTGACTTGGTCACTTGAGACCCATTGTGGTTGAAAAAGTCCTTTAAAGGGGTTGTCCACTACTCGCGCAACCCTTTCTCAATCACTATGTTTAACCTCAAGTAAAATAATAGCAGTTATACTCCCCTCCAGTACCTGCGCTATTCCATCGGTGTTGGCACTGGTTCACCCAGGGCTTGCGTGACATTGTCACATGATACGCACGGCCAGTCAGTGGCCGCTGCAAGGATTGTGTGACATAATAATGGCCCACGAGCTACGGGAGAGCCAGTGCCGACACGACTGGAATTGCGTCGGCACTGGAGGTGACTATAGCTGCTATTATTTTCCTTGGGGGAAACCTAGTGATTGAGATGGAGTTGTCCGAGTAATGGACAACCCCTTTAATATATAGGGTCATCTTCCAGTATATTAATGAGTGGCATTTGCAGCAACAAGTGATCTGATAATTATAGGTCAGGACTGTGGGAGACTAGAGCACCGTCTTTGTTGTGAAAGCCCATTAGCAGAACATACCTCACTACCGACCTGCGCACGGCAAAGCCCATATTCAAAAATTGGCTCCTAATAGCTGAAGAGATTTTTTTTTCCCTGTTCTGATGTCAGATCACTTCTGCTTTGATATGTAGTTGTAGACAGATATTGGTTTGCTGATGTAGATGTCTTATCTGTAGAAAGATGAACCCATATCGTCATAAATCCCATTGTTATCTGTATGCTTTGTACTCGGCTGCTCAGGGTTATGGAGGGATATAGGGGTTTTCCCAACCACCTGCCAGAGGCTGTTTAGAGAAGTGCTGCTAAGTCCTGAACAGGCGTGCGGGCCTGTGCTGTAATGTCAGAAACCATTCTTTAGGGGTAGGGGATAAAGGGTGCTTCCTATACTTTACTATTCAAGTACGGTACTTTAGGTTCTGATTTGCTACAGTCTCTTTCATCAACTAATTAGTTGGGATTCCTGGAGTTTGCCCCATGATGATTTGATATTGATGACTTATCCTGTTAATGTAACATAGCACAAATAGAGTTGGTTCCCCTTAAAGGGGTTGTCCATTAAAACAAGTTATCACCTTATGATAAGGGATAACATGCTGATCGGTGGGTGTCCAACTGCTGGGAAATCCTTGATTAGCAGAAAGGGGAGTTTTATTACAGACACTTTTATCCCCATTACAAAACGGGACAGCAGTGCAGTGCTCCCCAGTGCTATAAGGAATGAACAGAGCGATGATCGAGTGTTCAACCTCCTGCTCCATTTGGGAGATACACATGCCCCATAAGAAATAAAAATTCCTCTTTCTGCTGATCAGTGCGGCTCCCGTGGTTGCGCATGTGCACAGTCTCTCCATCATAACTAGGATAAAAGTGTCGTTCCGCAGTTGGACCCCCACCAATCAACAATTTATCACTTATTCTGCAGATAAGTTTTAAAGGGGTTCTGAGATGAGAAGTGTTCTACAGTTACTTCTAAGTTTTGTCTAGAGGGGCGTTACTTCTTCTTATAGTGTCACTTGAAATATACAGAGTTTTGACGCCTTAGATTTAAAAATATAACATTCAGCAAAGCAAACAGGTGGCACTGGAACATAATTTGAAATGGCTTTTCCCTTCATCGTACGGACATCGGTATAGCAGTCATATAGTTCAAAAAGGGTTAAGTGGTACACATTACGACACCTTCCAGTATAGATATATAAAGCTTCCTAATGAGAAAATCACAGCTCTCACCAATTTCCCTCTTCAAAAGACTTCTGTAAGCCTTAAAAAAAAAAATGACACCATACATCCAGCAGGTTGGAGCGGCTCCATCCATATTTACAGTAGGACAGTGGTTCTGAGTCACATGTGACGCTTCATCCAGGTATTGCGTAATGGCCATCATGGCATGCACATGGTAGTAAGCCCGCTCCAACTGCTGTTATTAAAACGTCAAAAATATTTTCTATCTTGGCTAGTAAGAGATATCAGACGGTATGATTACACCAGTTATAGATCAATTTCAGGCTTCACTATAAGGCTGACCATACACAGGAGGCAACTGGGGGTCAAACATTCGTTCAGCCATGTTTCTCGACTTCCCTATACACAGGAACGTTCGTCTTGGCCGAGCACTCGTGTTTTCAATGGGAAGAGAGGAATCATCAAGACACCTGTGGCTACTGCTTATCTGTAAGAATTGAGGCTGTCACACTACTAGTCATTACTCGCAGATAAACTATGAGACTGGGTAGTCAAGAGGTCCAATGTCAAAAGCCAAGAGAGTACGTCATAGGCAGAGAGGTGAGAGAAAGGTGCAGTCAGGAAACAGTCCGAGGTCAATATTACAAGAAGGATGGTCAAGACAAATCTTAGGTTGAGCAGCAAAGATCAGAATACCAGACAAGGAGCACAGAGCAAGCACACACCTCGTGAGCAAAGCTACAATTGACAGCAATCAAAGGCAGTAAGCTGGTTAAATAGCCAAGTAATTACTTTGGACAAGTGACACATGGATGAAGTTCCCAGCAAACCCTGTACCTAACTGTATGGCTAAACTGTCACTCCAGACATTGACAGCTCCGCACACCCCAGCATTCAATTTTATGGCTGAACTGTCCATCACCATACTGCCCCATTCCTAGATTGGACGGCAGAGCTGTCATTCACTGCGTCCAGACACTCAGGAGGAATTGTAACAGGCATTGAGATTCCAACTGTCTGATCCGTCTCTTCCCCCACACAGTCAGACAAAAATCAGGAGGCCTACACTGTAGAAGAGACCAATTACCATATAACAGTCTAAATACCTGCAGCAGTTCCTACAGAATACTAAGCTGTGACCTATTGATGCCTGTGACTTTATTCCTTGCCTTTGTGTACAGAGCTTCAAGGATAGGCAATAACAGGATAGGCGATAACTATGTGAGCGCTGAGGAGCCCACTGCTGGGACCCCACTAATCGACAAACTGATGGCCCAAAGTTACCGGTGTGAATGGAGCAGTAGTGAGGATGTGCCGTCAGCGTTTCATCAACTGTATGTAGGAGGGGTTGTTTCCTCTGATACAATATCTCTTACTGGTATCTTTTGTATTTATTATATATATTTCCCTGGAGTAGAATCCTCGCTCAGCTTTCCCCGTCAACCTTTTTCTTTTGTTCTTGCCTTACATTAGACTGTTATCATCTTTTTAAAAGGTTGTCCTCAGGTCTCTTTCTTCAGGTTTCCTGTTTGCTGGGACCGATGCACGCCTGAAGATTGACCATTTCGATCAGTGGAAAAGCTGTACCGCTGGCAGGATGTGTGCTCTCTCCAATGCTGCAGCAGCATGGGAAGGGTGCAGGACTATACAACTGGCCAGTCATGCGATCCTGCAATCTGGCCAACTTACTGTGCTTTATGCTGAAAACAGCTTCTAAGCACCGCACGTGCTCGGCCACACTGCTAGATTACAGCAGTGGCCAGGCACCTAGACAACGAGCGTTAATCAATAACATTAAAAATCCTTCTGTTCTTGAGACTGGCATTTTTCAATATTACGGATGTTGAGACAACTCCTGAAAATTAATCCCCCTTGGGGAAGACTTGAAAGAATCCCATAGCACTCCAGTGGAAGCCATCCCTTTGTCTTGTAATAAAAAAAAATCCTATCTTCAATACAAGGCAAAGAGATTTGATCTAAATAACCCCCTAAATCTAAATAATTTCCACCAAGTTTTTGAAAGTGTATTATTGTCACGGGGCAGTTGTAGAAATACAGGGGATGAGGAATCTGGGCCCCTGAACTGCCCCTAAGGCTAAGGAAGGGCCCTGTCTTTCCTTACCTTGGGGGTACACTTGAAGATAGTGAGGCCCAAACCACCGACCTGTCTCCTGTTTAGCCCTGAGCTAAACCCACCAACCCCCTCCGCAGGAGGAGAGACAGGGAATAATGTGAATAACACCAAAACAACAAAAGGAAAGACAGACACCTAGGGGATTAAATAACTAAATAACACTTAGCTTTCTCTGCTGCAAAGCATCGCACAGCAGCGTAAGGCACCAGAACAGGGAAATAGCAGAAGCACCACTGCGCTCAGTAGCTCCTGGTTCCAGCTTGGTTGGTCTTCAAAAGATGCAATATCACCAACAGCTGACGCCTCAGATGACCTTTCAAAGGATGAGGGGAGTGGTCACTGCCTTCTCCTGAAAAGTCAGAAGCAATGCAATTACACCAGCGGCCACCAGGGGAAAAGACTGACATTAACCCCTGGTGGCCTGAAAGGAAAAAAGTTTTAGTATGCATAGAGAGATCTGCCACAGATCCAAATGTGGATCGTGACAGTACCCCCCCTTTAATGAGGGGTCTCTGGACCCTCAACACTGCACCTCATATACCACCTACGGTGAGGGCGCCTCGATCCACCAGGGTTCACCCCAGTAGTCACCTGACTCTCAGGTTTATGGCAAACGCGGACTGATGGAAGTGGCAATAACGTATGCTCTGGAGGTACCACAAATCTCCAAAGCGCCAACCTGGGGAATGAGTTATGTACGGGCATTACTGGGGTAACTCCAGCTGGTAAGTCCCCGGGCCGAGAATGGCCGACACCCGATACTACCCGATCACCCTAGAACTCCAGACTCCAGCAGCACACTTCCACCGGATGTTTTTGGTGGACACCCATACATACTCGTTCACACACAGGTCCGGACCTGAACGTTCATTGCCACACACGTGTTTGCCGCAAGATGGTGAACTCTTTGAGGGACTGACAACAGAGGCGTCCCCCTGTGTCACCACACTCATACATTTCTCATAGGAAACCACCACCCTCCCCTGACCAATCCTCCCAAGAGTGCTCCGACTCCCTGGGTTGGCTAGTGGTGAGGGTTGGGACTTACCCCTAATCTTGGCAGCACCTCTGCTGCCCCCCACTGGAGAAGAAGGAGAAGGTTGCAGAAACACGGCAGAGACAGTAGCCCCCGGGCAGCAGTCCTCACACGACTAACCCCAGCTGAGTACTTCCCTGGAACGCCAATCTATGACCGTGTTGTGTTTTGTCAGCCAAGGGAGGCCTAAAACGATGGGTATTGGCATACCCTCCAAGATGTAGCATGACAGGGACTCCTCATGACGAGTCCCTATACGCAGGCGTATATCATGCATGACCTGGGTCACACTCCCCTTGCTGAGTGGGACAGAGTCAATGGTCTGGACGCCTAATGGTTTAGCTAGCGTCCTACACATCAGACCATTGGTCCAGCCAAAGTGAGCATCCACCAAATTGACTCCTGCTCCACTGTCCACAAGCACCGGAATTCCCTTAGTTACCCCGCCAATCACCACTCTCGCAGACAGGGTACACTGAGGGGAAGAAATGGAGGAAATATACACTCCCTGGTCGCCTCCCTCCACACGACCAGGGGGATGTGGCTTCTTAGATGGCGCAGGTATTTTGGCGCGAGCTGGGCAGACCCCAGTAAAATGAACAGTCTGCCCACAGTAAAAACATGCCCCCACACCACGCTGAACCGCAGGCAACCTTGTTCAGACACCAACTGCTCCCACCTGCATGGGTTTGTCCGACTGCTCGACTGTGTCCTCCTCCCTAGCAAGGAGAACAGGGGGCAGTTTTGGTGTATGCCTCTAACTGAGGCGTCTATCCACCCGGATGGCCAATGACCTGGGGGCGGCGTACTGCACCAGAGTATCCTGCAACCTTGGGGACAGACCCTGCACAAAATGACTCCTAAGTGCAGGATCATTCCACTGAGTGTCAGTGGCCCATCTCCTGAAGTCTGAGCAGTACTTCTCAACTGGCCGGTCCCCCTGCTTGATTTTACGGAGTCGGGATTCCGCCAGGGAGACGCCATGAGGATCCCCATACGCTAGAGCCGCAAAAAACCCATCCACCGACCTTAAAAATGGTGAATCGGTCGACAGGGAGAAGGCCCACGATTGGGGATCACCCTTAAGAAGGGAGACAATAATCCCCACACGCTGTTCCTCACTTCCTGATGAACGGGGCGGAGCCTGAAGTACAATTTACAGGCCTCCTGGAAAACCAGAAATTTATCTCTCCTTCCAGAAAACCTGTCAGGGAGAGATATCTTAGGTTCTGGTTGAACCTGCATCTGAGCCGAGGCCCAGAAACCCACCAACTGCTGTAACTGCTGCACCACCTCACCCCGCAGCGCCTTAAACTCATCTGTGAGGGTCTGAAGCAGTTGGGCAAAGGCCTGCATTTGGGCCATGGCTCACAAGAAAGGGAAAAAAAAACTGTGTTGGTTGATGATGATGTCACAGGGCAGTTGTAGAAATACAGGGGATGAGGAATCTGGGCCCCTGAACTGCCCCTAAGGCTAAGGAAGGGCCCTGTCTTTCCTTAACTTGGGGGTACACTTGAAGGTAGTGAGGCCCAAGCCACCGACCTGTCCCTGTCTCCTGTTTAGCCCTGAGCTAAACCCACCAACCCCCTCCCCAGGAGGAGAGACGGAATAATGTGAATAACCCCAAAACAACAAAAGGAAAGACAGACACCTAGGGGTTAAATAGCTAAATAATAACACTTAGCTTTCTCTGCTGCAAAGCACCGCACAGCAGAGTAAGGCACCAGAACAGGGAAATAGTAGAAGCACCACTACGCTCAGCAGCTCCTGGTTCCAGCTTGGTTGGTCTCCAAAGCAATAATCACCAACAGTCAGCTGACGCCTCAGATGACCTTTTAAAGGATAAAGGGAGTGGTCACCGCCTTCTCCTGAAAAGTCAGAAGCAATGCAATTACACCAGCGGTCACCGGGGGAAAAGACTGACCTTAACCCCTGGTGGCCTGAAAGGAAAAAGGTTTTAGTATACAGAGAGAGATCTGCCACAGATCCAAATGTGGATCGTGACAATTATGTTGTAAGGTTCTATGTATATATTCCTGAAACTCAGTTTGTTCGTCAGCCATTTTACTTTCTGTCTTGCTGCAGCTATCTTGCCCTCAGTCAAAATGGAGTTTTCAGCTTGCATGTTCCCGCCCTGATTCTCTCCTTTGCTTCTTAAGCAGCCACAGCTGAGCAATCAGTGCTTCAGAATCTAGCCTGCAGTGAACCTGTGACTTGACTCCTGTAAGCCTTGGACCTTGTACTCCAGCTATTCCTACTGAGGAACTCTGAAGTACTTGTGGACTCTGAACCCTGCTCTTTGAAAGACCCACGTTTGCATGGACTTACGGTAACAGAGAAGAAGATCCTGAATCTGTATTGGAGAGTGATTGCTGAGCTTGGATTGCTCTGGCCTGCTGTGTCTCCTGTTTCTGTGTCTGCAAACTGTGTGACTATTTCTGCCAACTTGTATGAAGTAATACAGGACTTTTCTATATCAAACCTGTGACTCCTGTGTTTTCATCGCACCCAAGCACAAGACGCTATATGAACTGTACTACATACATTACAAGATTCTGAAGCCAAAACGTTAGTGTCTGCTGGGTCTGAAAGGCTGTGTCTGCTGTACTGTGGATATCAGACGTCCGGTTGTACTTTCTGTGATGACAGTGGTTGTGACTTCTCACAACCATTCCAGGTGAGCAATTCCCTTAAGTTTTTTCTTTTTGCAGTGTTACCACAGGTAAACACTATTGTTTTTTTTTTTCCTTTCTTTTCTCTTTTTTTGTCTGCTGTAACTCTGGATATCAGATGTCTGGTTGAAACTTTCTGTGATGATAGTGGTTGTGACTTCTCACAACCATTCCAGGTGAGCAGTTCCCTTAATTTTTTTTTCTCTCTGCAGTGTTGCCACAGGTGAACACTATTGTTTTTTTTTTCTCTCCTCTTCTTCCAGTAATCCTGTCTTAAAAGATCTGGAAAATGGAGGCCCGCATAAAGGAACTTTGCGGAGTGACTGATAATATCCTTGCAGATTTGCAGAATATAAAGACCCGTTTTACAAATCTACAGGACCTCAATAATCACAATTTGCAAGTGGTTGGACAGACTACCCAGGATTTGCGAGCCAGGATTGAGGTTCTAGAGGGGCGAGTCCAGGCTCCTGCCGTAGCCCCGAGTGCTGGGATTCCCAAGTTGCCCCCTTTTCGTTTTGGCGGTGAATTGGAGAAATTCAGGGGATTTATTAATCAATGCAATCTTTTTTTTTCTGCACATGCTTCACAATTTCCCACTGAACGATCTAAGGTGCTTACTATAATTATGTTGCTTACCAACAAGGCTTTAATGTGGGCAAACCCTCTGATTGAGACTGAGGATGATTGTTTGAATCACCTTGATGATTTTATTTCAGCCATGGGGCAGGTGTTTGATGACCCCAATCGAGGTGCAACAGCTGAAGCAGCCATGTTAGCTTTGCGCCAAGGTAAGCACTCGGTAGCTGAATATGCCTTGGATTTCAGGAGATGGGCCCTTGATACCACCTGGGACAGTTCCGCCAAAAAATCTATTTTTCGAAAGGGGTTATCTCCACTGATTAAGGATGAACTTGCTCGTGCCGACCCTCCCACTGCGTTAGGTGACTTTATTAACTACTGCATCCGTATTGATACTCGTCTGACTGAACGCAGGCAAGAGAGATGGTTCGAAAGCAATCGTACTAACCTTTTCCTACCTTCCTCTCCAGCTAAGGAACCTTTGAGTAGGATTACACGGGAACCTGAACCTGAACCCATGCAGGTAGACTCTTTACAACGACGGGTTAGTGATGCACGCAAGGAACATCGTTTTAAGGAGAATCTATGTTTCTATTGTGGTAAGTCAGGGCACTTCATTATAAACTGCCCCAGCCGTTCTCGTAAGACTACTGCAGCACTCATTCATTGTGAGTGTTGCGAGAGGGGATCTGTCAGGTCCGAGCCTCAGGCTCCAGAGAGATCTGCAGCAACAGATCTTGATTTCTCGGACTTAAACTCCGTTACCTCTGAGGACGTTGACTGTGTAAACGCTGCCATTTTTCAAGTTTCCTCAGCGGTGTCCCAGCTGAGTTGTAAGAAAAACAATTCTCATTGCTTTCTTTCCATCAAACTCTGGGTTGACTCAGCTTGGGTGTCTAGCTCTGCTATGATCGACTCAGGGGCAAGTGGAAATTTTATGGATGTCTCCTTTGCTCTGAAACAGGGAATACGTTCAGTGAAGAAGGCTACTCCAGTACAGATGGAAACTGTGGATGGCTCCCTGCTGACCTCTGGACCAGTGGATCAGGAAACAGAGCCTTTGAGGGTTCTTATGGGTAAAGATCATCAAGAGAAACTGTCCTTTATGCTTATCTCTTCTCCCCACTTTCCCATTATTCTAGGGCTACCATGGCTGCAGGCTCAGAATCCTACCATTAACTGGGAGACCAAGGAATTACACTTTCCAGAGAAACAGATGAGTCCAAAAGTTTCAGCTTGCTCTGTTCCTAAAGGAATCATGTCAGTCCCTGAACTACCAGCTGTATACCAGGACTATGTGGATTTATGTGACAAGAAGAACGCTGACCAGCTTCCCCTCACCGTCCATATGATTGTCCCAAATTGAATTATTGCCTGGAGCAGAGATACCTTTTGGTAAGATCTACCCCCTGGCGGGGCCCGAGCTAAAGGCTTTAAAGGATTACATAGATGAAAATCTAGCCAAGGGCTTCATACGCCCCTCTTCATCTCCTGCAGGTGCACCATCTTCTTTGTAAAGAAGAAAGATGGATCTCTGAGACCATGCGTAGACTATAGGGAACTCAATAAGGTTACTATTAGAAACCGTTATCCATTGCCTTTAATCCCTGAGTTATTGGAGAGAGTGCGACATGCCAAAATTTTTTCTAAACTAGATCTTCGTGGGGCCTATAACTTAGTCCGTATTAGACCTGGGGATGAATGGAAGACTGCATTCAGGTCACGCTATGGACACTTTGAATATCTAGTTATGCCTTTTGGTCTGAGTACCGCCCCAGCCACTTTCCAACACTTGGTGAATGACATCTTCAGGGATCTCCTAGATACATTCGTGGTAATTTATTTGGATGATATTCTAATTTTTTCTAACTCCACAGAGGAACATCATGGACATGTGAGAATGGTCTTGGAACGTCTAAGACAAAATCATCTTTACATCAAACTTGAAAAGTGTGAATTCCATAGGACCGAAATTCAATTTCTGGGGTATGTACTGTCAACACAAGGAATTAGTATGGATGGAAGCAAAACCCAAGCCATCAAGGATTGGCCAAGTCCTAGAAATGTGAAGGAGGTACAGCGCTTCATCGGGTTTGCCAACTTCTATAGACGTTTCATTAGAAATTTCTCTGAGGTAGTGTCACCTATCACTCAACTTACCCGGAAAGAGTCTAGGTTTTCCTGGACTCCCCAAGCCCAGGAAGCATTTTCCCGTCTAAAAGATAAATTTACCACTGCACCTATCCTAGTACATCCCAACCCCGAGCTTGCCTTCATAATAGAGGTGGATGCTTCAGACTGTGCCGTTGGAGCTATACTCTCTCAGAGAACAGGTGAGAAGAATGTCTTGCATCCCTGTGCCTTCTTTTCCCAGCAGTTGTCTTCGGCTGAGAGGAACTACGATGTGGGCAATAGAGAGTTGTTGGCCATTATTGCCGCCTTCAAAGAATGGAGACACCTTCTTCAGGGAGCTGCACAGCAAATAGTCGTCCTGACAGACCATCGTAACCTTGAGTTTATCAGGTCGGCTAAGTGCCTGACCCCTCGCCAGGCTCGCTGGAATCTTTTCTTAAACCAATTTAATTTTATCATCTCTTATAGACCAGGATCGCGCAATGGAAAGGCTGATGCACTCTCTAGGATTTACTCAGCAGAGACACGTCCAATTACTCCTCCTAAGACTATTTCTTCCTGACTCTAGATTCCTAGGAGTAATTCATAATCAAGACCTACTTAAGGACATCAAGGAAGCATACCATGCGGATTCCTTTTTGGCACAACCCCCAAGGGACGTAAGTCTTGTCTTTAAGAATGGTGTGTGGATTCAGGGACAACGTCTGTATATTCCTGAAACAGTCAGATTAAGAGTATTGCAACTCATTCACGATTCCAAGATAGCTGGGCATAGAGGAATTCTAAAGACACAGGAATTTCTTTCTCGTTTCTTTTGGTGGCCCACTTGCAGGAAGGATGTTTTGAATTATGTCACTTCATGTGAGGTCTGTGCAAGATGCAAAACACCTCGCTCCTCACCAACTGGTCTGTTACAGCCTCTTCCCACCCCGTCCCGCCCGTGGGGATCCATTTCTATGGACTTCATTGTGGAGTTACCAACCTCTCGGGAAGAACACCATTCTAGTGGTGGTTGACCGTCTAACAAAGGCAGCTCATTTTATCCCTTGTGTCGGCTTACCCACTGCAAAACAGACATCAGATTTGATGATTAAAGATGTGTTTCGCTTACATGGAGTACCGGATGAGGTTATTTCGGATCGAGGGGTGCAATTCACTTCTAGGTTTTGGCAAAATTTCTGTGCAGCATTGGACATTAAAGTAAACCTTTCTTCTGCTTTTCATCCCCAGACTAATGGACAGACCGAACGAACCAATCAAACCCTGGAGCAGTATCTCCGCTGCTTTATCTGCCACCTACAGGATGATTGGGTGGATCTACTTCCATTAGCTGAGTTCTCGTATAACAACTCTCAGAGTGCCTCCACTAAACAGTCTCCTTTTTACTCTAATCTAGGTTATCATCCTAACATTCTACCACGATTTCCCATAGAAACGCCTTTACCAGCAGTGGCTGAAAGAATCACGTCTTTACAGAAGAATATGGATCTTCTAAAGGAAAATCTGGAATCGGCTCAAGAAAGGTACAAGAAAGCAGCAGATAAATTTCGTAAACCTGCACCAGCTTTCAAGGTAGGAGACTTGGTCTGGCTGTCAACCAGAAATCTTAAGTTAAGGATTCCATCGTCTAAGTTGGGACATAAGTACATTGGACCCTATAAAATCAGTAAAATTATAAGTGCCGTTGCTTGTCGTCTTCAACTGCCCAGAACTATGAGAATCCACCCTGTCTTTCATGTATCCCTACTAAAGGCTGCGACACCCAATACGTTTCCTGGACGTTCCTCTCCTTGCCCTGACCAGTGCTAGTCGATGGTCAGGAAGAATTTGTGGTGGAAAGGATTTTAGATTCCAGGTTGTATAGAAATCAGTTACAAATCTGATTAAATGGCAGGGCTACCCAGTGGAGGACAACTCATGGGAACCGGTCAATAACGTTAATGCTCCTCGCTTGCTCCGTCAGTTTCATCAGAGGTACCCACACAAGCCTGGTCTGAGGTCATCCGGAGGTTGTCCTTAAGGGGGGAGTAATGTAAGGTTCTATGTATATATTCCTGAAACTCAGTTTGTTCGTCAGCCATTTTACTTTCTGTCTTGCTGCAGCTATCTTGCCCTCAGTCAAAATGGAGTTTTCAGCTTGCATGTTCCCAACCTGATTCTCTCCTTTGCTTCTTAAGCAGCCACAGCTGAGCAATCAGTGCTTCAGAATCTAGCCTGCAGTGAACCTGTGACTTGACTCCTGTAAGCCTTGGACCTTGTACTCCAGCTATTCTACTGAGGAACTCTGAAGCACTTGTGGACTCTGAACCTGCTCTTTGAAAGACCCACGTTTGTATGGACTTACGGTAACAGAGAAGAAGATCCTGAATCTGTATTGGAGAGTGATTGCTGAGCTTGGATTGCTCTGGCCTGCTGTGTCTCCTGTTTCTGTGTCTGCAAACTGTGTGACTATTTCTGCCAACTTGTATGAAGTAATACAGGACTTTTCTATATCAAACCTGTGACTCCTGTGTTTTCATCGCATCCAAGCACAAGACGCTATATGAACTGTACTACATACATTACATATGTGTTTTTTGAGAAAAAAAAGTACTCCGGCGCTCTTGGATTTCACATCCTCAACATATTTAGCTAACCTAATTCTTAAGGTGATTCTCTACTGCTTTGATATTGAAGACCTATGCTTAGGATAGTTTATCAATGTGAGGTCAGAGGTGGTCTGGCACTCATAACGTCCTCTGTATAGGGCATAAGCTACACTTTTGGCAGTGGCCACTACACCGTGTTTGGAGTGGTGCCATTCTGCTTCGTACACATTTGCAAATGGCCGCCACTAGAATTGGTAATATAACAGTGATCATGGGGGAGCCTACACCAATCTGTGTACAGGCTCATAGACTTTCCATGTACTGAGACAGTAGCTGCTCTCTTGAACCTGACAAGCTGCATGTTTCAGAGCCATTTTGTTAACAGTCGGGGGAGTCTCTGGAGCCAGGCACCCACCAATGTGCAGGACATGTTAGGTAGTACCTAACATTGATGATAGTAGTTGAGAAAACTGGGAATGGTTAGAGCGCACAATAGTTTTTCAATGTAAAAACAAAACAAGAAACCAACATGGATCTGCTCACCTGGTGCTGTTGCTGCTAAGCAACATGTATCAAATGCATGTATCAGCTGCTGCAGGACACGAGTCCAAAGGACTTAGAGAAAGAACATATCCAGGTGAAGTGTCACTGGATGCGCTGCTGATAAATATATCCAGCGAATATTTTCCTTGAAAACTTTATTTTAGCAGGTTTACAGAGTCAGCGCGTTTCAAGGTCAACGCAGGACCTCTTCATCAGGACAAAAACCTAGTGGATCCTTGTAGTAGATCAGTGTTTCTCAACCAGTCCTCAGGACCCACCAACAGGTCATGTTTTCAGGATTTCATTAGTATTGCACAGGTGATAATTTTATCACCTGCTAAAGCATTAATTCCATCACCTTTGCATACTAAAGGCACTGCCACACTTAGCGATCGCACTAGCGATCATGATAACGACTTAACCTGACGAGATCGCTAGTGCGATCGCTATGTGATCGCTAGTTAGATTCCAAACACAAACTCATCAGCGATCTGTGATTCAAACACAACTCATCAGCGATCTGTATAACGACCTCTGCGGTCGTTGGGAAACCTAGTCCCACTTGCGACGCTGGTGAAGTCGTTCATAAAGCGTGTCACACTCAGCGATTCAGGCTCACCAGCGGGACACCAACGACCAAAAAACAGCTCAGAACGTTCAAAGCGATCAACGACATCTCAGCAGGGGCCACATCGCTGCTACATGTCACCACACAGCTAAGGCTACTTTCACACATCAGGCTTTTTGATCAGGCACCATCCGTCCTATGCCTGAAAGGACGGATCGGCGCTGATTAAAAAACTGATGAAACTGATGAGAGAGAGAGAGATATTCAGGCACTGTCAGGCGTCTCCGGGAAAAAAAAAAACACATTACTAAAACCGTCTTGTCCGGCCGCCGGAATGTACAATTCCGACGGATCCGGCCAAAAACGGATGCAACGCAGGGACATATCAGGCGCGATCCGGCGCTAAGTAAGTCAATGCTAAAAAAACGCGGATCCGTTTTTTTTAGAAACACGCCGGATCGCGCCTGATTCAAAAAGCCTGATGTGTGAAAGTAGCCTTAGTCGCTAACGAGATCGCTACTGCATCATAAATGGTGACGCAGTACGATCTCATTAGCGACCTCGCTAGCGATCTCGCTTAGTGTGGCATACCCTTAAGGAAATCCTGAAAACATGACCTGTTGGTGGGTCCTGAGGACTGGAATTGAAAAACATTGTAGTAGATGATCTTATTTATATGTGGTCTTTTTTTGAGAAAAAACCTGCCAAACAGGCACATGATAATGTCAGAGTTCATCATATTATAAAAAAGCATAAAACGAATGTAAAATCATCTCACTATTTTTAAAAAAAAAATGCATCTCAAGATGAATAACAATGAACTGAAATGACCAAGAAACAAATAAAATAAAATTGTACCTTGCCATCCTCAATAAAAAAACATATGCTTGGACTTGCGTTTGTGGGTAAAAAGGGCGATTCGAACATGTATATATGGTCTCTAAAAGTGCACAAGTGCAAGGCCATGCTTGAGAGCCACTGAAAGGATGCCTTGAACATGTCTTAAAAAACACATGTGAAAATGTGTAAGGAACCAGAACGCCCTGGACTTATTTGTTCAAGGCATCCTTTCAGTGGCTTGCAAGCACTACGTACGTTTTGCTCACACACAGGGAGTTGTTCCTTTTAAGAGTTTAAATCTAGAATGTTATTTTACTTTCAAAATTAACTGTAAAGCATACCTGTCATTTCAGTGGTTTT
>JARQOD010000005.1:489441634-489476190 GCA_033576555.1 Oophaga sylvatica
CTTTTCCTTTCCCCCCTTTTCCCCGCCCCAGTGTAGTCGATGGTCGGGAAGAATTTGTGGTAAAAGGATTTTAGATTCCCGGTTTTTTGAAATCGTTTAAAAATTGATTAAATGGGGGTACCAGTGGAGGACAATTGGGAAAGGTCAATGTAAAGCTCCCCGCTTGTGTAGTTTTATCGAGGTCCCCCCAAGCCTGGTTGGGTTCGGAGGTTTTTCCTTAGGGGGGAGTAATGTAAGGGTTTATGTATAATTTCTGAAATCAGTTTTTTGTCAGCCTTTTATTTTGTCTGCGCAGTATCTCGTATAACAACTCTCAGAGTGCCTCCACTAAACAGTCTCCTTTTTACTCTAATCTAGGTTATCATCCTAACATTCTACCACGATTTCCCATAGAAACGCCTTTACCAGCAGTGGCTGAAAGAATCACGTCTTTACAGAAGAATATGGATCTTCTAAAGGAAAATCTGGAATCGGCTCAAGAAAGGTACAAGAAAGCAGCAGATAAATTTCGTAAACCTGCACCAGCTTTCAAGGTAGGAGACTTGGTCTGGCTGTCAACCAGAAATCTTAAGTTAAGGATTCCATCGTCTAAGTTGGGACATAAGTACATTGGACCCTATAAAATCAGTAAAATTATAAGTGCCGTTGCTTGTCGTCTTCAACTGCCCAGAACTATGAGAATCCACCCTGTCTTTCATGTATCCCTACTAAAGGCTGCGACACCCAATACGTTTCCTGGACGTTCCTCTCCTTGCCCTGACCCAGTGCTAGTCGATGGTCAGGAAGAATTTGTGGTGGAAAGGATTTTAGATTCCAGGTTGTATAGAAATCAGTTACAATATCTGATTAAATGGCAGGGCTACCCAGTGGAGGACAACTCATGGGAACCGGTCAATAACGTTAATGCTCCTCGCTTGCTCCGTCAGTTTCATCAGAGGTACCCACACAAGCCTGGTCTGAGGTCATCCGGAGGTTGTCCTTAAGGGGGAGTAATGTAAGGTTCTATGTATATATTCCTGAAACTCAGTTTGTTCGTCAGCCATTTTACTTTCTGTCTTGCTGCAGCTATCTTGCCCTCAGTCAAAATGGAGTTTTCAGCTTGCATGTTCCCAACCCTGATTCTCTCCTTTGCTTCTTAAGCAGCCACAGCTGAGCAATCAGTGCTTCAGAATCTAGCCTGCAGTGAACCTGTGACTTGACTCCTGTAAGCCTTGGACCTTGTACTCCAGCTATTCCTACTGAGGAACTCTGAAGCACTTGTGGACTCTGAACCCTGCTCTTTGAAAGACCCACGTTTGTATGGACTTACGGTAACAGAGAAGAAGATCCTGAATCTGTATTGGAGAGTGATTGCTGAGCTTGGATTGCTCTGGCCTGCTGTGTCTCCTGTTTCTGTGTCTGCAAACTGTGTGACTATTTCTGCCAACTTGTATGAAGTAATACAGGACTTTTCTATATCAAACCTGTGACTCCTTGTTTTCATCGCACCAAGCACAAGACGCTATATGAACTGTACTACATACATTACATATGTGTTTTTGAGAAAAAAAAGTACTCCGGCGCTCTTGGATTTCACATCCTCAACATATTTAGCTAACCTAATTCCTTAAGGTGATTCTCTACTGCTTTGATATTGAAGACCTATGCTTAGGATAGTTTATCAATGTGAGGTCAGAGGTGGTCTGGCACTCATAACGTCCTCTGTATAGGGCATAAGCTACACTTCTTGGCAGTGGCCACTACACCGTGTTTGGAGTGGTGCCATTCTGCTTCGTACACCATTTGCAAATGGCCGCCACTAGAATTGGTAATATAACAGCTGATCATGGGGGAGCCTACACCAATCTGTGTACAGGCTCATAGACTTTCCATGTACTGAGACAGTAGCTGCTCTCTTGAACCTGACAAGCTGCATGTTTCAGAGCCATTTTGTTAACAGTCGGGGGAGTCTCTGGAGCCAGGCACCCACCAATGTGCAGGACATGTTAGGTAGTACCTAACATTGATGATAGTAGTTGAGAAAACTGGGGAATGGTAGAGCGCACAATAGTTTTTCAAATGTAAAAACAAACACAGAAACCAACATGGATCTGCTCACCTGGTGCTGTTGCTGCTAAGCAACATGTATCAAATGCATGTATCAGCTGCTGCAGGACACGAGTCCAAAGGACTTAGAGAAAGAACATATCCAGGTGAAGTGTCACTGGATGCGCTGCTGATAAATATATCCAGCGAATATTTTCCTTGAAAACTTTATTTTAGCAGGTTTACAGAGTCAGCGCGTTTCAAGGTCAACGCAGGACCTCTTCATCAGGACAAAAACCTAGTGGATCCTTGTAGTAGATCAGTGTTTCTCAACTCCAGTCCCCCAGGACCCACCAACAGGTCATGTTTTCAGGATTTCATTAGTATTGCACAGGTGATAATTTTATCACCTGCTAAAGCATTAATTCCATCACCTTTGCAATACTAAAGGCACTGCCACACTTAGCGATCGCACTAGCGATCATGATAACGACTTAACCTGACGAGATCGCTAGTGCGATCGCTATGTGATCGCTAGTTAGATTCCAAACACAACTCATCAGCGATCTGTGATTCCAAACACAACTCATCAGCGATCTGTATAACGACCTCTGCGGTCGTTGGGAAAACCTAGTCCCACTTGCGACGCTGGTGAAGTCGTTCATAAAGCGTGTCACACTCAGCGATTCAGGCTCACCAGCGGGACACCAACGACCAAAAAACAGCTCAGAACGTTCATAAGCGATCAACGACATCTCAGCAGGGGCCACATCGCTGCTACATGTCACACACAGCTAAGGCTACTTTCACACATCAGCTTTTTGAATCAGGCACCATCCGTCCTATGCCTGAAAGGACGGATCCGGCGCTGATTTAAAAAAACTGATGAAACTGATGAGAGAGAGAGAGATATTCAGGCACTGTCAGGCGTCTCCGGGAAAAAAAAACACATTACTAAAACCGTCTTGTCCGGCCGCCGGAATGTACAATTCCGACGGATCCGGCCAAAAACGGATGCAACGCAGGGACATATCAGGCGCGATCCGGCGCTAATGTAAGTCAATGCTAAAAAACCGCGGATCCGTTTTTTTTAGAAACACGCCGGATCGCGCCTGATTCAAAAAGCCTGATGTGTGAAAGTAGCCTTAGTCGCTAACGAGATCGCTACTGCATCATAAATGGTGACGCAGTAGCGATCTCATTAGCGACCTCGCTAGCGATCTCGCTTAGTGTGGCATACCCTTAAGGAAATCCTGAAAACATGACCTGTTGGTGGGTCCTGAGGACTGGAATTGAAAAACATTGTAGTAGATGATCTTATTTATATGTGGTCTTTTTTTGAGAAAAAACCTGCCAAACCAGGCACATGATAATGTCAGAGTTCATCATATTATAAAAAGCATAAAACGAATGTAAAATCATCTCACTTATTTTTAAAAAAAGAAATGCATCTCAAGATGAATAACAATGAACTGAAATGACCAAGAAACAAATAAAATAAAATTGTACCTTGCCATCCTCAATAAAAAACATATGCTTGGACTTGCGTTTGTGGGTAAAAAGGGCGATTCGAACATGTTATATATGGTCTCTAAAAGTGCACAAGTGCAAGGTCCATGCTTGAGAGCCACTGAAAGGATGCCTTGAACAAGTCTTAAAAAACACATGTGAAAATGTGTAAGGAACCAGAACGGCCCTGGACTTATTTGTTCAAGGCATCCTTTCAGTGGCTTGCAAGCACTACTGTACGTTTTGCTCACACACAGGAGTGTTCCTTTTAAGAGTTTAAATCTAGAATGTTATTTTACTTTCAAAATTAACTGTAAAGCATACCTGTCATTTCAGGTGGTTTTTTCAGATGAAGCTGTCCTGTGTGTGTACATGAGGAATAACATAATTTGTGGCCATTACATGATTTGTGTCTTGCAATTTTCACAAATGTTCCCTTGTACAGGCTCTCTCTCTACTTTTCAGTTGTCCCTCAGCTGGTGAGTTGAGAATAGCTGTTCTGATGTCTCCCATACACTTCACAGAGAGGGATTCCTGCTCTCTTTTGTCTATGTAACATATGTTTAGAAACAGCAGAATGGAGGACATTATACAGCAGTAATGAGCGGTGTAGTTTTAAATCCTGCTCTGGGATGAGATAAAGTACTAATAAATGGCAGTACAAGTCTATGTGTGAGTCTTTGCCTTTCTCTTTCACTCTGCTTTTCCTTAGTCAGCTAACAGTCTCTGTCTTTCAACAAATAGAAAGCATATTTCTCTAATTTAAGATATATTACCGTCTCTTATATTTGCTTTTATTATAGATTAGTGCAACGTTGAAATAACCAGGACTTTTTAATTTGCAAAGAGATTTATCACAGGAGTGTAGCTGACCCTCACATCACAGGAGTATAGTTGACCCTCATGGCATATTTATGATACTCAAAGCCTAACTTAAGTGCGGAGAGTGTTTCTGTGTAGTACCAGAAGGAGCGCTGACAAAGTCATAGCGATAGTGTGCATTATTGGTGCAGTAATCTTTGCATTTATTACTGGAAAAGAAAGAGGAACCCTGACCGAGAGCAGAAGTGGAGAGGAAGTAGAAGTAGTGAACGGCAGAGTGGGTCATTCTTCGGAGTGGGAGAACATGAAAATCATGTATTTTAACCAAAAGTGTGTAACGTTATCAGTGATAATAGCCCACATACGCTGCTCTTTACAAAAAGCAAAGCAACTGTCTCGTCCGTCTCGTGACCTGGTCAGAAGATTTCTATGAAAGATAGAAAGAAAAGATCTGGACTGCCATGAGGACTTGACATTTTATGATTTTGCATGAATAGGCTTCAATTTTGCTAAAACTATATGTTTTTCAGTAATATCTACTACATGCTGGCTAATAAGATAATGTGTAAAAGTTTGACTTCACACATGACAGCTAACTGATAGTTACTCATGCTCGCTGCAGATCCTTGTCTTCTGCTTTTTTCTGTATGACCTGTCTGTTTTTAGTCTTGCATGAGACTTGTGCTTGGTGACTCACACACTGTGTCAGACAACATTTAAGGGATTCCCCTTATGAGTCCCTAAAGTTTACTCCCTCCTACTACATGTTAGAGAAGACCAAAGTCATGAGCGCATGCATGTTACACGCAGTACGTCATTCTTCATGCTTATGTGAAGAACATGTTTGGGACTGTACACACAGGGGAAAAAAATCCCCTTCTCGTCTTATCTTTTGTCACTGCCTAAACAATACACTGAACTATGTAGAGTTCGCTTTACTACCCAGCTGCATTTTACAGTCGCCCTAGAGCAACACAGTGGACATATTTCTTTGTTCTTTCTTTTCCTCTCTGTTCAGGTCTCTGACATACGATTCTCAGCTGTGGAACAAGTATTGTGCACAAGTGCAATCGGAGAGAGTTATTAAATGGTGTACCCGTTTCATATGTTTGCTGCATTGGGAATTGTATGACTGTTTGAATTTCCTTTTATGCCTGGTAGGAGCAGCCATGCATTTGGCCAACTAATTTGCACTTATTAACCTTCACTTTTGATCATATTCATCAGTTCCAGGGACGTAACTAGAAAAGGCTTAGCCAAGTACCGAACACCTTTCCTGTGATGTCGCACTACCTAAAAAAAACACCAAGAAACCCTATCTGCAGCTGATAGTAATAGTGCTCCTTATGTGTCCCCACATACTGACATAGTGCCCTCTCTTTCTTAGCCCACACAGTAGTGGCACCTACACACAAAGTATGATGGCCGCTCAGTTTCCCACACAGAGTATGACGACCACTTAATTTCTTCACTCAGTGCGATACACTGAGGCCCCCATTAGTCCCACACAATATGATGATGCTGCCAGTGCCCCAAACAGTATCAGTGCCCTCCACACAGTAGGATACTCCTCAATGCACAGTATGATGCCCCCTCAGTGCCCTCACACAATACAGTGCCCCTCAATACCACCACGCGCTACAGTGCCCCTTCAATGCCTCCACACAGTACAATGCTCCCTCAGTTCACCCCACACATTATGATGCCTTATTAATGCACCCACACATCATGATGACATCTTTGTGCACAAACTCACTGAAAAATGCCCCCTTAGTGCTCCACACACAAGATCACACACTATTAGTACTCCCAAACAGTATAATTCCAACTTTATGACACCAAGGTTGTATATTGTCCCCTTTGTGCCTCTTTCACTGGATAATGCCCCCCTTTGTTTCCATCAAATAGTATGATGGTTTCTCAGTGCCCTAACACAGCATAATGTCCCTCTTTGTGCTCCTGCACAGCTTGATGACACCATTCCCTATACACATGCAGGTAATGCCTCATAAAATAATAAAAAATAATACTGGACTCAGGATCATTCCCTTGATGAATTTAGGACTTTGCTGATTAATTCTTCTGGCCCGTACAGCCGGCAGATCAGCACAAGCAGGCACAATTATATCATTGCATCTCACTGGCCGACACTGGTAATGTCATACGGCGAATGGTGGAGCAAAGATTTGATGGCTCCCTGCTCCACCATTGTATTCAACAGTATTTGCTTCGTGAGGATGCAGATAGTTAAAAGTTGGTTGAACAACCCCATTGCAGATAGTTTGACTGCCTTCATTGGAGTTACGCTTTTGATCAGTTTCATCCATAAGTTTTTGGTTTTACAGGATCCATCCTAATCTGTTATTAGTTTAAAGGGGTACTTAAGGGAATAAACTGATGGAAACCGATATCAGTCTGTATTACTAGAAAACTTTGGGTGTTACATATACTGTACAAGCAGTGTAGCAGCACAGCAATGGAGCTTAAATCTTTCTCCTCACCCCCAACTGAGGAAAGTGCTTTTGTTTACCCTCCTGGATTTCTTCCCTTATTCGGGCAGATCACTGATGAAGTTCTCTTCTTGATCAAAGGTAGAACTGTGAGAGATTGAAGAGAACCTGCTATTAGATTCATGATGACCAAACCACAGGCAGCACAAATCGGAGCCTGACAGTGCGCTTGTATACAGGTATGTTTTACTCTGAAACTGACGTTTTGGAGAAAATATAGCTTGAAAAGCCAGCTGGGGACTATAAGGAGAGACCTGACTAGTCCAGTGCGTCCACTGGCCGGCTTCTCCCTGTCCCACTTCAGTTGATTGACAGGTCTGTCCATACATGCCATTCCACACTCAGGCTCTGAGTCACGCTGTCCGTGGTTTAGGCAGAATGAGTCTAGTGACAGGTTCCCTTTAAGGAGCAGTCTGTTTTGGGGGACATGGATGGTCTCTCACTGTAGAAAAGATGAAGGAAGGGAAGCGGACTGAGATAGTGATACATTAAAAAAAGCAGTCACTGAACAGTTCATGGGAGCAGTCTGTGAGGGATGGAGAACCACAAGGAGCAGTCTGTGTGACAAAGATGAGTGTCCATGGGAATAGTCTGTGGGAGACACGAGCCATGGTGAGCAGTATGTGTAACAGAGGGTATCCTGAGGAGCAGTGTGTGTGAGAAAGATGAGGAATCATGGGAATAGTCTGTGGGAGACGCGAGCCGTGGAGAGCAGTATGTGTAACAGAGGGTACCCTGAGGAGCAGTCTGTGTGAGAAAGATGAGGAACCATGGGAATAGTCTTTGGGAGACATGAGCCATGGAGAACAGTATGTGTAACAGAGGGTATCCTGAGGAGCAGTGTGTGTGAGAAAGATGAGGAATCATGGGAATAGTCTGTGGGAGACACGAGCGGTAGAGAGCAGTATGTGTAACAGAGGGTACCCTGAGGAGCAATCTGTGTGAGAAAGATGAGGAACCATGGGAATAGTCTTTGGGAGACATGAGCCGTGGAGAGCAGTATGTGTAACAGAGGGTACCCTGAGGAGCAGTCTGTGTGAGAAAGATTAGGAGTCATGGGAATAGTCTTTGGGAGACACGAGCCGTGGAGAACAGTCTGTGTAATAGAGGGTACCCTGAGGAGCAGTCTGTGTGAGAAAGATGAGGAACCATGGGAATAGTCTTTGGGAGACACGAGCCGTGGAGAGCAGTATGTGTAATAGAGGGTACCCTGAGGAGCAGTCTGTGTGACAAAGATGAGGGTCCATGGGAATAGTCTGTTGGAGACACGAGCCGTGGAGAACAGTATGTGTAATAGAGGGTACCCTGAGGAGCAGTCTGTGTGAGAAAGATGAGGAACGATGGAACTAGTCTTTGGGAGACACGATCCGTGGAGAGCAGTATGTGTAACAGAGGGTACCATGAGGAGCAGTCTGTGTGACAAAGATGAGGGTCCATGGGAATAGTCTGTGGGAGACACGAGCCATGGTGAGCAGTCTGTGAGATGAGGACCCATGGGAAGCAATCTATATAACAGAGGGTGCGATGGGGATCAGCGTGGGACCAGAGAACTTTGTGGAGCATTCTGAGAAAGAGTTGGGGACATTAAGCTTATCTATTGCCTCCGACTTCTGCACATGGCTGATGATCTAGCAGGTGGTTATCATGGACATGTAATATTCTGTGTATTGTATATACCTCTCAGCTGCGATAAGTATTTGGTCTGTAAATAGACCACTGATGGCAAATATGACTTGAGGATGATAGGAAGTTGCATAACTCTTCATTATATAGTTTACTTGCATAAAAAAATGGTAAACCCATTTAAACTAACCTGCTTTGATCAACACTCATGTTCTATAACGTATGAAAGTTATATAATATACCATATTTCAGAATGTTGTACATACAGAGGCAAGTAACAGTTTTGGCTTCCAAAATTACTGTTATTGTCAACATTTTAGCAAGTTGAAGATTAAATGATCTCTAAAAGGGCTAAAGTTAAAAGATGACACAATTCCTTTGTATTCTAGGCAAAAAAAAAAATATTGTGATTTTTAACATTTAAAAAATTACAAAAAGTAAAATGAGCTGACGCAAACATTGTCTAATCCTTTGTGAAAGTATAAACTCAGTCACCTACTTAGCCTGATATGACAGCTCCTCAGTGTCCCTCCTCCTTGCTGTTGCTTAGATCTCACTATGCTCAGTACAAGCTGCAGCGGTCAGGCTTGGTGGGTGAAGACTGAATACATTGGACTTAAAACATCTCTCACTCTTTGGCTGGATTCATAAAATGCTTATTCTGATATCAAGATTATACAGCTGTTCTGACATTGACTTAAAATATACTTGCTTTAAAAATTCCCTTCTGTTCCCCAACTACACTATCTAACTGCTATTGACTTTTTTCCATGCTTCCTGTCTGATGACGTTCAGTTTGAGAATCCCAGTGCATGCTGGCATGCTCAAACAAAGCGTCATCAGAGAGCAGAGGCTGCAGTCACTGCCGCAGTCACTATACCCTTCCCTGAAATGAAGTGATGCTATCACTGTCTCCTGTGCGCAGTCCCTTTTCTCCTCTGCACTGTATTCTGTGCAGAGCTTACACTCTGTTGTCAACTAAGGCTACTTTCACACATCAGTTTTTTTGTGTCAGGCATAATCCGTCGAATACCTGAAGGGACGGATCCGGCGCTAAAATGAAAAAACTGATGCAACGGATCTTTTTTTTTTTGCTGGATCCGACCTGAACTTTTGAACCCGAAAAAAGAAGTTTTGCAGCTGGAAAAAGCAGGTTTGCATGTCCGGAGACAGTGGAAAAAGTAGTAGTAGTAGTAGTAGTAGTAGTAGTCCTTGATTTCCTGAATCCGGATCAGTCTTTTGACGGATTGCACAAAAGACTGGTCCGGTTCCATAGACTTCTATTATTTCCGACCACCTGATGCGCCGATTCAGGCACTATCAGGCGGGTCCGGAAAAAAAACCAAAACGCAGTGACCATTTGGTCCGGCTGCCGGAATGTACATTTCCGCCGGATCCGGCTAAAAACGGATGCAACGCAATGACATCAGGCGCGATCCGGCGCTAATGAAAGTCAATGCCAAAAAACGCATCCGGTACCGGATCCGTTTTTTTAAAAACACGCCGGATCGCGCCTGACGTCAAAAAACTGATGTGTGAAAGCAGCCTTAGATGAATAGTCATATGCCGGCAGCAGAGAGGTGTCAGAGTATCCGACAGAGACCAGTCACATCATCTGTGGGTTCGGCGATAGTCTTCACGCCACGTATTTTGACACTTCTTTGCCGGCTTATTACTGTTCATCTAAACCGACGACAGAGTGGATGCTGGGCACAGCTCACAGGAGACAGGGCACAGCGCCAGGGCTATGGAGTCGGTAAGACAAAAGATTCCTCAATTTCCCCTGACTCCACAGCACGGCCTCATTACTGAGCATGTGCATAAACTGCAACACAGATTGATCTCCGCTAAAAGCCCAGATCCTTAGATCAGGAAAATATGACATTTCATAATTTTCACAAATTCTTATGAAAACCTTTACAGCACATCCTGCACTGAACTACTGTACCCAATGTATTATTATACAGTGGGTACGAAAAGTATTCAGACCCCTTTAAATTTTTCACTCTTTGTTTCATTGCAGTCATTTGGTAAATTCAAAAAAGTTCATTTTTTTCTCAATAATGTACACTCTGCACCCCATCTTGACTGAAAAAAAACAGAAATGTAGAAATTTTTGCAAATGTATTAAAAAAGAAAAACTGAAATATCACATGGTCATATGTATTCAGACCGTTTGCTCAGTATTGAGTAGAAGCACCCTTTTGAGCTAGTACAGATCCTCTCCAGTTCCGTCAGGTTGGATGGTGAACATTGGTTGACAGCCATTTTCAGGTCTCTCCAGAGATTCTCTATTGGGTTTAGGTCAGGGCTTTGGCTGGGCCAATCAAGAATGGTCACAGAGTTGTTCTGAAGCCACTCCTTTGTTATTTTAGCTGTGTTCTTAGGGTCATTGTCTTGTTGGAAGGTGAACCTTCGGCCAAGTTAGAGGTCCAGAGCACTCTGGAAGAGATTTTCATCCAGGATATCTCTGTACTTGACCGCATTCATGTTTCCTTCAACTGCAAACAGTCGTCCTGTCCCTGCAGCTGAAAAACACCCCCATAGCATGATGCTGCCACCACCATGTTTCACTGTTGGGATTGTATTGGGCAGGTGATGAGCAGTGCCTGGTTTTCTCCACACATACCGCTTAGAATTATATCCTAAAAGTTCTATCTTTGTCTCATCAGACCAGAGAATCTTATTTCTCATAGTCGGGGAGTCCTTCATGTTTTTTTTTAGCAAACTCTATGAGGGCTTTCATATGTCTGGCACTGAGGAGAGGCTTCCGTCGGGCAACTCTTCCATAAAGGCCCCACTGATGGAGGGCTGCAGTGATAGTTGACTTTGTGGAACTTTTTCCCATCTCCCTACTGCATCTGCTGAGCTCACCCACAGTGATTTTGGGGTTCTTCTTTACCTCTCTCACCAAGGCTCTTCCCCACGATTGCTCAGTTTAGCTCGACAGCTAGGTCTAGGAAGACTTCTGGTGGTCCCAAACTTCTTCCATTTAAGGATTATGGAGGCCACTGTGCTCTTAGGAACCTTAAGTACAGCAGAAATTCTTTTTTACCTTGTACAGATCTGTGCCTTGCCACAGTTCTGTCTCTGAGCTCTTGGTCAGTTCCTTTGACCTCATGATTGTCATTTGGTCTGACATGCACTGTGAGCTGTGAGGTCTTATATAGACAGGTGTGTGCCTTTACAAATCAAGTCCTGTCAGTTTAATTAAACACAGCTGGACTGCAATGAAGGAGTAGAACCATCTCAAGGAGGATCACAAGGAAATGGACAGCATGTGACTTTAAATATGAGTGTCTGAGCAAAGGGTCTGAATACTTATGATCATGTGATATTTCAGTTTTTCTTTTTTAATAAATTTGCAAAAATTTCTACATTTCTGTTTTTTTCAATCAAGATGGGGTGCAGAGTGTACATTATTGAGAAAAAAATGAACTTTTGAAAAATTTAAAGGGGTCTGAATACTTTCCGTACCCACTGTATATTTAAGAAGTCGGAGTCGGTCCATTTTATACCGACTATGACTCCACGACTCGCCCTGCACAGTGCACAGGAGACAGCGCAGGGACCGGCCCCTGAATCGAGCTTCACTGGTGACTCTTTGTTTCAAGGAGGCGGTAGGGTCTGTGGCAGTGACTTCAGCTTCTGCCCTCTGACGCGTTGTTTTAATATCCCATCATGCAATGGGTTTCTCAAACTAAGCGTCATCAGACAGGAAATAGGGGAAAAAAATACAATAGCAGTTAGACAGTGTAGTTAGGGAATGGAAGGGAATTTTTATAACAAGTATACAGAGGAGGAAATTAGTATTTGATCCCTTGCTGATTTTGTAAGTTTGCTCACTGACATAGACATGAACAGTCTATAATATTAAGGGTAGGTTAATTTTAACATTGAGAGATAGAATATCAAAAATAAAATGTAGAAAATCAGATTGTATAAATTTTATAAATTTATTTGCATTTTACAGGGAGAAATAAGTTTTTGATCCCGTACCAACCATTAAGAATTCTGGCTCCTACAGACCAGTTAGACGCTACTAATCAACTCGCTACCAGCATTAAAGACAGCTGTCTTACATAGTCACCTTTATAAAAGACTCCTGTCCACAGACTCAATTTATCAGTCAGACTCTAACCTCTACAACATGGGCAAGACCAAAGAGCTTTATAAGGATGCCAGGGACAAGATCATAGACCTGTACAAAGCTGGAATGGGCTACAAAATCATAAGGAAGATTAGGGGTGAGAAGGAGACAACTGTTGGTGCAATAGTAAGAAAATGGAAGTAATGCAAAATGACTGTCAATCGACATCACTCTGGTGCACCATGCGAAATCTCACCTCGTGGGGTATCCTTGATCATGAGGAAGGTGAGAGATCAACCTAAAACTACACGGGGGGAACATGTTAATGATCTCAGGGTAGCTGGGACCACCGTCACCAAGAAAACCATCGGTAACACATTACGCTGTAAAGGTTTAAAATCCTGCAGTGCCCGCAAGGTCCCCCTGCTCAAGAAGGCACATGTGCAGACCCATTTGAAGGTGCTGTGATCAGATGAGACAAAAATTGATCTCTTTGGCGTTAACTCAACTCGCCGTGTTTGGAGGAAGAGAAATGCTGCCTATGACCCAAAGAACACCGTCCCCACTGTCAAGCATGAAGGTCGAAACATTATATTTTGGGGCGTGTTTCTTTGCTAAGGGCACAGGACCACTTCACCGCATCAATGGGAGAATGGACGGAGCCATGTGCCGTAAAATCCTGAGTGACAACCTCCTTCCCTCTGCCAGGACATTAAAAATGGGTCGTGGCTGGGTCTTCCAGCAAGACAATGACCCAAAACATACATCCAAGGCAACAAAGGAGTGACACAAAAAGAAGCACATTAAGGTCATGGAGTGGTCTAGCCAGTCTCCAGACCTTAATCTCATAGAAAATTTATGGATGGAGTTGAAGCTTCGAGTTACCAAGCACAACCTCAAAATCTTAATGATTTAGAGATGATCTGCAACGAAGAGTGGACCAAAATTCCTCCTGACATGTGCACAAACCTCATCATCAGCTACAAAAAACGTCTGACGGCTGTGCTGCCAACAAGGGTTTTGTCACCAAGTATTAAGTCTTGTTACCAGAGGGATCAAATACTTATTTCTCACTGCAAAATGCAAATAAATTTATATAATTTATACAATGTGATTTTCTGGATTTTATTTTTGATATTCTGTCTCTCAATGTTAAAATTAACCTACCCTTAAAATTATAGACTGTTCATATCTTTGTCAGTGGGCAAACTTACAAAATCAGCAAGGGATCAAATACTTATTTCCCCCACTGTATAATCATAGAGAGGGGGAAATGGGAAAGGAGAGTCTGCTCACCCAAGTTGCAGCATGGATTCTGCTGGTTGCTTCGCACGGACAAGCCTGGAACTGGCTGAGGCAAAACAGAGGAACGAAAATCCAGCGAGGCAGGAGGTATGTACGTTAAAATCCAAATTTATTATAGAATAATGAACTAAAAGTGCCTGGCAGTTCCAATGTGACTGAGACCTATGTGTTTCAGCTCCTTAGAGCCATACTCATGATTATAAGCTCCAAGGAGCAGAAACGTGTAGGTCTCAGTCACATTGGAACTGCCAGGCACTTTTAGTTCATTATTCTATAATAATTTTGGATTTTATCGTACATACCTCCTGCCTCGCTGGATTTTCGTTCCTCTATTATTGTGTCATAGGGTGAAGTAAACTGAAGTTACTGAACAGGTCAGATATAAAGCTTGTCATGGAGTGGCCAAATATTGAGCTGTTGTTTTACCCATGGAGACCACGAGGGGCGCTTGTTACATACAGATGTAGAAGAGGACCTCTGTAAATCCATATACAGAGAGCTCCCTCTAGTGATGACTCCTGTTACTCAGAATTTTCATCTTCCGACTGTTACAGAAAAGAAGTTCTGATCCAGTGTAACGATCTGTGTCCCCACTAATGGATGTGGGGCATTTTCTGAGTCTGTGTGGGCCGGTTGATTTCTGGTACATCCCTGCTGTCAGTTTTGAAGCAGTTTCTTATGATAAAATCATATGACTGTGGTGTCAAGTAATTGCGAAAGAGAGGTTAGAAATATACCGTAAGTAAAAATGCAAACACTCCTGATCAGAATACCATATTTGTTTAGTGATATGTTAAAAATTGTTCTGTAAAATGGGAAAATAATTGGCTGTTATAGTTGTGAAAAAGCTTGAAGGGGTTGTTCACCTTTAGGACATTTTTTTTTTCACTTTTAGCTAAAAATCTTTTTTTGTAGTTGGGTTTCATTAACATATTTGCACCATTTGCCTTCTATAGCTGCTGTGTCTGTGTTGCACTGTGTTGCTGACTGCAGAATGAGTTAACTGAGATTCCATCAATGAGCTCCTTTTATGTTCATATGGGAAAGTTTCTAGCTTTTATCTTACTTGTTCTCAGCTGATTTATGATCTCAGACCTCATGAAAGTGGAATGTGGTTGGAAACACAGAGCCTGTAAAAGCAAAACAGGAGAACATTTTTAATGTAATCCAATTTAAAAAAAATGTCTCCGGAAGTAGTCTACCCCATCACAGTTCCCTCCTGTAAGTCAGTATCTTGCATAGTCTTGTGGATCCTTTTGAGCCAGGACTGTAATATTTTCCAGAATATGCAACGGACATGCACCAAATGAGCAATCATTACCAATCATTTCTATTGTTAATCTACTTTGCTGTTCATATGTGACACTTTCGAGCATTTTTCTGCTGGAGAAGTTTTGAAACCCCCCCCCCCACTGATTGACAGCTTCCTGTGTACACAGTACATTGTTGTTAAGCCACTAATCAGTGGTGGGGGCGGTGTTACATAGATTAAGGCCCCGTCTCACATAGCGAGATCGCTGCTAAACAACGATCTCAGCAGTGATCTCGCTATGTCTGACACGTGCCATCGATCAGGCCCCTGCTGTGAATCGCTGGTCATGTCAGAAATGCCTGGACTTTTTTTTGATCGCTGATCTTCCGGTGGCCAGCACGCATCGCTGCGTGTGACAGGCAGGAGACCAGCGATCTACTGGTAACCAAGGTACACAGCGGGTTTCCAGGTGCGGGGCTGTGCCTGGAAACCCGATGTGTACATTGGATACCAGTGCGCTGCATCAGTGCGCTGGTATCCAACGTACACTGCGGGTAACTAGGCGATGTTACCCGCAGTGTCGCTGTCCTGATCGCTGCCTGAGCTGCCTGTTTGGCAGCTCAGCAGTGATCATGTAGCGACACACCAGCGATCCTGATCGCTGTCGAGATCGCTGGTGTGTCGCTATGTGAGACGGGGCCCTTAGCCTGACTGGTTTACATGCGACAACTAGTCTTGCAGTGATAATCTGCTGATAAAGCACTGATTGTACTGAAACTACAGCAAACTGCTGAGCAAATAACACATGTGACGCTGAGTCACTTTTCGTGGACTAGCCTTGAGACAGGGTAGTCAAAGAGTCCCGGGATCAAATTCCAGGAGATCACGACAAAGGCAAAAGGGTAAAAGGAATGGTCAAAAGGCAAAGTTCACGGTCATGCAGCAAAGATCAGAGTATGTCAAAGGGGCAATACAAACGACGAGTAGTCAAAAGACAAAATCCGAGGTCTGACAACAAAGATCTGAATAGCTGAACACAAAGCACACACACCACTGAGCTACGACTGGCAATGGTCTTAACATTGTCAGATAGCTAAATATAAGACCATCACCCAGAACGGGAGACACCTTGAGGAATCCCAGCAAGATGGGAAGACTAGGCGGTTGGGCTGTTACCAAAAAATATAAATTTTTGAACTTTAAAAAAAAAATATATAGCCTAACGTTACATTTAAACAGTTGTAGCAATTCTGTAAATTTGACACCAATTTACAGACAAAGATATCACTAGCGTGAAGGGAACCTGTCACGTTGTACATGCAGGCCGGTCTGTGGACAGCATGGTGTAGAGATTTATTGTGAGTGAGGCTTCCTAGAAATTATCATTTCACGGTAATCTTGCAGTCTAAACAGGCTGCCAATCACCCAATCGTCTGGTGAAATTACTTTTTGTGCTGCTTAAAAGATCATCGTCCTCGGCAGCACATTGTACTGATTAAACAGGACTTGTGGTGCCCAGAACAATGGCAGACAGTGTGTGCTGAACTATCTATAAGGGTATGGGCAGATGATCCGGAAGTAGCAGCGCATGTTTTCTGCGAACAAAGTGCTACCATCTATTGGACACAGGTGAATCCGCATGTGTTGGCTGAACCGTGCGGATTCACCATGTTCAATATATTCTATGGTTGATATTTCTCTTCGGAGACACTAGTCTGGTCTCGAGAGGTGCGCCGCATGCCAGTCTCCACGGGCGAGCCGCGGGCGTCTGTGGACGCATAATGGACATGGGATGTTTTGAAATCCCATCCACTGTGCTGTAACATCTGGACGCTGCGGGTTGGACGCTGCACATGTACGCAGCATCCAACCCACATCATTTACTGATCATGTGCCATGCCCTTAGGGTAGGGTCACAGGGCAGTTTTCTCCACTTCGAGAAAAGCAGTCTGATTATTCGGATCAAAGTTTGATAAGAGTAACATCAGTTGTTCTCGGATGTGGAGAGAAAAAAAAATTCTCTGTCTTCTCCATACTGTCAGTCTGTGAAAATCGGACTGCACTCAGATGTCATCCGATTGCGGTCCGATTTTTTTTCATGGACCAATAGGCTTGCATTGCTGATTTTGAGCCAACACTCGGATCAAAATCAGACATGCACATGTGCGAAGAAAAAAATCAGACATATGCACAGCCCCATAGAATATCAGCACTCGTATGGGAAAATTGATCGTGTGCGCGCGCCCTTAAAGATGGTTCAGTGCACACCTGATGAGCAGTCCGCCAGTGTAAACGGACTATTGCACCACCGCCGATCAGCAAACAGACGATCGTATGTTGTTTAGCGTATCATTGGAGACTTTGTTTCATCGCTGATTAATGCCCTCCTGGTCTGTGAGGTTTTGTGGCCGACGATCTCCTGTCAGCTGTGCTTTTATCCTGTATTCTTTACATTTAGAATGAATTTACTCGTGCTCCACAAAATGTTTGAGGTTTCAGATATAAATCCCATCCCTGATCTATACTTCTGCGCTGTCTCTGACCCGTCTGTGGGGCTCATTGGTCTCCATGTTGCCTCTTTAGTAGAGTCACAGACTCGGGGACTTTCAAAATCGGTATTTATATTGACATCATGTGACACTTTTGGCACAGAGGGACCGCCTTCATAATTATGGGGCTTCTAAAGTTACTTGGTGACAAGTTCTTATTTAAAAGGGTTGAATACTTATGCATGCACAACTTTTCACAGTTTAGTTCTTTTTTCATTTTTAATTAATGGGCCCCGTTATTGCATGTTTCCCTGTTTCTTGTTGAGATTTTTTTTGTGCCCTATTTATCTTTCCATTTTTCTCCGTTTGCCATTGTGTTTAGGTTTTTTTGGGATATTTTCGTCTTATCCATCATTTGTGACTTATCGAAAAACCTCAATTTCTCGTAAATGAATTCCTATTCCCTTCCCTGCGTCAGAGTGATTTTGGTGATATTTTGGTGCAAATTTTTAGCCATTTTGCAGAACGTGACGCTTGTTCAAAAATGTCACAAAAAAACATTAAACACTGAGTTTTCGCACAGAAAACCCTCTAAAGATGAATTGGGACCATATTATTTTATTTTATTTTTTATTTCATTTTGTCAAATGAACAATCCTTTTCAATTCCAGCTCATAAGGGAACAAAAACAGGAAAAAGCACAAGGAGGGCACAAATACTTTCAAAAGTCTCTATACATATTGCAGCATGGTCATATTAAAGAAATCGATAAAAGTGTAACTTTTATTACAGGTGTTTCTTTGTTTGACGAGCAAATGGTTAACTGCAAAATTCAAGGGTGAAAAAAACGAAAAAAACCAACCAAGCTTGTAAATGACAAAACCATGTTATCAAAGAAATGATGATAGTAATCAAGTGTTTTTTTTTTCTCTTCTTTTTCTCTATTTTTTGGGCGTTTCTATGCCTGACTGTAGCATTCTGCATGGCTGCAAGCACAACAGGAAATGAGGTGAGTAATCGTCCCTGGGCTCATCTGATATTTGTTTCTGCACTTAAAATGAAACTAAAAAAAACAACCAGACACATTTTAAAGAATTTCCTTTTCCTCATATCTTAAAAAACATTACAAAATGCTATAATTTAAAGAAACCCTCCCTTTTTAAAAAAAAATCTGTGTATATGTGCATATAATATAGTGTGTATGTGTTAATATACTCCCCTACCGCCACCTTCTCCGGGATCCAGCGCCGCTCTGCTCCTCTTCTCAGTGACATCACGGCTCTTTAGACTCTCGGGGCCACTTTATGCCCTATCTCTTTTACAATGAAAGCCCTTGAAGCCTCGATCTGACTCTCCATAGACTTCTATTGTAAAAGCCACTTCTGGGTCACACTGCGCTCAGCGTGACGAGTATGACGGGCGATGATGTCACTGAGAAGAGGAGCAGAATGGCTCTGGATACCGGAGAAGGAGGCAGTAGATGAGTACCGTATATTAACACATACAAACTACATTACATTTCTTTATTAAATACAAATCTTCATGGGAGGGCTTCTTTAAAGGGAAAGTACACTTATTTTTACATTTTATGGTATCTTTATTAGACCCTGTGATTAGTCCAACAATGACTTGACCCCATTTTGCAAAGCCTATTTCAACCGGAGCCACCAACCAATCCAATCTAGAATAAACATTCTTCACCTACTGTGCGTACAGAAATAGTTGTAAGTCACTAAGTAGCACCACCCACAGGTCTCCTAAACATAGAAAGATCAAGGATTTAATTGAATCTTTGCTCACAAAACTGTACTTAAATCGTTTCAGCACCTCCTGCCCACAGATCAGACTGCCCACTCTGTAAGCTCCAAGATGTATGCAAACAAGGAGTATATGAAATTTAAACTTCATTACTTTTGTATAGTAAAAATGAATGCCCTTAGCTTGTAAATTGGTCAGTTCTTGAGAACCCATCAGCTATGACAAGGTGACCTTTCTTTGATTGGACCTTAATATTTATCAAACATGCCTCTCCTGGGCTATAAGCCTACAAATTTAAAGGGCAGGTAGGATTCAACATTAATAAGAACAGCCTTAGGCTGATGGAAGGATTGCTAAGTCAGAAAAGGAGGCAGTCAAAAGTATGCTACAAAAACTTTTATTTTCTGACTTGGCGCACCTCCCATAAGCCTGTTTTTAATAAATGGTAAATCCTACCTGCCCTTTATATTTTTAGGCTTTAACCCGAGAGAGGCTTGTTTGATGAATATTAGGTTTAGGGGTCCTAGCAAAGAAAATTCACCTTGTCATGGCTGATGGGCTCTCATGAATTGGCCAATTTATTTGCTAAGTGCATTCATGTTTATAAGTATATTCTATATAGCAGTAATGCAGTTCATATTTCTTATGTTCAGTGATTGCATACATCTTAGCGCTTACATAGTGCTGCTGTATTCTTTTGTTTGTATATTATGCAGTCATAACCACTTGCACCTGTTCACACTTGCTTTATTCTGTTCGAAGGTGCTGCTCAGTGTTTTGTTTTTTTTGTTTAAGTAGATTTTTATTTATTTTTCCAAAAAGAAAAAAAAACTTTTTTTTTTTAACAACAATAACAAACTGTGCATGTGGCATATCACTTCTATCTTTTAAGTATGTCATCTCTTAATATTTTACTATACTTAAGACATATTATTTATTGCAGTGGGAGAGATAGAAAGGGGAAGGAAAGATGGACAACAGCAAAATTTATTAAGGAGGGGGATTAGAAGGGTAAATGGGTATATCCAAATCTAGGATAAAAACAGGAGTAAATGCTAGTCCATTTTCTCCCAAAAAATTGATCTGTTTAAACAGCAATAAACATTCTATTACCTAATATTAACTAAAGAAAATACATTTATGCCATTTTCATATCCACCAATAATACACAAGATATCAACTTCTAATTCCATTTATAAAATTCTACATGTAATAAAACAAACTCTTGTATTCCAAGCCTACATTTCTTTTCCTTGTCAGCCACCCGAAGACTTCTCATACTGATTTTCCTTTTTTTTGTGATTAGAGGGGACTAGGTGAATGGTGTTGTGAATCCTTTATTCCAGGGGGCCCAATTTTTGGAATATTCGGGAAATCTATTGTGCCTTATGGCATGATTAAATTCATACACATTATGTGTAGTTCTATGATGTCCTCTATTTCTGGAGGATCTTTCCTTTTCCAGTGGGATGCAATTAAATGATTTGTTACCATTATTATATGTGAGACTGTATAGACATTTTCTTTTTGTTTTTTTTGTATGTTCCCTTTAATATCTGGATTTCATATCATCTGGGAATCCAGTTGGATATAATAATAATAAGAGTAGTGACCTCTCTGCTAACTTTCTATTTCAGTTCCACAGACTGTGGGCTCATCTGACTTTTCAGAAGCAGCTAATTAGTTCCTCAATATTGTGTGAAGGAACATAACTTTCCAGAAAATAAGACTGCACTTACCAGAAATAGGAAGATGCTGTGAAGGATTGCTAGATGGGCTATGTGCACCGTTTACTATTTTAGGATCAAATGTCATTACTTCTTTTGGACTGATGCATTTTAAAGTTTTTTTTTTTTATTTCATAGTTTGCCGTGTTTTCATGGTCCTTTGTTTTGTCAGACACATTTGCATCAATATAGAACAATTATCTTATATGTTTTGTTACATTTATATGGAGAAGATGGGCAAAAAGCATGGAAAGAAATGCAGTTTTCCTTGCTGTCACTTTATACTGTAATATGGCTGCTATATATGATGCCGCAATTACTGTCCTAAACAAAAATTCCATTTAAAGAGAACCTGTCATGTCCAGAAATTGTATTTATCATCAGAAATAGGTTTAATTTACATGTAAGGCCCCTTTCACACATCATTTTTTTGCTATCAGTCGCAATCCGTCGAATTTTGAAAAAAACGGATCCGTCAGTTTTTTTCTCATTGACTTATATTAGCGACGGATGGCCTCACGTTTCATCTGTCGCTCGCCGGATCCGTCGAAAATTGTCCGGCAGCCGGAGACAATGGACAAAGAAACGTTTTTTGTGTCCGTCGTTTGCTAGAATGGAGACCTATGGGCGCCGGATCCGTCAAATGACGGAATCCGGCGACTGATTCAGTTTTTTTTTAACTGAGCATGCTCGAATCCAATTAGCCAGCCCCCAAGTAGGAAAGGTACTTGCCTCAAATATTCGTGAAAACATATATTCAGTCGCATCAGTTTTTCACAATCTGCGATCGAGCCAATGGATTGTGACTGACTACAAAATACTGATGTGTGACAGGGGCATAAATGGTGCTTTAAATCCTGTGTAGCTGAGTCACTGGAAGCTCCGCTACAGGGAAAAAATAAATTTTTATTCTCCCTGCAGCCGCTCGCTTCCAGTCATAAGGGGAGGTGCAGGGGCAGTTACAGTAACCACTCACTATACAGTGAGTCACACATGCTCCAGAGCAGGCTGTCAGTTAGGCTGTGGTTCCACGGTCCGGAACCACAGCGAATTTCCGCTCCGTCCTAAGCCCCGCCCCCTTTTTGACGCGCGTTCTTTCCGGATGTGTTCCGGACACCTCCGGAACACATCCGGAAAGAACGCAGGGCTACATAGCCCTGTGTTAAATTCCGTTGCGGCGACGCAGCGTCGCCGCAATACGCTAGGACATGCTGCGGTCTGAAAAGACGCGCCGCATGTCCAGAAACGCAGGTCTTCCGCCTGCGTGTTGTTACGCATAGTGGAGACGGGATTTCTTGAAATCCCCTCCACTATGCTGTAACATCTGGACGCTGCGTGTTTGGCGCTGCGCCAACGCACAGCGCCAAACACGCAGCATTTCCTGAAGGAATCCTGATCGTGGGAACTCAACCTTAGTGTGACGGCCAGTGATTACAGCCATGCTCACTATACAGTGACTTTAACAGCTCCCTGCACCGCCCCGATGACTGGAAGCGAGAGGCTGCAGAGAGAAAAAATGTAGTTTTCTCCCTGTAGCTGCTGCTTCTCCAGTAGCCATCTAATCAGGATTTAAAACGTCATTTAGCTACAGATTGATCCTATGTCTGCCAATAAATAACATTTCTGAATGATACAGGTTTCCCTTTAAGATATTTCGCCTATTTAATTGTTTATTTTGATCTTGGGAACCGGGTATTTATTTGGCACTAATTTGCCTGATTTCGTAAAGGGTATTATTTCATTTCTTTCTCACAGTAGTGAAAGATGAAATATTTAATAAGACAGATGTGTCAGGAGAGCACACAGACCCCCTTTAAATCCAATTGTAGTTTCCTATCTGGCCTTAGAGTAACTATCAATTTCTCGTGTTATGTAATAAAAGTTGTTTTGCCTAAAAGCTCTTTTCTTTATAACGAAACAGAAAGCAAAATCGACATTTGGAAAAAGCAGATATTATCCAACTGAAGGAGGCGTACAAATGGATAATTCACCCCATGATCTCTGAGGAATTGGGGGTACAGGCGGTGAGCAAGGTATGATCGTCTTTTGGAAGCCTACATTGAATAAACAATTAAATGTCTGTGACCCTTGTGCATGAGACACTTCTCTCCTGATAAAACACCATCCACAACTGAACTTTTGTTTCCCTATGAAACCCTCGGCTTCAGTTTTCTGCAGTGGCTTCAAGAGTTGTCAAGATCTTAGATGGTTAAAATTGCAAAATGCTTGTAAAGAAAAGCAACTTTGTAATTTTAAATATTCTCCATTTTCAAGAACTTAGAGATTTGTAAATCTGTAGTTTACAGCTCATTGTGTGGGTTACCGGCTACCCTGCCATCTCTTAAGGCCCCGTCTCACCTAGCGACACACCAGCGATCTCAACAACGATATGCACTTGTCAGGATCGCTGGTGTGTCGCTACATGATCACTGCTGAGCTGCCAAACAGGCTGCTTAGGCAGCGATCAGCACAGCGACACTGCGGGTAACAAGCGACGCACGTCGCTTAGTTACCCGCAGTGTACGTTGGATACCAGCGCCCTGATGCAGGGAGCTGGTAACCAAGGTACACATCGGGTTTCCAGGCGCTGCGCGGTGCCTGGAAACCCGCTGTGTACCTTGGTTACCAGCTCCCTGCATCAGGGCGCTGGTATCCAAGGTACACATCGGGTTTCCAGGCACAGCCCCGCGCCTGGAAACCCGCTGTGTACCTTGGTTACCAGCGGGTCGCTGGTCTCCCGCCTGTCACACGCAGCGATGCGTGCTGGCCAGCGGGAGACCAGCGATCAAAAAAATGTCCAGGACATTCAGCGACGATCAGCGATACCCAGCAGGGGGGCTGATCGTCGCTGAATGTCACACACAGCGATATCGCTGGGGACATCGCTGCTGTGTCACAAAACTAGTGACTCAGCAGCGATCTCGCTAGCGAGATCGCTGTGTGAGACGGGGGCTTTAAAGAGAATCTGTAAGCAGGATTTTGCTATGTAATCTAAAGACAGCATGAGGTAGGGGTTAAAACACAGATTTCAGCAATGCCTCTCATATCAAGCTCCAGGTTTTGTTTACCTGTAACCCGCCCCCTCCTGTGATAGGCAGATCTCTGTCTATGGACATTGTATGTAGAGAGCCTGGTGTGGGCGGGGCTAGCTTTCTCAGCTCTGATTCATTACTAAATTTAAAAACTCTGATTGTGTGAGAACGGCTGCACTCAGTAACCTAAGTGATACATCGTTGAATTCAGCTGCTCTTTGCCTACATCAGGCTGCTCTCAGATGAGGTAGCAAAAACCTGCTGACAGATTCCCTTTAAGAGTGGCTGGTTAATTAGGCAAGGAGCACATGCCACTTGCTGGGTCAATGGCCTAACGCCTGTAAGTTTTGCTCTGCAGATGGTTGTATCTGGTCATTTTCAGTTCTGCGCTTCTCTGATGCGCCACAGGCAAAGCTGCATTTGCTAGCAGCACAGGGGAATGCTGAGTTCAGGCCGGCGGCACAGCCTTGCTTCTCGTCCCAGTTGTCAACCTAATGTTCTTTGTTCAGGAGCAAAGCACTCATTGGTTTCAAAATTTTTAAGGATGAAGGTAGATGTAAGTCTGTGGATGACCTATACTCTGGGTTAAACAAGGAACAGCTTCTCATAACGTAAAGAATCCACTGTGATCCCAGCTGTCCTGTCTTTTTACTCTGTTTTGTCTACTCTCCCGCCCAGGAGATATGGTATGATCATACATTGTCCCTGTACAGTCAGACACAGCCATTACACACGACACAGAAGGGGCTGTGTGTAAGGGGCTGTGTATAAGATTATCTCAGCATAGGAAAAAACATTTAACACGTCTAATTGTGGAAATGATTATTATTCCAAGATCTATTGATTAAATGTACTTTGTTCATGTGAAAACCCCTTTTACTTACTAAGTAATGATGCAAGTTGTTTCATTATGTTTATTAATGACAAAATGTTATTAGTGACTACAGGGTGGGCCATTTATATGGATACTCCTAAATAAAATGGGAATGGTTGGTGATATCAACCATTTACAAGTTTATCACCACTTATAAAATGTGTTCAAAGTGCTGCCTATTGTATTGGATTGTCAATGCAACCCTCTTCTCCCACTCTTGACACACTGATAACAATACCGCAGAAGAAATGCTAGCACAGGCTTCCAGTATCCGTTGTTTCAGATGCTGCACATCTCGTATCTTCACAGCATAGACAATTGCCTTCAGATACGAGATGTGCCGCATCTGAAACAATGGATACTGGAAGCCTGTGCTAGCATTTCTTCTGCGGTGTTGCTATCAGTGTGTCAAGAGTGGGAGAAGAAGGTTGTATTGACAATCCAATACAATAGGCAGCACTTTGAACACATTTTATAAGTGGTGATAAGCTTGTAAATAACTCATGAAAGAATAAAGTTACGTTAAAACCAAGCACAACATTGTTTTTCTTGTGAAATTCTCAATAAGTTTGATGTGTCACATGACCCTCTTCACATTGGAAAAAACAAAGTTGGATCCAAAATGGCCGCCATGGTCACCACCCATCTTGAAAAGTTTTCCCCCTCCCATATACTAATGTGCCACAAACAAGGAGTTGATATCACTCACAATTCCCATTTTATTTAGGTGTATCCATATAAATGGCCCACCCTGTATATGCCTTTTACCATGTCCATACAGGTGTTAGAACCCTCTTGTTAGATTTTGTTTCAGTTTGCTGGTCACATGACCTTTTTTCCCTATTTAGTCTGGCTCCGCCCTTCTGGCTTTGCTGGACTTCATTGTATTATCTACTCTTAAGTAGAGCTGGGCGATTTTCAAAAAAAAGAAAATCGATTTTTTTTCAAACTTAAAACCGATTTTCGATTTAAATCGATTCGATTTATTTTAAGCCCCACCCCCATTTTACAAGCTCCACCCACCCTTGGCCACACCCCCATCACGCTAAATTGTGCCCGCTCTTACAGTATTCGGTTGTATATATGCTGCCTAATTACAAGCGATAATATATGTCATAATATACAATTTATTTAAGGGTCTCTGGGGTGGTGTGCCCCTTCCTAGTTTTAATTCCAATATTGTGTGCAGTGTTTACATCCAGTGTGGGTGTTTTTACCCCATGTTCCTGTATGTTTTTTTGCTAATCAATGAAGATTGCATTTTTGAACAGACGAGTACATCAATTTTTCCACCTAGTGGTTATTGTTTGCATCGTTATGAGATATGTCCTAGAACTTTCATGGCCAGATTTAGTCCCCTCTAGTAGGTTAAAATTTAATAGGGCTTAATGTGATGTGGCTATTTTGGTTGAGTATAACCTAGAAAACACTGCAAAACTGATCGATCAAATCTGCTTCAAAAATTGTTGTTCATATCTTCAGGATTTTACACTTTATTTAAATGCTTCAGAATTCCAAAGATGGCTACAATTTTCTGTGGTATTTTACGTGTAAAAGAAGCTAAATAAATTACAATGCAAGTCAATGAAAAGCTAAAGAAAAAAAGAACATCCGAAAGACAAAGGTTTATTTGTAAGGTTTTTTTTTTTTAACGCTTCCACAGACCGGGGACCGACGGCGGCACGCACCGCAGACCGATGGGGGAGCACGCACCGCAGACCGACGGGGGGGAGCATGCCCCGCAGACAGGGGACAGACGGGGGGAGCACACACCGCAGACCGGGGACCGACGGGGGGGAGCACGCACCGCAGACCGGGGACCGACGGGGAGAGCACGCACCGCAGACCGGGGACCGACGGGGGGAGCACGCACCGCAGACCGGGGACCGACGGGGGGGAGCACGCACCTGCCCCGTCAGCCGCTGCACACACAGCTCCCCCTCGGCCTCTGCACGGCTCTTGCTCCTGTTCTGTGGCCGCAGCTGCCTCCCAGCTCCCGCCAGGTCGTGCAGAACCGCAGCCAGCCACTTGTGAGCCGCCTCATCCTCCGCTGCTGCCGCCGCCATACCACTGGGTAGCGGCCACTCCACTGAAGGGACCACCTGCCGTCACGTGACATGCCGGATCACGTGCTGCGCGCTGGAGTTCCTGGTCGCAGCTGCTGTGGGCGGGCGGGAGCGCTGCATTACATTGCGCACGCCATTTTAAATCGGATTTTGATGAATTTAAAATCGCCGATTTTACTATGAGCGAATTAATCAAATTAATTTGATTAATCGCCCAGCTCTACTCTTAAGCTAGCCGGGTGCTTAGGTGCCTTACTCTGTCAGTTTTGCTTGATCTTAGGATCTCGTAGTAATTTGTTTTCTGTTTAATTTTCCCTGCTACAATTTCTGTTAGGAGGTGTCCACCTTTTCTCCCAGTCCCTAGATCTTGTAGGGATTCCTCCCTCGCAACTATAGGTCTTCGTTCAGACTAGCTGAGGACTTTAGCGGGTCTGGTCGCAGGATCAGGTTCCCCGTTACATCGTAGGGATCCAGCTCAGTTCTATTGTAGGGACAGAGTTCCCATCTTTCCTTAGTGCTTGTAGCAGTTCATAACAGTAAGTCCAGCCAAGGAAAAAAAAAAAATCTCTAAGGAAAGATTTTCTGTTTCCATCATGGTGTCGGTTCAGGATTTGGCTGAACGCCTGCAGGGTCTCTCTCTGGAGGTGGCTGAAATCCAGCAACACGTGAGTAGTTGTTCTGGAGCACATTTCGTGGAGCCAAAGGTACGTTTGCCTGATTTATTTTTTGGTGAACAACAAGATTTTTTTTCTTTTAAAAATGCTTGCTTGTTGTATTTTTGTTTGAGACCCAGATCCTCTGGTGATGAATCACAGCGCATAGGGTTCATAATGTCACTTTTGCGCAAAGAACCTCAGGACTGGGCCTTTTCTCTGCAGCCTAGTGATCCATGCTTTGGATCAGTGGATAGTTTTGTTTCTGCTTTGGGGTTATTGTATGACGATCCTGATCGTGTTTCATCAGCTGAGACAGAATTGAGACGTTTGAGACAGGGATCAGGTAATGTGGAAAAATATTGTACTCACTTCCGTAGGTGGTCCACTCAGGTGGGATGGAACGATTCAGCTTTGAAAAGTTTATTTCTTGCAGGATTAAGTGAAAGGGTTAACGATTTGCTGATTGCTTATCCTATACCTGGTAACTTGCAAGAGGCTATGCAATTAGCCATACGGGTGGATAGGAGACTGCGTGCAAGGGTTAATGAGAGTAAATTTGCCTTGTCATCTCCAAATCTGGAGAGGGACTGTACTGACATTGCAGAGCCGATGGAAATTGGAGCAATGGCACCTCACTCTCGGGAAAAAGAACGCAGATTTGCTCAAGGTTTGTGTTTCTATTGTGGTAAATCTGAGCATTTCATTAAGAACTGTGCGCTTCGAATGAATAAAGAGAAAAAAAAAAATGAGGTCAGTTTCGCCCGCATAGCTTGTTTAAACAATAAAGGTGTCTTTCTTTCTGCTACCACTGCTGGTGAGGAGGAATTAATGGAGTTTCGGGTATTTGTGGATTGTGGTTCAACTCTCAATGTGATTGATGGGAAATTTTTGGAAAAAATACAATTAAAACCCAAACTTCTGTCTTCTCCTATTAATGTGGTGTCTGTGGATGGCTCTCCCTTGAAAAATGTTACTCACCATATCTGTGAATTTCCTCTTACTATTAATGGTGTTCATCAAGAGAATTTGGATTTGGTAGTTTTGAATAATTTGCCCTCACCGGTGATTTTGGGGTTACCCTGGTTAAAATTGCACAATCCGGTACTGGATTGGTCTACCAATGAAATTAAGTCCTGGAGTCCTAAGTGTTATGACAAGTGTTGTAACGGGCGTATTGCTGCTGTAGTTAAGGGGGAGTTACCTGTACCTATTCAGGATTTTTGGAAAGTTTTTTCTGATAAGGAATCGCAGGTATTGCCTCCTCATAGAGATTATGATTGTGCGATTGAATTTGTCCCTGGAGCAACTCTTCCTAAAAGTCGTTTATTTAATTTGACTATTCCTGAGAGAAAGGCTTTGGAGGAATACATACAGACAAGCTTGGCCGCCGGTCACATTAGGCCTTCCAAATCTCCTGTGGCGGTTGGATTTTTTTTTGTTAAAAAAAAGGACGGCGGTTTACGGCCTTGTCTAGACTTTCGTGAGATTAATAAGATTACTGTACGCAATCCTTACCCACTGCCATTGATTCCTGATTTGTTTAATCAGTTAGTGGGGGCCAAGTGGTTCTCGAAAATTGATCTTCGAGGGGCATACAATTTGTTGCGCATGAAGGAGGGGGATGAATGGAAGACTGCGTTTAAGACTCCACTGGGTCATTTTGAGAATCTGGTCATGCCTTTTGGGCTTTCCAGTGCTTCGGCATTTTTTCAGAATCTTATTAATGACATCCCTTTTGATCGGCAGAAGTGTGGTTGTGTATTTAGATGACATTTTGATTTATTCACCAGATTTGGAGTCTCATTGGAGGAGTGTGCGTGAAGTATTACAGTTACTGTGTAATGTATGTGGTACAGTTCATATAGCGTCTTGTGCTTGGGTGCGATGAAAATACTTGAGACACAGGTTGATAAAGAAAGTCTTGTATTGCTTCATACAAATTGGCAAAAATAAACACACAGGTTGCAAACACAGAAGCAGGAGACACAGCAGGCCAGAGTAATCTAAGCTCAGCAATAACTCTCCACAACAGATTCAGATCTTCTTCTCTGTTACCGCAAGTCCATGCAAACGTGAGGCTCTCAAGAGCAGAGTTCAGAGTCCACAAGTGCTTCAGAGTTCCTCAGTAGGAATGGTTGGAGTACAAGGTCCAAGGCTTCAGGAGTCAGAACACAGGTTCACTGCAGGCTAGATTCTGAAGCACTGATTGCTCAGCTGTGGCTGTTTAAGAAGCAAACGGAGAGAATCAGGGCGGGAACATGCAAGCTGGAAAACTCCATTTTGACTGAGGGCAAGATAGCTGCAGCAAAACAGAAAGCAAAATGGCCGACGAACAAACTGAGTTTCAGAAACAGATACACAGAACCTTACATTACTCCCCCCTTAGGGACAACCTCCGGATGACCTCAGACCAGGCTTGTGTGGGTACCTCTGATGAAACTGACGGAGCAAGCGAGGAGCATTAACGTTATTGACTGGCTCCCATGAGTTGTCCTCCACTGGGTAGCCCTGCCATTTAATCAGATATTGTAACTGATTTCTATACAACCTGGAATCTAAAATCCTTTCCACCACAAATTCCTCCTGACCATCGACTAGCACTGGGTCAGGGCAAGGAGAAGAACATCCAGGAAACGTATTGGGTGTCGCAGCCTTTAGTAGGGATACATGAAAGACAGGGTGGATTCTCATAGTTCTGGGCAATTGAAGACGACAAGCAACGGCACTTATAATTTTACTGATTTTATAGGGTCCAATGTACTTATGTCCCAACTTAGACGATGGAATCCTTAACTTAAGATTTCTGGTTGACAGCCAGACCAGGTCTCCTACCTTAAAAGCTGGTGCAGGTTTACGAAATTTATCTGCTGCCTTTCTTGTACCTTTCCTGAGCCGATTCCAGATTCTCCTTTAGAAGATCCATATTCTTCTGTAAAGTCGTGACTCTTTCAGCCACTGCTGGCAAAGGCGTCTCTATGGGAAATCGTGGTAGAATGTTAGGATGATAACCTAGATTAGAGTAAAAAGGAGACTGTTTAGTGGAGGCACTCTGAGAGTTGTTGTAAGAGAACTCAGCCAATGGAAGTAGATCCACCCAATCATCCTGTAGGTGGCAGATAAAGCAGCGGAGATACTGCTCCAGGGTTTGATTGGTTCGTTCGGTTTGTCCATTAGTCTGGGGATGAAAAGCAGAAGAAAGGTTTACTTTAATGTCCAATGCTGCACAGAAATTTTGCCAAAACCTAGAAGTGAATTGCACCCCTCGATCCGAAATAACCTCATCCGGTACTCCATGTAAGCGAAACACATCTTTAATCATCAAATCTGATGTCTGTTTTGCAGTGGGTAAGCCGACACAAGGGATAAAATGAGCTGCCTTTGTTAGACGGTCAACCACCACTAGAATAGTGTTCTTCCCTTGAGAGGTTGGTAATTCCACAATGAAGTCCATAGAAATGGATCCCCACGGGCGGGACGGGGTGGGAAGAGGCTGTAACAGACCAGTTGGTGAAGAGCGAGGTGTTTTGCATCTTGCACAAACCTCACACGAAGTGACATAGTCCAAAACATCCTTCCTACAAGTGGGCCACCAAAAGAAACGAGAAAGAAATTCCTGTGTCTTTAGAATTCCTCTATGCCCGGCTATTTTGGAATCGTGAATGAGTTGCAATACTCTCAATCTGACTGTTTCAGGTATATACAGACGTTGTCCCAGAATCCACACACCATTCTTAAAGACAAGACTTACGTCCCTTGGGGGTTGAGCCAAAAAAGAATCCGCATGGTATGCTTCCTTGATGTCTTTAATTAGGTCTTGATGATGAATCACTCCTAGGAATCTAGAGTCAGGAAGAATAGTCTTAGGAGGAGTAATTGGACGTGTCTCTGCTGAGTAAATCCTAGAGAGTGCATCAGCCTTTCCATTGCGCGATCCTGGTCTATAAGAAATAATAAATTAAATTGGTTTAAGAAAAGATTCCAGCGAGCCTGGCGAGGAGTCAGGCACTTAGCCGACCTGATAAACTCAAGATTACGATGGTCTGTCAGAACGACTATTTGCTGTGCAGCTCCTTGAAGAAGGTGTCTCCATTCTTTGAAGGCGGCAATAATGGCCAACAACTCTCTATTGCCCACATCGTAGTTCTTCTCAGCCGAAGACAACTGCTGGGAAAAGAAGGCACAGGGATGCAAGACATTCTTCTCACCTGTTCTCTGAGAGAGTATAGCTCCCACGGCACAGTCTGAAGCATCCACCTCTATTATGAAGGCAAGCTCTGGGTTGGGATGTACTAGGATAGGTGCAGTGGTAAATTTATCTTTTAGACGGGAAAATGCTTCCTGGGCTTGGGGAGTCCAGGAGAACTTAGACTCTTTCCGGGTAAGTTGGGTGATAGGTGACACTACCTCAGAGAAATTTCTAATGAAACGTCTATAGAAGTTTGCAAACCCGATGAAGCGCTGTACCTCCTTCACATTTCTAGGACTTGGCCAATCATTGATGGCTTGGGTTTTACTTCCATCCATACTAATTCCTTGTGTAGACAGTACATACCCCAGAAATTGAATTTCGGTCTTATGGAATTCACACTTTTCAAGCTTGATGTAAAGATGATTTTGTCTTAGACGTTCCAAGACCATTCTCACATGTCCATGATGTTCCTCTGTGGAGTTAGAAAAAATTAAAATATCATCCAAATAAATTACCACGAATGTATCCAGGAGATCCCTGAAGATGTCATTCACCAAGTGTTGGAAAGTGCTGGGGCGGTACTCAGACCAAAAGGCATAACTAGATATTCAAAGTGTCCATAGCGTGACCTGAATGCAGTCTTCCATTCATCCCCAGGTCTAATACGGACTAAGTTATAGGCCCCACGAAGATCTAGTTTAGAAAAAATTTTGGCATGTCGCACTCTCTCCAATAACTCAGGGATTAAAGGCAATGGATAACGGTTTCTAATAGTAACCTTATTGAGTTCCCTATAGTCTACGCATGGTCTCAGGGATCCATCTTTCTTCTTTACAAAGAATATGGGTGCCCCTGCAGGAGATGAAGAGGGGCGTATGAAGCCCTTGGCTAGATTTTCGTCTATGTACTCTTTTAAAGCCTTCAGCTCGGGCCCCGCCAGGGGGTAATCTTACCAAAAGGTATCTCTGCTCCAGGCAATAATTCAATTGGACAATCATATGGACGGTGAGGAGGAAGCTGGTCAGCGTTCTTCTTGTCACATAAATCCACATAGTCCTGGTATACAGCTGGTAGTTCAGGGACTGACATGGTTCCTTTAGGAACAGAGCAAGCTGAATTTTTGGACTCATCTATTTCTCTGGAAAGTGTAATTCCTTGGTCTCCCAGTTAATGGTAGGATTCTGAGCCTGCAGCCATGGTAGCCCTAGAATAATGGGAAAGTGAGGAGAAGAGATAAGCATAAAGGACAGTTTCTCTTGATGATCTTTACCCATAAGAACCTTTAAGGCTCTGTTTCCTGATCCACTGGTCCAGAGGTCAGCAGGGAGCCATCCACAGTTTCCATCTGTACTGGAGTAGCCTTCTTCACTGAACGTATTCCCTGTTTCAGAGCAAAGGAGACATCCATAAAATTTCCACTTGCACCTGAGTCGATCATAGCAGAGCTAGACACCCAGGCTGAGTCAACCCAGAGTTTGATGGAAAGAAAACAGTGAGAATTGTTTTTTTTACAACTCAGCTGGGACACCGCTGAGGAAACTTGAAAGATGGCAGCATTTACACAGTCAACGTCCTCAGAGGTAACGGAGTTTAAGTCCGAGAAATCAAGATCTGTTGCTGCAGATCTCTTGGAGCCTGAGGCTCGGACCTGACAGATCCCCTCTCGCAACACTCACAATGAATGAGTGCTGCAGTAGTCTTGCGAGAACGGCTGGGGCAGTTAATAATAAAGTGCCCTGACTTACCACAATAAAAACATAGATTCTCCTTAAAACGATGTTCCTTGCGTGCATCACTAACCCGTCGTAGTAAAGAGTCTACCTGCATGGGTTATTCAGGTTCCCGTGTAATCCTATTCAAAGGTTCCTTAGCTGGAGAGGAAGGTAGGAAAAGGTTAGTACGATTGCTTTCGAACCATCTCTCTTGCCTGCGTTCAGTTAAACGAGTATCAATACGGATGCAGTAGTTAATAAAGTCACCTAACGCAGTGGGAGGGTCGGCACGAGCAAGTTCATCCTTAATCAGTGGGGATAACCCCTTTCGAAAAATAGATTTTTTGGCGGAATTGTCCCAGGTGGTATCAAGGGCCCATCTCCTGAAATCCAAGGCATATTCAGCTACCGAGTGCTTACCTTGGCGCAAAGCTAACATGGCTGCTTCAGCTGTTGCACCTCGATTGGGGTCATCAAACACCTGCCCCATGGCTGAAATAAAATCATCAAGGTGATTCAAACAATCATCCTCAGTCTCAATCAGAGGGTTTGCCCACATCAAAGCCTTGTTGGTAAGCAACATAATTATAGTAAGCACCTTAGATCGTTCAGTAGGAAATTGTGAAGCATGTGCAGAAAAAAAAAGATTGCATTGATTAACAAATCCCCTGAATTTTTCACGTTCACCACCAAAACGAAAAGGGGGCAACTTGGGAATCCCAGAACTCGGGGCCACGGCAGGAGCCTGGACTCGCCCCTCCAGAACCTCAATCCTGGCTCGCAAATCCTGGGTAGTCTGTCCAACCACTTGCAAATTGTGATTATTTAGGTCCTGAAGATTTGTAAAACGGGTCTTTATATTCTGCAAATCTGCAAGGATATTATCAGTCACTCCGCAAAGTTCCTTTATGCGGGCC
>JARQOD010000005.1:489476290-489624065 GCA_033576555.1 Oophaga sylvatica
ATTTGTATGGGTGATAAAAGAAATACAATAAGTAGCTATTGTCCTGCAATGCTGATCCATAAGAGATAAGCACCCTAAAAAGACTGAAGCTTGTTTCCCTTAAGAAAATTCTCAATTACAAATATAGCAATTCGAATACATCTTTGGATAAATGATCCATTTCCCAAAAAACTAGAAATCATAACTTCTAATATTATTAATCTGAAGAAACAAACACAGGATACATTAAGTTCTCATCTTTGTGTTGTCCATAGTTTCTATAGTCTTAGTGCTCCCCCCATACACATTAGACTAACGTTGGCCAAATACGCTGATATTGATGAGTTTAACCAACAGTGTAATATGTATGGGGACCAACGACAGAAGATTGTCGGGGAGATAAGGGTCCGGCGTGTCCAATTCTGGACTGGCGATCTTTTTGTACTTAAAGAACTCGGCCGTTGCCGGAGATGTTTGGCAGTGGCTCTCTCATAGGCATCACAGGCGCGCTCGGCAGAGTGAGTGTTCCTGTGTATGGAAGAGTCCGGAGCGATAACTATTATTCGCCTGACAATCTAAATAATAAACAAAACTGGGCCATACTTACCGGATCTTACCCCTCCAGGATCAGAGGAGTTTCTGCCAAGACCACAAGTGATGAGACCAGGTGACAGGAGCAGAGCGTCATCAGATGTGTCTCTGTGCCATGGAAGAAGAAAAAAAAAATTTTATTGAGGTGAAAATATTTATTTTAATTTAGTGAAATTGAAATTTGATTTTGTCACAGAGAAACCTTGTGGGGTTCAAAAACATTTTATGATTCTTCAGAAAATGTGTGGAAAAATGCGTGTTTCCTTCAAAAATATTTAGAGTTGAGAGTCCTCAGTGGTTGATACCTTTTAATGGCTAACTGAAAAGATGGTAACAAATTGCAAGCTTTCGAGACTACTCAGGTCTCTTCATCAGGCAAAGACTAATACAAATACTTGAACAGAATGCATTTTCACATTGAGCTTGACCACCGTCCAATAATTGTGCACACAAGCCTAAAGTCACCGTCATGCTTCAGCTATACACTGGTTCACACTATGGGTCATGTGGCCCCGGCCCTAGTGTGACAAGAATCAGCTCTAACATCTTCTGCATAAGGAGGAAGTCAAGAATAAAGGTAGAAAAGGAAAGGTGGAAAGAGATTACATTGAAGGTAGGACGATAGTATTTCAGGAATAACCAGGTAAACTACAAGGTACATTCCAAAGCCAACCAAGTTTTATACAGTAGCATAGTAACTTGAAACCTTCTGTTCTATGTCCCTTTTAGCAGGACAGACATCTGAATGATACACCTTATTAGGCCTCTTTCACACTTCAGTCGTGCGACGTCAGTCAAAATCCGTCAAAATGTGAAAAAAACGGATCCGCCATTTTTTTTGGGCGGATCCGTTTTTTTCACATTGACTTGCATTAGTGACGGATTTTGACGGATGGTCATCCGTTAGGTCCGTTTTTTTCAAAAACTTGGCGTCCGGCATTTCAGAAAAACGTCCAATGCAACGTTTTTTTGGTCCGCCAAAATGGCCGACTATGGCGGATCCGCCGCATCCCACATTTTGCATAATGACCGCCTATGGGCGGCGGATCCGCTGGCATCCGTCTTTGACGGAATCCGCCCGCGGATCCGTCGCCTCCATAGAAAGCATTGAAAATGCTGACAAAACTGTCCGGGGTCTCTCTCTCCTCTCTCTCTCTCTCTCTCACTTGCAAACTTACATTTTCCGTAATGAAAATTTCATCATTTCCGGGTGAACACTTCTTGGCGGATCCGTCAGAAAACTGATCCGTTTTACATCCGTTTTTACACTTTTCTGACGGATCCGCCATTTTCACACTTGGGCGGACGTCACACGACTGAATTATGAAAGAGGCCTTAAAGGGAACCTGTAACTTCCCAAAATGCTATTAACCTGCAGATATGAGGTAATCTGCAGGTTAATAAAGTTGCTAAGCTGACAGGCCGATGCACGGAAAGCGTGGATACTGGGAGGAAATAAAGTTTAAACAATTCCTCTCCATATTTCTGATTGTGGCATTTGGAGGTTCTATGGTGGGAATGCTGGTATATGGAGGTCCTAAGGTGGGAGTGCTTGTATATGGAGGACCTTAGGTGGGAGTGCTGGTATATGGAGGACCGAAGGTGGGAGTGTTGGTATATGGAGGACCGAAGGTGGGAGTGCTGGTATATGGAGGACCGAAGGTGGGAGTGCTGGTATATGGAGGACCGAAGGTGGGAGTGCTGGTATATGGAGTTCCTAAAGTGGGAATGCTGGTATATGGAGGTTCCAGGGTGGGAGTGCTGGTATACGGCGGACCTAAGGTGGGAGTGCTGGTATATGGAGGTTCCAAGTTGGGAGTGCTGGTATATGGCATTCCTAAGGTGGGAGTGCTGGTATATGGAGGTTCCAGGGTGGGAGTGCTGGTATATGGAGATCCTATGGTGGGAGTGCTGGTATATGGAGGTCCTAAATTGGGATCACATGAGCTTCTCAGTTCATGCACCCAATTAAACTAATAATGAAATGTTCACCTTATGTCTAATGATCGCGTCCTGTAGCGATAAGGATAGTTCCACTATGCAAAGTTTTACTTCCTTCACTATAATGCAGGTACATAAAGGAGTTTGCACATGGTGACTTTGGGAGAACTGTTCCAAATATCGGCTCCATGATGAAAACTACAGCTGATATCCTAGAGCTGGATGTGGAGGTTAGTGATGAGATGTGTGCAGTAACGCTGTGCGTCCTCCTAGGAGTAGGGATGTGTCAGTATAGTCTGTGTATGATGCTTTAGATTAAGTTGGTGCTTTATAAAATATATATATTCTGCATTGTACACTTTTCAGTCTTTGCGTAGAGTAGTTTGAGAGCCTTTTCTTAAAGTTATGTCCATTTTGGACAATCTTATTTAACTGATGATGGGGTGTCCTACTGTTACCTTTAGGTAAAAAACTTGTGGGAAAGAATTGCTTCATTTCTATTGTAAATTCACTTTGCTTTTCATTGCTTTCAGCATTTTTTTCCGCTTCAGATTTTGAAAAATACCTGGTGGGATAAAGAAAGTGCATGCCACTTCTGTGAGCAGCTCCTGATAGAAATCCCTCCAAAATGGGCACTGTCCAATCAGAAGGCTGCCAAAAAATCTTAAGCAAAAGAACTTTTCCAATATGCTTAAGGAAATGAAAAACTTGTTACTAAATGCCTCAAATTAATCTCTGTGTGCACATGGTCTTAACATCCAGCTATATTATTTTAGTACATTTGATTTCCTTGGGGGGGGGGCAATATAAACCATTCCATCTTATAAGAGCTTGGAACATTTTTCTTTCTTTCTTTTTTTTTTAACCTCTGGGCTTAATATTTAGAGGGCTTTTCATCATGACCTCCTCTGATTTCATAAGTGCTTTCATTCATATTAAATATGTAACTATAAAAATAATTTAATTTGTATACTCATTTCATAATATTTGTTTGCCTGCCTTTGATTGGATCTATTTTCCTAATACAGAGCTCCAAACCCCCTGTTGACCTCTACAGACCCATAGAGTTAAATAGTGACATTTTGCCTGCTTTGAACCATCACTAGGTAGCGTGTATACATGTGTCTTCACAGAGCTCCCCCTGGTGGCTAGTGCATGCAGACAGTTTTTTTACTTTAGGTATAAAGGGAGCTGGGGCAGTGGAGAACGGTAACAAATAAACTCAGCTGTTGCTATTACAAAATTTGTCATTGGATAATTTTGGGCCTAAAAATTAATTTATTTATATAGCTTGGAGGATCTCATTATTAGTTTCTATTTTCTGCTATTGCCAGCAGTATTAATTCTTTTCTTCTTTTTCTTTTTTGTTTTATTAGTCTGTAGATGTGGACTGGCCGCCTACTTTAGAAGATTGACATTTTACGTTGGCGTTTGAATGGTGAAGCGAACCACGTGTACGATGGCACAGCCGTGGATAATACTATGTAATTGGATCATGTTGATCTGTCATTTTATGTAGTTTACAATTACAGTCACGACACAGTAATTATGAATGAGTTACGTTTCAAGAAGAAAAATATAAATATGCACAAGGAAATGGATTATTTTTAACATATAAATAGCGTGCTGCAGCAAAGTGACGTGACTGCTCAAACATCTGATTAGACTGGTTTGGAAAGCATATTTTTTTTAGCAACATACAAAATGATGGGGCATTTACAGGTGTCCTATGGCGATTCCACAAACACAGAATTAAATGAATCATGCAATCAGAAACGGGTACGTTAATATTTTCAGAAAGAATGCTGTGGACTGATAATTCACTGTATGTGCTATGTATAATTTGGGATTTTAAATTTTATTTTTCAATAATAAAATTCCACAGTTTCGCCATTTTTGTTGTTAACGGCAGAGTAATAATTTTTTTCTTTTAGGGCGCTCCCAAGTCTCTACATTTAGTTATTGAGTTAAAGAAAAAAGTTCTGTCTACAGTCACCTTTAGAAGGAACTCGCTGAAGGTTGATCTAATGCCCCAATAAAGTTGTCCAAACTCTCTGATTTTGTGGTACCGGCTGACCATCTGATGTGTATTGAGGCTTTCTGACTCTCTTCCTACAGATGATGATAGATGAATCGGGCACTTGGAATTTCAATGGCCATTGCTTGTGTTTTCAGGAGAGAAAGCCACTGCCAATGGAGTCCGGCATGGACTTTCTCTTCTATCGCTGTTGAAAACACATACCATATTTTCCAGACCATAAGACATAAGACGCACTTTTTTCCTCCAAATTTGAGAGGAAAGTGTGGGGTGTGTCTTATGGTCCGAAAGTAACGTGGGGAGGGGCCATCGGCGGAGCGGGATCGCACTCGCAGAAGGCAGGAAAATGTTGCCGCTGCCGGAATCCGGCGCTGGGGAAACCACGTGGTCCCGATGCTTAAAGTGAAGGAATATTCTTTAGCCGCTTCCCGCCCACCTGTCAGTGCCGAGCAGGGAGCAGCAAATGAATATTCCTTCAATTAAACAGCGGTCCCACATAGTTTCCCCTGTGCTGGATTACTGCAGCGGCTGTGGAGTTTGTGTGTCCGGTGGAGAAGGAGGCGGCAGGAGCAGGGTGCCAGGAGAGATCGCTGAAGTCGCATGTGGTAAGGTAATGAAGAGGGCGGGCTGGAGCATCACATGACCGCACAGCCCTCCCTCTTCATTATGTCACCACAGGTCCTGCAGACACCGCACTAGAAACAATGCAGCTTCCTCTTACAGGACCTGTGGTCAGGTAATAAGAGGGAGGGCTCTGTGCGGTCATGTGATGCTCCAGCCCTTCATTACCTCCCCACAGGTCCTGTGAGCTGTAGAGAGAGATACTTTCGGTTTTCTAGTGTGGCTGGCTGCAGGACATGCACTGATGTGAGCACAGCCTGTACAAGTAAGAATTAATTAAAAGTTTAGTAATTACAACACATAAAAAAGCACTATGCCATCCTATAACTGAACCATAACTCCCAGCATGCCATAGGATCTGCAGGATATGCTGGGAGTTATAGTTCTCCCATGGGATCTTAAAGCAGCACTCCAGTGTTATTTTTCAGTGCTGGAGTGGTGCTTTAAATATAAGGCCTGTGCCCCCATTCTTATACTCACCTCCAGCGTCTTCATATAGTACTTTACAGACACCACACTGGTCCCGCAGCACCATCTCCTACCCGTAGCTTCCAACATAATAACATACTATTATATAAAATAACACCACATATGATAGTATGTTATTTATGTTATTAAATATTTTACCACATTTTTTGCTGCAAATATTTTTTTCCCTATTTTCCACCTCTAAAACCTGGGTGCGTCTTATAGTCCAGTTCGTCTTATAGTCCGAAAAATACGGTAACTGCTTTGTTATCTTATGTATAGAGTCATAGCCAAAAGTTTTGAAACTGTCATAAATTTTGTTTTTCTCACAATTTGCTGCTTAAACATTTTTAGATATTTTAGTCAGTTGTTTCTATCATTACTGAAATATAATTAGAATTATTCCATAAGTTTTTAAACTTTTATTAACAAAGAGTTTATGCAAAGATTCAATATTTACAGTGTTGAACCTTATTTTTCAAGACTAATGCAGTTCTTCCTGGCTGCTGTATATTGGCTTCTGGGCCAAATCCTGACAGTTTACAACCCATATTCATCTCATCAGTACTTAGAGTTTATCACAATTTCTGTGTTCTTGTTTGTCCACCTGCTTTTTGAGAATTGACCAAAGGCTCTCAATGGGATTGAGAACCAGGAACTTTCTTGGCTATGAACCTAAAATTTCAATATTTTGCTCCCTATAGTCAATCAGTTATCACTTTCACCTTCCGTCATGGTGCTTCATCATGCTGGACAGGGCATTCTTCATCACCAAATTGTTCCTCAATCATCAGGAGATGTTGCTCTCTCAGGATGTTGATATCCCTTCTGATTCTTTGTTTATGGCTGTGTTTTTAGAGAAAATTGTGAGTGAGACAACTCCTTTGGTGCACAGCAACTCTACACATGAAAGGTTGCAGGATGTATTAATGTTGGAACGACACAGGACTCATGGTAGCGCTCAACTGTTCTTCTCCAGATAATCATTTTTCCAGATGTCCCAAACAGTCTTAAGGGGGCTTCATCAGACAAAATAACTTTCCCCCAGTCCTCTGCAGTGCATTCTTATACTTCCTGTATAAAGTCAGTCTGTCATTAATGTTTTTCTTGTAAAGAAGTGGCTTCTTTGCTGCCCTTTTGACCAGGTAAGCCTCCAAAAGACTTTTGTTCACTGTGCATGCAGATGCACTGACACCCACCTGCTGCCTTTCCTGAGCAAGCTCTGTAATGGTGTTGAACTGAATTCATTTTAGGAGATGGTCCTGGCACTTGCTGGACTTTCCTAGACCCCTTAAGCCTCCTACACAGCAGTTGCAACTCTTTGACGTTTTTGATCATGTAAATGTTTGATTTAGAGGCAATTTTACAAGCAGCAATGTCTTTGTAAAGCCTTTTTTGATACAAAGTAGTGATGACTGCACATGCTTCCTTGGAAGTAACAGAAAAATACCTTGATTTCAAGCACCAGACCCCTTTTAAAGGAAACAATCTGCTCTTTTAATGGCATGGTTGAAATTTAACTGAAATAGTTTTTCAGCTGCAGATGAAGGAAGAGAGCCACAGTATTCATTACTGATGGGTAGGCGGAGCCCCAGATCAGGATGTTACCTCAGATCAAAAGAGTGATGACTGGCTGGCCCCTCCAGCTCGGGCTCCTCCTACTCAGCTCCAGTCTAAGATTTGAGGTCCAGAGGATGGTCGCTGCTAATGCAGCTCCTCAGAAGATTTTATTATTTTAATATTCGGACAGGAGACTTGGATCACTAGTTGGTCTAGAGGTCTCAGGGGTATCAGCGCTGCTGTACCCCAACCTCTCCCTTGGCGGATCTGTATTTACTCAAAGTCCCTGCAGAATCCTTGCCGGCCCTGGGGGATGAGGAGAGCTTCTCTGGCGGGAACGCAAACCACACGTGCGGTCACTGCGTTCTTCGCCCTGGGGGGAAGCATGGGCACTGCGCCAGAAACCCCTGAGGGTCCCTGTGGCGCCTTTGGCTGGTGAGTACTCCACACAAATTTTAATAATAATTATGTGTGAGTGCTTTAGCGTCTGAATGAGCAGCGCTATTACTACATGTAATGTCAGTATGCTTCAGCGCTGCTGTGACAGCGCTACTACTCGTAATGTCAGTATGCTTCAGCGCTGCTGTGACAGCGCTAATACATGTAATGTCAGTATGCTTCAGCGCTGCTGTGACAGCGCTACTACATGTAATGTCAGTATGCTTCAGCGCTGCTGTGACAGCGCTACTACATGTAATGTCAGTATGCCTCAGCGCTGCTGTGACAGCGCTACTACATGTAATGTCAGTATGCTTCAGCGCTGCTGTGACAGCGCTACTACATGAAGATGTGGTGATTTTTTGTCCGCAGGCAGATAGCTGCAGGACAGAGAGGGAGCAGGAGCGGGGAGAGTTCGCGCTCATATTTGAGCTAGCAGGGGGCGTGGCCTATCTATCCCGGTCTTTTGAGCAGGAAGACGCGCGCTCTGGCTTTTCTCCTGCGACCCCCTCACTGTGGCGGCCATTACTCAGGCTCCTGGGCTCCTCGGACCGCTCCCCTTCTCATAGAGACACCACGGCCAGCTGGGTGAGTGCTGATTCCTCACCCTGCAGCGCAGCGATCGCTATCCTGCAGCTGCAGTCTCATCAGAGACATAAAAATTGGCTGGGGCTCACAAATATATATATATTTTGGTGAGTTTGCAATATTAACCCCTCTGAGGGTTATTTCTACCAGCTAAATTTGCTGACTGAGTACCGCTGGGGTAACTCTGCTTGGTGGAGCGTTAACCCTTCAGCGTTTAAAAAAAAAAAAAAAAAAAAACCGCATAGTTTTTTGCTGGTATTACCGCTTTGACCTGCTTATACAGGTGAGACATGTCTGAACAGAGTTCAGATGCCGCGGATCACGTCCCAGTGCCGTTGCGGCAATCAGATACGCAGACCTCCACAGCGTCTAGCGCTGCGGTCGACAGCGGTGGAAAATTGGATGATATCGCTCGATCGATTAATAACTTATCTGACCTTTTAGGTCAATATGTGTCTGCTAATTCCTCTCAGAGGAAGCGACGCAGGCCGTTACCGGCCTCTACACGGAGCGAGTCAGATGTATCTGATATTGGGCAGAGTTCCCCTTTAAATTCGGATGGAGAAATATCCGATTCAGATGCGGACGAGCCGCAGGGGCGTTCCTCTATGACGAAGCGTACGGAGGCATTAATTGAAGCCATGAGAGATATACTACAGTTACCGGAGGAGGTAACTAGTCGTCCTGGTAAATCAGCACGCATGTTCCAGGAGTCCCGTGCTTCGCGCACAACATTGCCAGCTCTGGATGAGCTTAATGGTGTAATAGAGGAGGAACGTCTATGTCCAGATAAGCGTTTTCATGGAACGCATTTCTTTGATACACTTTATCCTTGCTCTGCGGAGTTAAAGGCTAATTGGACTTCCGCTCCTGAAGTGGATGTGTCTTTGTCTCAGCTTAGTAAATCCTCTCTACTCCCTATTAAGGAAAAGCGAGCTTACAGGAGCCTTTGGATAGAAAGGCAGAATTGGCGGCAAAAGCAAGCTATGAGGCTGCGGGTCATGGATTTCGAGCAGTGCTAGGATCCATGTGTGCTGCTAGAGCTTCTCTAAGCTGGTTGGCACGTCTGAAGACGGAGTTGCAAAATGAATCTCCGTTATCTGAGATACGGGAAACTTGTGAATGGTTAGAAACGGCAGCCTGTTATATCTTTGATGCCGGTCTGGATACGGCATCTCTGCTGGCCAAAGCGCAAGCTTCAGCGGTCACAGTCAGAAGAGCTTTATGGCTCAGACAGTGGGCCGGGGACGCAGTTTCCAAACAAGGGTTGTTGGCCTTACCTTACAAGGGTGGCCATCTTTTTGGATCCGACCTCACAGAGCTGATTTCCAAGGCTAAGGCGAAGGAATCAGCATTACCACAACGAAGGGCCATGGCCTCGGTGTCCAGTAAGCCTGGTGTTTATAGTGGTCGGCGGTCCTTTCGGGGCCGAGGACGATCTAGTCACTCCTCGTGGGGATCGGGTCGTCCTTCTTTCTCAGGAAAGAAATCCTCTCAGAAAACTCGTACTCCCTGGAAGCAGAGTTTCCGCCAGAACAAGCGGGAACTTGACAAGAAAACCGCAAAGTCGGAATGACGCCAGGGGTCCACTCGAGGATTCTCGAGTGGGGGGTCGCCTGCTTCTTTTCAAGGAGACTTGGATGGCTCGCGTTCCAGATTCCTGGGTAACGCGGATAGTGTCGGCAGGCTATTTCATAGAGTTTGCTTCTCAACCCCAAATGTTTTTTGTCAATCTCGCGTTCCGTCGGAACCCGAGCTTGTTGTCGCTCTACAGCGAGAGGTCGAATCGCTACTACAAAAGGGTGTAGTGATACCGGTTCCGTCAGAGGACCGAGGGAAAGGTTTTTATTCCAACCTTTTTATAGTTCCCAAAAGGAGAACAAATTTCGCCCGATTCTGGATCTCAAGCGATTGAACCGGCATGTCCATGCCCGGAAATTTCGCATGGAGTCGCTTCGTTCCGTTGTGGCAGCTCTGTCACAGAACGATTTTCTGGTGTCAATCGACATTCGCGACGCTTATTTGCATATTCCCATCGGAAAGGCTCATCAGCGCTTTCTTCGATTTGCCATAGGTCAGAATCATTACCAGTTCGTGGCTCTGCCGTTCGGCTTAGCCTCAGCGCCAAGGGTCTTTACAAAAATTCTGGCGCCCCTCATGGCACTCCTTCGAAGACAGGGGATTACGATTCTCCCTTATCTGGACGATCTTTTGATCGTGGCTTCCTCGGAGGAGGAGGCGTTGACGGCTCGGGATTTGTCTCTTCAGTTTCTGAAAGACTTCGGTTGGCTGGTCAATTGGGAGAAGTCGTCCCTGGAACCATCGAGGACAATTCTCTTTTTGGGAATGCATCTCGACACGTTTCGGTCGGTAGTTTCCCTACCACCAGACAAACAGTCATGTCTTCTTCGACATGTACAGATTATGACATCCTCAACGGCAATGTCCCTACGGAAGTGTATGCGTCTTCTGGGACTGATGGTGGCGTCCATGGAGGCAATTCCTTTTGCCCAGTTCCACTCCAGGACTCTTCAAAGGTTCATCTTGAGTCGATGGAATCAGTCGCAATCGCTGGATTGCAGTGTCACCATTTCTCGCGCGGTGCGGGATTCTCTAGAATGGTGGTTACGTCCAGGGGCATTTTCCCTGGGGAAGTCTTTCCTCCCTCTGAAGTGGTCAGTCATAACCACCGATGCCAGCCTGACGGGCTGGGGGGGTGTTTGGAACAATCTCTGGATTCAGGGGGTATGGTCACCGGAAGAGTCTGTGCTTCCGATCAACATCCTGGAATTGAGGGCGATTTTCCTTTGCCTCCAACATTGGACGGTCCCTTTGAGCGGTCTGCCAGTCCGTGTGCAGACAGACAATGCGACGGCTGTCGCGTATATCAATCACCAAGGTGGGACAAGGAGTTCCAGACTTATGGTAGAGGTGTCCCGAATTCTGATTTGGGCAGAGGCCAATGTACCAGCCATTTCGGCGATTCACATTCCAGGGGTTCAGAATATTACAGCGGACTTTCTCAGTCGCAGAAGGATGGATCCCGGGGAATGGAGCCTCCACCCGGAAGTCTTTGCACTACTGTGCTCTCGCTGGGGAACCCCCCAAGTGGATTTGATGGCATCCAGGTCCAATGCCAAGTTACCGACATTCATGTCCAGGTACAAGGACCCGAAGGCGGTGGCGGTGGATGCTCTAGTGGCTCAGTGGGATCAGTTCGAGCTGATCTATGTATTCCCGCCGATATCCTTACTTCCTCTAGTGCTGCGTCGGATCAGACTAGAGAGAATTCCAGCTATTCTGATAGCTCCAGACTGGCCAAGAAGGGTGTGGTTCTCGACAATAATGTCGCTGTTGGCGGCACCTCCGTTTCCACTCCCTCTTCAACCGGACTTGTTGACTCAGGGGCCCATTTGTCATCCGGATTTGATGTCTCTGCGTTTGACGGCGTGGCTCTTGAGACCGAAATCTTGACCCGTAGAGGTTTTTCAGCCGAGGTCATTGCTACCCTTCGTGCTGCAAGATGTCCGGCTACTTCTAGGATTTACCACAAAATTTGGGAAACCTTCTTTTCGTGGTGTTTGGGGTCTTCTCGGAACCCGAGAAAATTTTCCATTCCCAACCTGTTGGCTTTTCTGCAGCATGGGCTAGACAAGGGTTTGGCAGTTAGCACTCTGAAAGGTCAGATTTCTGCTCTGTCCTTATTGTTCCGGAGAACCATTGCTTCGAATAGAGACGTGCTCTCCTTTTTCCGAGGTATCTCTCGTAAGTTTCCGCTGCGGAAGGCACCCGTGTCTCCTTGGCGGCTCAACCTTGTCTTGGAGGCTCTTCAGCATAAACCTTTTGAACCTATGGTTTCTGCTAGCCTTTCTTTACTTTCTTGGAAGGTGGCTTTCCTTGTTGCAGTCACTTCCTTGAGGAGAGTTTCTGAATTGGCAGCTCTTTCTTGCTCGCCTCCTTTTCTGGAGTTTTTTCCGGATCGTGTAGTGCTTCGCACTCGGGGTGATTTTTTGCCTAAAGTGGTGTCACAATTTCATGTTAACCAGGATATTGTGTTGCCTTCACTCTGTCCGGATCCGAAGAATACGAAAGAGCGAGATTTACACACATTGGATTTAGTGCGGGCCTTGAAGTTTTATCTATCTATTACTCAAGGTTTTCGTAAGACGGACTCCCTGTTTGTGGTTCCGGCAGGTCGTCGGCGTGGTCAACGAGCTTCCAAGGGTTCTATAGCTCGTTGGATCCGGTCAGCTATTTTGGAAGCTTACCGTCTTCGGGGTGAATCTTGCCCGATTAAGATTCGAGCCCATTCCACGAGAGCTGTGGCTTCATCGTGGGCTTTTCATCAAGGTGCTTCGGCAGTGCAGCTTTGCCGAGCGGCGACTTGGCGCTCTGTCCACACGTTTACAAGGTTTTATAAAGTGGACGTCAGTGCTTCCGCTGATGCAGCCCTCGGACGTAGGGTCCTGCAGGCAGCTGTAGTTTAAAGTTCTGGATGAACTTGTGTTTAGCGCTGGTTGCGCTTTGTTGTTAAGGTTGTTGGGTTTCTGCCTTTTGTTGGTTTTTTCCCACCCTTATTTTTGAACTGCTTTGGGACGTCCCATCAGTAATGAATACTGTGGCTCTCTTCCTTCATCTGCAGCTGAAACACGGATTTTGGTAAAGACTTACCTGTAAAATCCTTTTCAGCGAAGGAAGGAAGAGAGACACAGCACCCTCCCACGGCAGAAGTGTGTTGATGTTTTCAGATGCAGCGCGAACCTTATCTGATAGCGATTATCTGGGCTGAGGTCAGCGCGCTAAGGCTCTGTTCCAGCATCGCCAGCTCATCGCAGTAGTCAGGTTCCGTGAGTAGTACCTGGAACTCTGTGGTTTTTGGCTTTCTTTGCATGCATAACCTGTATCCTTGTGTTTTTTCTCTGAAGTTCCTTCAGAAGGGGTTATGTTGCTCCGCTGGTGATCTTGGCTCTTTTCCTAAAAGCTTTGATACGACTGGAGCTGAGTAGGAGGAGCCCGAGCTGGAGGGGCCAGCCAGTCATCACTCTTTTGATCTGAGGTAACATCCTGATCTGGGGCTCCGCCTACCCATCAGTAATGAATACTGTGTCTCTCTTCCTTCCTTCGCTGAAAAGGATTTTACAGGTAAGTCTTTACCAAAATCCGTGTTTTTGTGTGTTTCAAGTTAATTTTCATGGTAAGGAATGACATGGCAGTCCTCTTTAGGATCCATTTGTCGTTTACCTTGAATTTGAGTGGATTTACTTTCATTTGGTGCTGAAGGGGATAAGCCTTTCTCTTCTGGCTGTGAACTTGGAGCTTGAGTACTCAGCTGCAGCACCTTGTGACCACTCCCTTCCACTATATAAACCCACTGCTAGATTCGTTCCTTGCTGGTTATAGTTCATCTATACTGACCTCTTTGAAGGAGACAATCTCTGGATAAGCTGTGGTGTTCATTCCATTGCAGGAGTGAAGTTTCCTGTTAGAGAAGCTGAGGAGCGCTGTTTTTGTCTTTTCCCACTGTTTGTCTTGCGTCCCTCTGTTGTCTTTTTGTAGTAGTGGGACTAGTGTCTTGCTGGCCTACGCACTACACAGGGTAAGTTCAGGGCCAGCGAGGGCTTAGACACATGATCGCACATGGGGGAGGATCCATCTAGGGACAATAGGGAGTGCAGTGATCAGATTCAAGTTTATGTAAGGAGGTGACCCCTCTCCCTTCTCCCTACCACCAAGGCTTCCTTGTACATCTTCCCTGGTATTCCCCTCGTGTTGCACTGCATGCTGGGCGTGACAGCTAGGAGAGATAGCCATCTGCCAAACTAATTTTTGACCAATATCTGTCTCATGTGTACGACCAACTTTTACACAGCTATGTAATCAAAACCCTTCATCTCTGTGACTCAACAGCGCAGAAAAGAAACCATTATAGCAAACGTTTAGCTCTGCTATTTTTGTATATGTTAAACACTTCCAGTGATGCCCACCTAAGGGCTGGGTTTATACCTGAATTTTCAATCCCAGTTTTCTGTCCTATTCAGGAAACTGGTTTGTGATTCCAGATGAAGCTTCTGGAGAGCCTTCCACCTTCATTGCTACAATGCCCAATGATATTTCTTTATAAAAGAAACCCGCTCTTTAAAACTCTTTTTAATTTAAATAATAGCCCCATTGGTCATATACACAAATGGACAAAATTATTGGTACCCTTTTATTAAAGTAAGAAAAACCCATAATGGTCATTGAAATAACTTGTAGCTGCTAATGATAATTTTTAATTTAATTTGCTGAATATCAACTAATGAAAATCAGGCATTGATTTTGAATTGTAAATTCAATGGGAAAATTTATACAAACCAATGAAAATGTTCTGGCCAAAAATGATGGTACCGCTAACTTTATATTTTGTTTCTCAACCTTTGAATGCAATTAGTGCGGACAAACAATTTCTGTAACTGTCAATGAGACTGCTGCACACGTCTGCAGGTATTTTGGCCCACTCAAGAGCAAACTGATCCAGCGGCCTCAGATGTGAAGGTTGCCTTCTCCAGACTGCATGTTTCAGCTCCTTCCACAGATGTTCAATAGGATTTAGATCAGGGCTCACAGTAGTCACTTCAGAATAGTCTTATGCTTTGCTCCTAGCACCTGTTGGAGAACTCATGACCTGCCACTTACATAAAGCTTTCTGACACTGGAAAGCACATTTTGCTCCCAAATCCCTTAATATTCTTGAGATTTCATTGTACCCTGCCCAAATTGAAAACACCCTGTGCCAGATAAATAAAATCTGCCTGAAAAAACCCCAGCCTTTTCCATGTTTCCCAGTAGGTACAATGTTCTTTATATTTTTCATTTTTGCGTCTGTGAACACAGAGCTGATGTGACTTGCCGAAAAGCTCAAGTTTTGTCTTATCTGTACAAAGGACATTTTTCCAGAAGCTTTGTGGCTTATCAGTATGCATTTTGGGAAATTCCAGTCCGGCTTTTTTATTATTACATTTCTGAATGTTCAACTGTAATAACAAGAACATCAAGCTGTTTGGAGATGGTCTTCAAGCCTTTACCTTTAATGTGTTTGTCTATAATTTTCTTTCTAAACTCCTGAGACAACCTTCTCCTTAGCTTTCATTAGTCCATGTTCAGTGTGGTACACACCAAGATACCAAACAGCACAGCGACTACTTTTCCCCCATTAAATTGGCAGACTGACTGATTGCAAGTTTGTAGACACCTGTGATGCTAATTACAGGACACATTAGTTTAATATGGTCAAATTATTTTCAATGTTTCAGCTGATATTCAATAAATTTAAATTGAAAATTAATTTTGTCCATTTTGTTACTTCAGTGAGTTTCACTTACTTTACAGAAGAATGTCAACAATTTTGTCCATGTGTGTATGTCTTTCTAAGCTGAGAACACGCGGCTGCCTCGCTATGACCAAGAAAATGGGTGCTATATCAAGTTATATTGACACTTGCAACTATTTATATGTAGCTCTTTCGAAAACAAGTCTAGTAATACCTTTACATGGCAAGCCTGCTCCTCTATTACTGAGAAATCAGCGTTTGACTTAATATGCAAATAGCTATGGTGGATCTCAGCATCTGTAACTCCAGTTCTATTTCCCGCTCAGTGTCTCCTCCTCTTGCTTGATTGACCACTCCTTTTCATGAAGACACACAATCTAGAGAATGTCAGTAAATTTGTGTAAGTGCTGTAGTATGTATGTTAATATACTTGCCTACCACCACCTTCAGAATCCAACGCCATTCTGCTCTTCTCAGTGATGTCACCACTCTGCAGACTCTCCAGGTCACACAGTGCTCTGTGTGAAGCGGAAAGTGGCTTTTACAATGTCAGCACATGGAGACTCAAAACAAGACTCCATAGACTTAAGGCACTGTCACACTTAGCGATCACACTAGCGATCACGACAACGACACAACCTGGCGAGATCGCTGGTGCGATCGCTATGTGGTCGCTAGTTATATTCCAAACACAACTCATCAGCGATCTGTATAACGACCTCTGCGGTCGTTGGGAAAACCTAGTCCCACCTGTGACGCTGGTAAAGTTGTTCATAAAGGGTGTCACACTCAGCGATTCAGGCTCACCAGCGGGACACCAACGACCAAAAAACGGCTCAGAACGTTCATAAGCGATCAACAACATCTCAGCAGGGGCCACATCGCTGCTACATGTCACACACAGCTAAGTCGCTAACGAGATCGCTACTGCGTCATAAAATTGGTGACGCATTAGCGATCTCGCTTAGTGTGACTACCTTTAATAGTAAAAGGTACTCTGGAAAATATGTGTGTTAAATGGTGTTAGCCTGGAGCTGATAATCGTTTTTTGCAATTGGCCAGGCATAATGATCTGTTGTGCTGAGGGACCAAAGTTAGGGGCCAGATAAAATAGCACCTCCTCAAGGTTCAAGGAGATTTTTCCATGGGGTATAATTGGGCGGCTTGATTAAGACAATTTAGACTTGAGGATTGGGTTCTTGTGTTAGAGCCCAAAGTGGAGAGCAAGTTCCTTACTAAGTGGTAGGTATCCTATGAGGTGGTGGAAAAGGTGGGAGAGGTCAATTATAAAGTACACAGACCATGGAAAAGGAAGCCCTTTCTCATAGATTATGGCAGCCTGATAAAACCCTGGAAGAATAGGGACCTGCTCAAAACCCTTTGCTTGTTGTCCCAGTCAGAAGCCAACATAGCGGGTGCCACAAAGGTAGAAACGTCACGTTCAAAACAACAATACACTGCAGAAAAGATGTGGATTCCAGGCCGTGTTGCCCAAATAATAGATTTCCAAGACGTAGTAGCAGTTAAGAAGTGGTTTAATCTACGCGTTTCATTGTGAATACCACCCCTTCCTCAGGAGAATACCACATATAGCTTATAAGCTTATAAAAGCTATATGTGGTATATCCTGAGAAAGGGGTGGTATTCACCCTGAAACGCGTAGATTAAATCGCTTCTTAACTGCTGCTACGTCTTGGAAATCTATTATTTGGGCAGCTTGGACTGGAATCCACATCTTTTCTGCAGTGTATTGTATTGTCGGGTCGTTGACCGACCTGTGGATCTGCGGCAGCCTCTCCTACACGTGCTTTAACCACCTAATACCAGGTGAGCAGCTTCCTACTTAAAAAGTGCTAACCTACTATCAGATAAGACCCTATTGCGGTTTGTGTCTCCCTTTCTTTATCTATTATGTTCCCAAAAACAGCACAGATGGAAAATGGTACCCAAAATAGGAAAGCCAGATAGGCTAGGGCTAAATCCTGGCATGTGTTCTCTGGTCAGATGTGGGAAGCTGAGCAGAGTGGGTTGTGTTGGAGCTAGAGAGGCTGCATAGACTGTGTGCACCAAACTGCAGGTTTCACTGGTTGCTATGAAAAATAGTTGTTTTGTGTGACTAGGGATTTTGTTTATAGTTTTGGTTTTTGGTATAGTACAACCAGTGGAAATAAACATTTTTCAGATTATGATATAAAAAGCCTGTGGCTTCGTGTTCCAAGCGGCTGTCAGAGAGCATGAACCCCCTAAGCTATGTGTCCACGTTCAGTATTCTTAGCAGAAATTTCCTGAGAAAAACCGAACTTTTTTCCAGGAAATCCGGATGCGTTTTTATCGCGTTTTTTGCACGTTTTTTGTCCGTTTTTTTTAGTTTTTTTCTTGAACATCCTAGGTCAATAATATAGCGGGAAATCCGCAAAATTAATGAACATGCTGCGTTTTCAGCTGCAGATGGAAGGAAGAGAGCCACAGTATTCATTACTGATGGGTAGGCGGAGCCCCAGATCAGGATGTCACCTCAGATCAAAAGAGTGCTGACTGGCTGGCCCCTCCAGCTCGGGCTCCTCCTACTCAGCTCCAGTCTAAGATTTGAGGTCCAGAAGGATGGTCGCTGCTAATGCAGCTCCTCAGAAGATTTTATTATTTTATATTCGGACAGGAGACTTGGATCACTAGTTGGTCTAGAGGTCTCAGGGGTACCAGCGCTGCTGTACCCCAACCTCTCCCTTGGCGGATCTGTACTTACTCAAAGTCCCTGCAGAATCCTTGCCGGCCCTGGGGGATGAGGAGAGCTTCCCTGGCGGGACGCAAACCACACGTGCGGTCACTGCGTTCCTCGCCCTGGGGGGAAGCATGGGCATAGCGCCAGAAACCCCTGAGGGTCCCTGTGGCGCCTTGGCTGGTGAGTACTCCACACAAAATTATTATTATTAATGTGTGAGTGCTTTAGCGTCTGATGATAGCGCTATTACATGTATATCAGTATGCTTCAGCGCTGCGGTGACAGCGCTATTACATGTTTATCAGTGTTTTTTCACCAGTCTCTCCCTTGGCGGATCTGTAATTACATAATGGTCCCTGCAGAATCCTTGCCGGCCCTGGGGGATGAGGAGAGTTTTCCCTGGCGGGGGCGCAAACCACACGCTGGGTCACTGCGCTTCCCGCCCTGGGGGGAAGCATGGGCATAGCGCCAGAAAACCTTAGGGGTCCCTGTGGCGCTGAGCTGATGAGTTTTCCACACAATTTTTATTATAATAATGTGTGAGTGCTTCAGCGCTGCGGTGACAGCGCTATTACTGTATGTCAGTATGCTTCAGCGCTGCTGTGACAGCGCTGTTACATTGTAGATGTGGTGATCTTTTGTCCGCAGGCAGATAGCTGCAGGACAGAGAGGGAGCAGGAGCGGGGGAGTTCGCGCTCAACATTTGAGCTAGCAGGGGGCGTGGCCTATCTATTCCCGGTCTTTTGAGCAGGAAGACGCGCGCTCTGGCGTTTCTCCTGCGACTCCCTCACTGTGGCGGCCATTACACAGGCTCCTGGGCTCCTCAGACCGCTCCTCTCCTCATAAGACACCACGGCCAGCTGGGTGAGTGCTGATTCCTCACCCTGCAGCGCAGCGATCGCTATCCTGCAGCTGCAGTCTCATTAGACATAAAATTGGCTGGGACTCACACTTCATATATATATGTTGTGGTGAGTTTGCAATATTAACCCTTCTGAGGGTTATTTCTACCAGAAAAATTCTTTGACTGAATACCGCTGGGGTAACCCTGCCTGGTGGAGCGTTAACCCTTCAGCATATATAAAAAAAAAAAAAAAAGAAAAACCGCATAGTTTTTGCTGGTATTACCGCTTTGGCCTGTTCATACAGGTGAGACATGTCTGAACAGAGTTCAGATGCCGCGGACCACGTCCCAGTGCCATTGCGGCAATCAGATACGCAGACCTCCACAGCGTCTAGCGCTGCGGTCGACAGCGGTGAAAAATTGGACGATATCGCTCGATCGATCAACAACTTGTCTGACCTTTTAGGTCAATATGTGTCTGCTAATTCTTCTCAGAGGAAGCGACGCAGGCCGTTACCGGCCTCTACACGGAGCGAGTCAGACGTATCTGATATTGGGCAGAGTTCCCCTTTAAATTCGGATGGAGAAATATCCGATTCAGATGCGGACGAGCCGCAGGGGCGTTCCTCTATGGCGAAGCGTACGGAGGCATTAATTGAAGCCATGAGAGATATATTACAGTTACCGGAGGAGGTAACTAGTCGTCCTGGTAAATCAGCACGCATGTTCCAGGAGTCCCGTGCTTCGCGTACAACATTGCCAGCTCTGGATGAGCTTAATAGTGTAATAGAGGAGGAACGTCTATGTCCAGATAAGCGTTTTCATGGAACGCATTTCTTGGATACACTTTATCCTTGCTCTGCGGAGTTAAAGGCTAATTGGACTTCTGCTCCTGAAGTGGATGTGTCTTTATCTCAGCTTAATAAATCCTCACTACTCCCTATTAAGGGAAAAGCGAGCTTACAGGAGCCTTTGGATAGAAAAGCAGAATTGGCGGCAAAAGCAAGCTATGAGGCTGCGGGTCATGGATTCCGAGCAGTGCTAGGATCCATGTGTGCTGCTAGAGCTTCTCTAAGTTGGTTGGCACGTCTGAAGACGGAGTTGCACAATGAATCTCCGTTATCTGAGATACGGGAAACTTGTGAATGGTTAGAAACGGCAGCCTGTTATATCTTTGATGCCGGTCTGGATACGGCATCTCTGCTGGCCAAAGCGCAAGCTTCAGCGGTCACAGTCAGAAGAGCTTTATGGCTCAGACAGTGGGCCGGGGACGCAGTTTCCAAACAAGGGTTGTTGGCCTTACCTTACAAGGGTGGCCATCTTTTTGGATCTGACCTCACAGAGCTGATTTCCAAGGCTAAGGCGAAGGAATCAGCATTACCACAGCGTAGGGCCATGGCCTCGGTGTCCAGTAGGCCTGGTGTCTATAGTGGTCGGCGGTCCTTTCGGGGCCGAGGACGATCTAGTCACTCCTCGTGGGGATCGGGTCGTCCTTCCTTCTCAGGAAAGAAATCCTCTCAGAAAACTCGTACTTCCTGGAAGCAGAGTTTCCGCCAGGACAAGCGGGAACTTGACAAGAAGCCCGCAAAGTCTAATTGACGCCAGGGGTCCACTCGAGGATTCTCGAGTGGGGGGTCGCCTGCTTCTTTTCAAGGCGACTTGGATGGCTCGCGTTCCAGATTCCTGGGCAACGCGGATTGTGTCGGCAGGCTATTTCATAGAGTTTGCTTCTCGACCCCCAAATGTTTTTTGTCAGTCTCGCGTTCCGTCGAAACCGAGCTTGTTGTCGCTCTACAGCGAGAGGTCGAATCTCTGCTACAAAAGGGTGTAGTGATACCGGTTCCGTCAGAGGACCGAGGAAAAGGTTTTTATTCCAACCTTTTTATAGTTCCCAAAAAGGAGAACAAATTTCGCCCGATTCTGGATCTCAAGCGATTAAACCGGCATGTCCATGCCCGGAAATTTCGCATGGAGTCGCTTCGTTCCGTTGTGGCAGCTCTGTCACAGAACGATTTTCTGGTGTCAATCGACATTCGCGACGCCTATTTGCATATTCCCATCGGAAAGGCTCATCAGCGCTTTCTTCGATTTGCCATAGGTCGGAATCATTACCAGTTCGTGGCTCTGCCATTCGGCTTAGCCTCAGCGCCAAGGGTCTTTACAAAAATTCTGGCGCCTCTCATGGCAATCCTTCGAAGACAGGGGATTACGATTCTCCCTTATCTGGACGATCTTTTGATCATGGCTTCCTCGGAGGAGGAGGCGTTGACGGCTCGGGATTTGTCTCTTCAGTTTCTGAAGGACTTCGGTTGGCTGGTCAATTGGGAGAAGTCGTCCCTGGAACCATCGAGGACAATCCTCTTTTTGGGAATGCATCTCGACACGTTTCGGTCGGTAGTTTCCCTACCACCAGACAAACAGTCATGTCTTCTTCGACATGTACAGATTATGAGATCCTCAACGGCAATGTCTCTACGGAAGTGTATGCGTCTTCTAGGACTGATGGTGGCGTCCATGGAGGCAATTCCTTTTGCCCAGTTCCACTCCAGGACTCTTCAAAGGTTCATCTTGAGTCGATGGAATCAGTCGCAATCGCTGGATTGCAGTGTCACCATTTCTCGCGCGGTGCGGGATTCTCTAGAATGGTGGTTACGTCCAGGGGCATTCTCCCTGGGGAAGTCTTTCCTCCCTCCGAAGTGGTCAGTCATAACTACCGATGCCAGCCTGACGGGCTGGGGGGGTGTTTGGAACAATCTCTGGATTCAGGGGGTATGGTCATCGGAAGAGTCTGTGCTTCCGATCAACATCCTGGAATTGAGGGCGATTTTCCTTTGCCTCCAACATTGGACGGTCCCTTTGAGCGGTCTGCCAGTCCGTGTGCAGACAGACAATGCGACGGCTGTCGCGTATATCAATCACCAAGGTGGGACAAAGAGTTCCAGACTCATGGTAGAGGTGTCCCGAATTCTGATTTGGGCAGAGGCCAATGTACCAGCCATTTCGGCGATTCACATTCCAGGGGTTCAGAATGTTACAGCGGACTTTCTCAGTCGCAGAAGGATGGATTCCGGGGAATGGAGCCTCCATCCGGATGTGTTTGCACTACTGTGCTCTCGCTGGGGAACCCCCAAGTGGATTTGATGGCATCCAGGTTCAATGCCAAGTTACCGACATTCATGTCCAGGTACAAGGATCCGAAGGCGGTGGCGGTGGATGCTCTAGTGGCTCAGTGGGATCAGTTCGAGCTGATCTATGTATTCCCGCCGATATCCTTACTTCCTCTAGTACTGCGTCGGATCAGACTAGAGAGAATTCCAGCTATTTTGATAGCTCCAGACTGGCCAAGAAGGGTGTGGTTCTCGACAATAATGTCGCTGTTGGCGGCACCTCCTTTTCCACTCCCTCTTCAACCGGACTTGTTGACTCAGGGGCCCGTTTGTCATCCGGACTTGATGTCCCTGCGTTTGACGGCGTGGCTCTTGAGACCGAAATCTTGACCCGTAGAGGTTTCTCAGCCGAGGTCATTGCTACCCTTCGTGCTGCGAGATGTCCGGCTACTACTAGGATTTACCACAAAATTTGGGAAACCTTCTTTTCGTGGTGTTTGGGGTCCTCTCGGAACCCGAGAAAATTTTCCATTCCCAACCTGTTGGCTTTTCTACAGCATGGGCTAGACAAGGGTTTGGCAGTAAGCACTCTGAAAGGTCAGATTTCTGCTCTGTCCTTATTGTTTCGGAGAACCATTGCTTCAAATAGAGACGTGCTCTCCTTTTTCCGAGGTATATCTCGTAAGTTTCCGCCGCGGAAGGCACCCGTGTCTCCTTGGCGGCTCAACCTTGTTTTGGAAGCTCTTCAGCATAAACCTTTTGAGCCTATGGTTTCTGCTAGCCTTTCTTTACTTTCTTGGAAGGTGGCTTTCCTTGTTGCAGTCACTTCCTTGAGGAGAGTTTCTGAGTTGGCAGCTCTTTCTTGTTCGCCTCCTTTTCTGGAGTTTTTTCCGGATCGTGTAGTGCTTCGCACTCGGGGTGATTTTTTGCCTAAAGTGGTGTCACAATTTCATGTCAACCAGGATATTGTGTTGCCTTCATTCTGCCCGGATCCGAAGAATGTGAAAGAGCGAGCTTTACACACATTGGATTTAGTGCGGGCCTTGAAGTTTTATCTATCTATTACTCAAGGTTTTCGTAAGACGGACTCCCTGTTTGTGGTTCCAGCAGGTCGTCGGCGTGGTCAACGAGCTTCCAAGGATTCTATAGCTCGTTGGATCCGGTCAGCTATTTTGGAAGCTTACCGTCTTCGGGGTGAATCTTGCCCGATTAAGATTCGAGCCCATTCTACGAGAGCTGTGGCCTCATCGTGGGCTTTTCATCAAGGTGCCTCGGCAGTGCAGCTCTGCCGAGCGGCAACTTGGCGCTCTGTCCACACGTTTACAAAGTTTTATAAAGTGGACGTCAGTGCTTCCGCTGATGCAGCCCTCGGACGTAGGGTCCTGCAGGCAGCTGTAGTTTAAAGTTCTGGATGAACTTGTGTTTAGCGCTGGTTGCGCTTTGTTGTTAAGGTTGTTGGGTTTCTGCCTTTTATTGGTTTTTCCCACCCTTATTTTTGAACTGCTTTGGGACGTCCCATCAGTAATGAATACTGTGGCTCTCTTCCTTCCATCTGCAGCTGAAACACGGATTTTGGTAAGAACTTACCTGTAAAATCCTTTTCAGCGAAGGAAGGAAGAGAGACACAGCACCCTCCCAAGGCAGAAGTGTGTTGATGTTTTCAGATGCAGCGCGACCCTTATCTGATAGCGATTATCTGGGCTGAGGTCAGCGCGCTAAGGCTCTGTTCCAGCATCGCCAGCTCATCGCAGTAGTCAGGTTCCGTGAGTAGTACCTGGAACTCTGTGGTTTTTGGCTTTCTTTGCTTGCATAACCTGTATCCTTGTGTTTTTTCTCTGAAGTTCCTTCAGAAGGGGTTATGTTGCTCCGCTGGTGATCTTGGCTCTTTTCCTCAAAGCTTTGGTACGACTGGAGCTGAGTAGGAGGAGCCCGAGCTGGAGGGGCCAGCCAGTCAGCACTCTTTTGATCTGAGGTGACATCCTGATCTGGGGCTCCGCCTACCCATCAGTAATGAATACTGTGTCTCTCTTCCTTCCTTCGCTGAAAAGGATTTTACAGGTAAGTTCTTACCAAAATCCGTGTTTTTACCGCGATGCATTTTTTTCGAGGAAAAAAACGCACCATGTGCACAAAAATTGCAGAATGCATTCTAATAATAGGATGCTTACTGCATGCTCTTTTTAAGCGTTTTTGCAGCGAAAAACCACTGCAAAAACGTGAAAAATCCTGAACGTGTGCAAAACAGCCTAACAGCATGCCCATTCCCTAAAATAAGATCCTGGCAATAGAATCAATATAGACTAACATAGAGAGACTTTTCTAACTGCATATATTTCCACTTTAAATCTAGGAATGATTGGTCTTTTCCATGACCACAGAAATGTCGGTTGCACCAATACCAACTTAGAAATACAGTATATTTCCATTGCACAAGTGCTGACGGCAGCTTCCTCCGTCAAGTCCCTGACTGTCGTATGTGAGAAAGCAGTGATGCACGCTGGTGGAATTGCAATAAGCAGCAACAGATACTAAAGTGTAGTTCATTACTAGAATTGGTCAATGGCAGATGTGGAAACTTTCCCTGTAAAAGGAAGAGACTGTAAAGCTATCAGTTTGGGCAAAATAAAGAGTAGGTGTGTGAAACATGTATGCCTTATGTGAATTTACAGGTAAAGCCTTTGTGTTCCAGATGTTAAACTTTTTTCATATACAATTGCATTATATTTCTGGGAAATATCAGCCTTCTTTGTAACTTTTCAGAACATTAATAATTAGTTATTAAAGTTGCCGGATTCCTATGTCCCTTTCTGACATCTTTGTAAGACTTTCCATGTGTGAGTGCAGTAGCGTGGGCTGCACTCGTCATCAGAAACTTCTCACGTGCATCAAACCAAACCATAGTCATCTGAATTGTGAATTAAAGCTACACGGTATGTGATTTACATGTGAGACCTACTTTGCTGTTGCTTAGAACTGGTAAAGAGGGGATATGTGGTTAATGCCTATATGTGGGAAACTGATTACGGTATATTTTAACTGACGTCTGTCCATAAGAACAGATAACGCTGAATTCACAAGTCTGTTTTTTAGTAAAACATCCCCCAATTCATTGCCCGCTGGGCTTTCACCCCCTCCAGCTGAATATATAATCAAAATTAACACCCACAAAGCAATAAAAAAAAAATTAAACCTCACTTTCTGACAATCCTGAGCGTGACCTCGTTAGCCTGGGATCCTGCTAAGCAGCGCTATGATATCATCATGCTGCCTGTGCCGTAGAGGAGGCCCCTGGCAGAAACATAGGGATGGCTTTCCGCAGCATCGTTGCTGTATGGAATTATATTTGCGTCATTAAAGGGAATCTGTCATGTTCTAAATGCTAATCTGCAGATATAGGGTTAATTTGCAGGTTAATGGCCTACAATGCACGCCGCCTTACTGAAAACGCAGCTATTGGGAGGAAATTAACTTTATTCCTCCTGGTAGCCGCTGGCTTTCAGTTATAGGGGCGTGCCCAGAGAAGCTTCAGTCATCGCTCAGTACAAAGTGAACAGCAGATGTACAGTCATGGCCAAAAGTTTTGAGAATGACACAAATATTAATTTTTACAAAGTCTACTGCTTCACTTTTTCTAATGGCAATTTGCATATACTCCAGAATGTTATAAAGAGTGATCAGCTTAACAGCAATTACTTGCAAAGTCAATATTTGGCTAGAAAATGAACTTTATCCCCCAAAACACATTTCAACATCATTGCAGCCCTGCCTTAAAAGAACCAGCTAACCTCTTTTCAGTGATTGCTCCATTAACACAGGTGTGGGTGTTGATGAGGACATGGCTGGAGATCAATCTGTCATGATTAAGTAAGAATGACACCACTGGACACTTTAAAAGGAGACTGGTGCTTGGCATCATTGTTTCTCTTCTGCTAACCATGGTTATCTCTAAAGAAACACGTGCAGTCATCATTGCAATGCACAAAAATGGCCTAACAGGGAAGAGTATCGCAGCTAGAAAGATTGCACCTCAGTCAACAATCTATCGCATCATCAAGAACTTCAAGGAGAGAGGTTCCATTGTTGCCAAAAAGGCTCCAGGGCGCCCAAGAAAGACCAGCAAGCGCCAGGACCGTCTCTTAAAAGTGTTTCAGCTGCGGGATCGGGCTACCAGCAGTGCAGAGCTTGCTCAGGAATGGCAGCAGGCAGGTGTGAGTGCATCTGCACGCACTGTGAGGCGGAGACTCTTGGAGCAAGGCCTGGTCTCAAGGAGGGCAGCAAAGAAGCCACTTCTCTCCAGAAAAAACATCATGGACAGACTGATATTCTGCAAAAGGTACAGGCAGTGGACTGCTGAGGACTGGGGTAAAGTTATTTTCTCTGATGAATCCCCTTTTCGATTGTTTGGGACATCAGGAAAACGCCTCATTCAGAGAAGACAAGGTGAGCACTACCACCAGTCTTGTCTCATGCCAACTGTTAAGCATCCTGAAACCATTCATGTGTGGGGTTGCTTCTCAGCCAAGGGAATCGGCTCTCTCACAGTCTTGCCTAAAAACACAGCCATGAATAAAGAATGGTACCAGAATGTCCTCCAAGAGCAACTTCTCCCAACCCTCCAAGAGCAGTTTGGCGATCAACAATGCCTTTTCCAGCATGATGGAGCACCTTGCCATAAAGCAAAGGTGATAACTAAATGGCTCAGGGAACAAAACATAGAGATTTTGGGTCCATGGCCTGGAAACTCCCCAGATCTTAATCCCATTGAGAACTTGTGGTCAATCATCAAGAGACGGGTGGACAAACAAAAACCTAAAAATTCTGACAAAATGAAAGCACTGATTGTGCAAGAATGGACTGCTATCAGTCAGGATTTGGTCCAGAAGTTGCAAGGGAGAATTGCTTGGGTGATCGCCCCATTGGACTATAATCCACAACCAGTCATTCTTTTCTTTTTGAAAGTCTAACTCTGCTGGAAATGCAAAAAAAATGGATTTTTCTCTAATTTATATATTATATTTATATGTTGGTTATTTTCTTAATGATAAGAACATACATAAAAAATACAACAGATTTTATTATTGATTTATTTAGTAATGCATTTAGAAAAAGTTGCCTACAATATATCTGGAGATGGCATAAACCTTCAAATCAGATTTTTTTACAGTGTTACAGAGAATTTAGCGCACAGTGAAAAAAAAGTTTGACCGAAACTTCTCAAAAAATGAGGAGTTTGACCTGAACAGTTTATGTAAATACACAAGATTGCTATATACAGGCATATGAGAACTTTATCAGGAAATACAAAATGGCAGTAATCTTCAACCAAGCGGAGAGATTTTTTTGCAAGAAAAAATACATACCGTATATTCTAATTACCATCATACAAATTTAGTTTTCTGACTGCACATTTGTGCAGAATAAGTCTTTTTCCATGCTTGGACGAAAGGTTCATACAATCATATCAAGCTCCATATAAAATACACTGAGTTCAATTTGTTGATCCAGATAAATGAATGCTAATTACAATATTACAATGTTTGAGACACACTTCTTCCTCATATTCCTATAATATACTTTCCATTTTGGAAATCATTATAATTACATCCCATTGATCAGGGATATTGATAATGGTAACACATGAATATTGCTTAGCAAAAAAAAAAAAAATTAAAGTAATCCACTCAGTGGCAAAACGTGAAGTCGCTTGAAACAACTATGCTTTTTACATGCTGAAAGAATATGGTGAATGGATAGCTGTATACCACTTAGTAACATCAGACTATGTACTGTGAAAGGGAATATCTCACCAAGTTTTTGTGATGTAATCTGAGAGTAGCATGATGTAGGGTCTGAGACTCTGATTCCAGTGATGTCTCACTTGCTTGTCTGTGTGCTGTTGTTTAGATACAACTTCTGCGGCAGATCTAATAGTGGGCCTGTATAGCCGCTCCCACACCACAGCTTTCTGTGCACACTGTGCACTGACAGAAAGCTGCTAATCAGTGCTGGGGGAAGGGCTACACTGAGCAGTTGACTAGGAGGCACGAGACACATAATCCTGCAGTAATAATCTCCTGCTGATAAAACACTGATTTTATTGAAACAGCCTAGTAAGTGACAGATTGCTGGAATTAGGGTTTCATTCCCTATATAATGGTGGACTGCACACATCCATTCATATTAGAGTCTGGTGAACCCACAGATTTAAACAAGACTGGACGACAGTCTAATGTGTATGATGGCCTCCTGTCTCTCCACTGAGAGATGATGTCAGGGAGGAGAATTGGGCAGTATGAATTCAGTCACTTGATCCTCTTGTTTTCTCTCTCCCAATTAAGACACATAAACGCTCGTCCGAGAGTTGATCTGACTACACTCCAGTTGAGAGATAGGTTGCCATCTATGTAACAATGGTAGCTTATATCTTGCATTCAATTCCATATTTCCCTAAAAAAATATGTGAAAGCAGTGCATAAATATGGAATAAATATGTTTACGTTGCATAATGTTGCATATTTGGGATCCAGAATTATGACCTGAGAATGAACAACGCGTTTCTTATCCATGGACTGGGTCTGGTATTACACAGCAAAGAAAAGGAGAATTAGCTCTTGGCCTGGTTCTGCCTCACATTATTCCCAGAAGAGATTTCACAGTGTGAGAATAATTACTTTCTGTTCTAGGTAACAACCTGTTTTGGATTTGTCCTAATCCCTTCTTTTTATTACAATCCAGAGTAATTGTGCTTTAAACCTGAAGGACTCAGTTCGAGACCAAAATGCGTTGTTTACTGGCACACACAAAAAATGTATCCCGTTTAGACTGGAAAACTCTCCAGGGAACTTTTTAAGGCAGTGCTGGATTAAGGCACAACTCTTCTCAACGTTTCTTACTTGTCCCAGTTTGGTCCAATCGTTTGTTTTTGTTTTTTTACCAATACACTACATTGGTTTGGCACCTTAGCCTAATTCACTTTTACAAGGATGATATTGGAGAATAAAAGCAGACCCATTTTTCTAATCTTAGCCACCCTTTCTGATATTTTTGGTACCTTGTGCCTGCAGCTGTTATAATTTCATGTTAGTTTTCAGCGGTTTTGTGATGTTTTTAGAAAATTGCTTCTCACAGCTTCATCGAATGGGGGGACATAGTGAATAATGCATTTGTATCTGCACTTCCTACTTTACAAATTAAAATAAAAAGTTCACCTAACAATATTCGATCAAAGATTGTTAGTAAACTATGAAATTTCAGGTTGCATTAAAATGGTTATGGGATGACCTTAATTTTCTACACTTTACCTATGGCCTGATTTCTGATCTCACAGTTGTGGTCACTGAAGGGTAGCTTCTCAAGATGTTCCAACCTTTTCTAAGCAAGACCCCTTTCTCTGTCTCAGCAAGAACCATGATTAAGAAGAAGCTGAGCTTGATAGCCCCTTCATCACATCATCAAAGGAAGCTCTTTGCCTTCATTGTAATGCCGTGAGAAGCTGCAATTCTAGGACCAGCAACCCAACGTGGCCTAAAATCAGGTCATCAGTGAAGGTTGGAAATGTATATTAATACGTTTAATTTATTTACATAGTTAAGTCACTAGGGAACTATATAAGGTTGCTGGACATCCCCTTTAAGTCAGGTTGAGATAATAGTAATTTTATGTTAAAAAAATATTCAGTTTAAAAGTTATCAAACTTTTTTACAAAAGTTTTTTTTTTATACAAAATTATTCACAAATGATATGGTAATTAGCTTTTCCAGCTGAGACCTAGTTACTATGACATAGTCATTATATTCATTCAGAAATATTTGCATTTGTAGCAAATGGTACATGTAAAAAAAAATAAAACAAGTATAAAAATATATTTACCCCACAATCAACATTTATAGTAAAACAAAACTATACAAGAGACCACTCTCGTAACCTTGTTTCGTATACCTATACTAAACACCTTATGGGCACAATTATATACGGTACTTATTATTGAAAATGTTAATTGTGAACAATTTCTACTGATCTTTTCTTAATTAGAGCATTTCTTAGATATGATGTGCTGGCAAAGATGAACTATCAGCTTCAGATGTGCCAACTTAAATGGAACCAGTTTTGGCCGATATAAGTTACGGCCACCACCTTTCAGGGCTGATATACATGTGTATCTGCCCCCAACCCGACCTGGAAGAGAAGAAAAATAAGTTCTATTATACTCACCTGCGGGGCGGTCCGATCTGAGGGGTGTCGCTGGTCCTGGTCTGGTGCCTCCCATCTTCATGCGATGCCGCCCTCCTGCTTGCTCCATGTGGATGACGCGTCCCTGCATCATCCACACAGTCTCCTTGGCATTGCGCTCCTGTGCATGCGTACTTCTCTGCCCTGTTGAGGGCAGAGTAAAACTACTGCAGTGCGCAGGCGCTGGGCCTCTCTGACCTTTGACGGCGCCTGCGCACTGTAGTACTTTACTCTGCCCTTAACAGGGCAGAGAAGTACGTCTGCGCAGGAGCGCAACACGAAGCAAGCAAGAGAACGGCATCGCATGAAGATGGGAGGCTCCGGACCAGGGCCAGCGACACCCCTTGGACCGGACTGCCCCGCAGGGGAGTATAATAAAAGTTATTTTACTTCTCTTTCTGGTTCGCCTCTCTATCAGGTATCGGCTTCCTTTACTTGTGTCTTACTAGGCATACTCAAATTTCTTGTTCCAATACATTTTGGAGACCCACAAGTTGCTTACGCCTATATTGGTGGCTTTCAACAATCCTTAGTGATGTCCAAAATTGGAGAACTCAAATATCTTCATACAGAAATACCTCCCCCTTAAATGGGGAAGCTGTAGATAAACCAAATAAACTTCATTCCTAAAGAATACCAAGGGATAGATAACATTTTTCGAATACTTTGCAGATAAGGCCTTAGAGAGCTGTTTATATAGAAAAATAATGGAGGCCACATCTGGACAGCCCTATTGTACTTGTACTTTCTGCTTATTTTTTTTTAACAGGATATTTGATATCTAGAATTAATATCCCCACCATAAAAGCTGAATGACTATGACCATACTAATATCGAATCATTCAGCCTTATTCATTGGAGTATTAAGATTGAAGGATTCATTCACTGTCAAAACAGGTTGTCACATGTCCAGAGGAATAATAACTAACCCAATGGTTCGTGAGGACTGTCAATCTAACTTCATTGGAAAAAAACAGCACCAATTAGTAAGTGTGCTACTGGTTTGATATAATATTGTCAAGGATAGTTTCCAAATCCGAATCAACACTCATAATATATTCATCCGGGCTTGTAATAGATCGGTGCATGACTGGCTTGACATGTTGCTGTCAGGTTGCGTAGGATGGAACTGAGAAAGGTAGTAGCCGGCTTGAGCAATACTGGAGCAAGAAGAGTCATCTATTGGATTTAATATCATCTGACTGGAATTAGTGTCAAATGCGTCTCGGTGATACGGTGATCCATAGGTGGTTACAGTAGACATAGTTGGGTAACTAGACTGTGAGATATTAGACATACGAAACGTATTAGTCAGACCTTTATCTGAACCGTATGTGGACTTTTGCAAAGTGTGATCATTGTTTGCTTGTACCATAGGGATAAAATCCAAAGTGTTAGCGGGAGGCTCTGGAGCTTTCCTCATCTGATAGCTTTTCTGTTCAGATATATTTATTGACGATGGGGTGCCTAGAGCAAATCCGAAATTCTGGCTATTAGATGCGTTGGGCGTCATGCTTGTATTTTGCCAATGAAAACTTTGAGCGCTTGGTGCTGTGGACACATTTCCTGTTTGCTGCAATGTTTGAATTTCAAAAGGGAACAGTGATGGACTGGACCTTGGCATGATATCGATTCCATTTTTTGGTTGCCTGCATGTCTCATTCATAACTGTTTCTGTGATGGGAAGAAAAAACAAAGTTTTAAGCCATGTTTTTCTTATCAACATAGCACTGTCTGAGATAGTAGATTAAAGAGGTTGTCCACATTTGGCACAAAAGTCTTCAATCACTCATATGACCTCACAGTGCGCACAACGCACTCTGTTAGGATTTCCCAGGGACGGCACCTCGCATTCCAACTAGACGTGTGCAGCCTTATTCAATGCAAGCGAAATTGAGCAATGCCATGTACGTCTGGTCAGAATGTGGCTGGGAAGAAGTATGCATATTGCATACATGCGGTCATACGGCCGCCTGTTCTCACCTCCAGCACCAGAGAATCCTAATAGCACGTGCTGTGCGCACTGTGAGGATTTACAAGTCTGCAGTCAGATGAGTGCAGACTTTCTTGCCAAACCTGGACAACCCTTTTAATAACATAAATAATGTATACCTCCAGTGATGGTGCTTCCTGCATTCTTTTTACTAAGGTAACCATACATTTAGCTTTGCAGGAGAGACTTCCAAGTATTGTCAGATTGCTAGGCATCCATCTTCCAGGGAGTATACCTTTATGCTAATTTTAGCTTTTGGGATGGACCCATATGCACCACTGGTTATGGTTGTCCATAGTTACTAGATTTATAATACATTTTACTATATAAAATCATGGATTTGATTAATTGTTACCAATAAAAGAAAACATAAACATCTACTGCAATGATATAAAATTCTCAGTTCAATACCTCTTTTTATAGGTCGATCCATGGCATGAAATGGTGGCATGCTCGGCTTTGTTGCTTTTTCCACTTGATGATTTTGAATAGAAACTACAAGAGATGAAGGACTTGATATTAATACTGACAGTAAGATTTGGAAAAGCTAAGACAACATATCTAGCTGTAGAATTACTATTGGTGACCATAATACTTTGACAAAGATATAAAAATATTCACATCCATCCAATTTTATTGATTTTTAAAGGTTACTGTTGAGTGTATGGGAGAAAAATGATTGGTAATGGTCATAGGGAAGCCAATGTTTGGAAGGCTTGTCAGACTTATTGAGTTATTGGTGCTGAATAGTATGGTCACCTTGTACTTTTATTTATTATTATTTATTCCATGTCGCTTTACATATGAAAAGGGAAAATATAGACAGATACAATAAACGTGTGCTAGACAAGAGACACACAAGTACAGAACGAGAGAGGACCCTGCCCGCGAGGGCTCACAGTCTACAGGGATGGGTGAGGATACACTAGGAAAGAGTAGAGCTGGTCGTGCGATGGTTCAGTAGACTGAGGATCATTGTAGGCTGTAGGCTTGTCGGAACAGGTGGGTCTTCAGGTTCTTCTTGAAGGTTTCCGTTGTTGGTGAAAGTCTGATGTTTTGCCGCAGGGAGTTCCAGAGTATGGGGGAAGCCCGGGAGAAGTCTTGTATGCGGTTGTGGGAAGAAGAGATGAGGGGGGAGTCGAGAAGGAGATCTTGAGAGGATCGAAGGTTGCGTGTGGGTAGGTAGCGGGAGACCATGTCACAGATGTATGGAGGAGAAAGGTTGTGGATGGCTTTGTATGTCATGGTTAGGGTTTTGAACTGAAGCCTCTCGGCAATAGGAAGCCAGTGAAGGGCCTGGCATAGGGGGGAGGCTGGGGAATAGCGGGGAGACAGGTGGATTAGTCGGGCAGCAGAGTGTAGGATGGACTGGAGTGGTGCCAGAGTGCTAGAGGGGAGGCCAGACAGTAGGAGGTTGCAGTAGTCGAGGCGGGAGATGATAAGGGCGTGCACTAGTGTTTTTGTGGTTTCATGGTTGAGGAATGAGCGGATCCGGGAAATATTTTTGATTTTGAGGCGGCAGGAGGTGGAGAGGGCTTGGATGTGTGGTTTGAAAGAGAGGGCAGAGTCCTTTATTTAATTTTCTATAGTGCCAACATGTTCTCAAGTTCCTGTCCTCACTGGGGCCAACAGTTTAATTTCCCTATCTCAGACATATGCAAAGGCCAATCAAACACACGGGAACACAGGGAAACATACAAACCCCATGCAGATATAGTCTTTGGTTGGATTTAAACCAAGGATCTCAGCGTTGCAAGGCAAAGAACTAACCACTGTACCAAATTCAGGCTGTAAAGGAATAATATTTTTATTTTTCAATAAGAATAATTTTGTGGCATCACTCACCAAAAAATTTCTGCAAAATATCCTCATTTTTTTTCTTCTTCTTAGCATAATGGTCTAAAAGGGGTCAAAACAAAAATAATTATTAATGCAACCTATATATGTATTCCATATTTCCTGATATATATATATACATATATATGTGTATATACATAAATATATCACAATACCGGGTAACACCGTACTTTCCTTCTCTGCTTTATCTAAAATAATCACTTAACCACTTTCATCAGAGTGATATACCACGCTTCATTTGTGTCTCCCTGGAACCTTCTGCCTCATACCATCCAACATATATAATCATATAAGAGCATGAAAACACTTCTTATGACAAGCATCTGTTATGCCGAACATGAGCAGATTGATATATAGTTTTATGAAAAATTATCCAGTATAACTTGTAAATAGTTAATGTAAGGCGTTGCCGACTTCTAGGACAACTCTTTCTCAATCTGAATGTTTGACCCCGTTAAAATAAAAACACCTATACTCGCCACCCATACCGGCGCCATTCCAGAAGCATCGGTCCTTGCATTTCCGGGGCTCCTGTGAGGTTGTTATGTCATGTGGGCCTTGTGCGAAATCATCACTGGCTTCACTGTCCTCTCCTTCAGATATATACAGTAAGTAATCAAGAGGAAGTGAGCGGCCAGACACAGCTCTCGCTTCCTCTTGATTACTTATACATCGGAATGAGGGGACAGTGAAACCGGCGATGATTGGACATAATTTCACATGAGCTCTGGGAATGCGAGTGCTGACACCGCTTGAATGGCACCCGCACGGGAGGTGAGTATAGGTGTTTTTATTTTAAACATTCAGATGGAGAAGGGGTTTTCCTAGTAGTAGACAGCCCCTTTAAATTCCTTAGGAGTCGAGGGTGGTGCTATTTAGGGACTGACATCATTTTAAATATGTGCTTGTAGACATATTGTAGCTGTTAGGTACTAATTAGCACTGCCACCAGACTACCAAGAGTAGAATAAGCTCAACTAGTAGCCATGGGTAGTTAGGGCTGATTCTCTACTCCAAGAGTCAGCTCCTCTTTCAAAGGTGCCTCAAGTTGACAGTTTGAAGTATGTCACTTAATACCTTGGCAGACATTTACAAAAAAAAGTCTTGTGTCTAGTATTTAATAACTTTCAAGTGAGCTGAGCTAAACCGCAATACCAAACATAATGCATAGACAAGATTGGTGCTATTTTGGGAGAAAACAAGCAATCCCTTTTTCCTAATTGCCCTTGTATACTGGAACCTTATATGTTATCTCACTTAATGTATTAAGATCGTAATGAATAAAACTGTAAAAAAATTAAATGGAAAAAGCAGAATTTACCACATTGTACCATTTGGGAGATACACAAGAGCTGAAATGTGTGAAAAACATAGAAAATAAAGTTGTTTTTGTTCCAGCATATTACCTTCCTTCCTTTCACAAGGAATGTATCGGAAGTCCATAGGTTCACTGACTTCTTGGTCGGATGGTCTTCTAAGCTGCATTTTCACTGTTGTGACTTCAGTGATATCAAAGGGAAATAGAGGGGTTCTAAACACTATAGCAACTTGACGGTGCACATCTGCTTGTCCAAATTGTCCTTTATCCTCCCAAGTACTGGTGAAAAATCGAACCTCAATGTCATCTATGTATAGGGGTATAAAAAGAGCAAATGAGAACTAGAGCTAGTATATGTACTTGGTTCATCTCAAGTTTTCGTTAGGTGGCCCTCTTCTGTTTTCTCTTTTCCCAGATTAGATTGATTGACAGTTCTCTCCCCATTTGCTTATAGGAAGGGACCTCTCAATCAAGTCAAGAACATCCGGAGGAGCCGGAAGGAAGCAACCCGCTGGAGACAGCTACCATGCTCAGAATTGTATTGTCCATTTTTTAAGCAGAAAAAGACAAAGATATTCATGACACAAACAGATCTGTATGTAGCTAGATAGTAAAAGTGAAAACTGCACCTTTTTGAACTTTATCGCATAACAAGAATATTTCCTCTCCTCCGGCTGCACTGCCGCAGTTCTTATTTACTCGGCAGATCCGAAGTTCTGCAGTATTAGGAGCACCTGGAATGATAAATTAGTTTCCATGATAAGTTACAAGAAAGTAAAACAGGTAAAATGCTGAGGAGGTCGTCAAAATTGTACAGTAAATCAGATTTTTTATTACATTTTGGCTGCCAGTTTGTGCATTTTCTAGAGAACTTACGGTTGTCATAAATTGGGTTGGACACAACTGGATGTAAAGCTCTGGTGTAATTGCCATGCTCATCAGCAAGAAAAACTTGGAAGCACAATCGTACAACATTTAGGTCGTAATCCTCGATTGTCAGCAGCTGGTCATCTCGCACTGTGGAGGAGAAGAAATATTGTGTAATATCACCTAAATGTTTTCTTTTACTTCATCAGATGTTATGCAAATTGGTGATACATTTTGAAGTCTTTACTGGAGACTAGAGTTGAGCGGAATCGGTCGGCGAATCTGAATTTGCCATATTCATGCCATATGGGTACCCTATTCGTGCCGAATTTATGTTTGACGATCGATTCCGAACTTATTCGGTCATTTCTACTCCCATTGACGCCAATGACGTTTGGCGAATATTGCAAATACAATATTCGCCGTTGATCGTAATCCGAACCGAATTTTTAAATATTCGACTCAACTCTACTGGAGACCTATCAGAAAAGATATATAATATCTAAATGGCTCCATTACTGTATCTTAAAATGCAAAAAAAATCATTGTTTATTGCTTCCTTATGGCCCCTTAGGCTAGGTTCACAGAATTTTTTGGAGAAAGATATTAAAATGGATCCATTCCAAAATCCATATAACAAAATGCTTCAAATACTTTTTGAATACCCTTCAATGTAAAATCATCTTTGCTGTTCGAGTGACTAGTTTTTTGAGTGTTTTTTTTTTCCTGCACCTCGCCAAGGTAAAAAAGTGACATGCTACTTCTTTGAGGTTATTAAGACCCCATGATGAGTGTTTGGTGAATTTTGATGCTGCATAATTTTTCTGCAAAAAAATGCAATGTCCTTGCGGTTCCAGAAAAATTAATTTTATTTATAAAAAAAATCTCATCCCCACTGTATTTCTTTTTAAACCGAGAAAACTAACCTGTGGTGCGTTTTTTTAAATCTGCAATATGTCAATTTCTCTTGCAGATACACTGACACTGAGTTTTATGCTCAGATTTTCCCCATAGAATTGCATTAGATGCATATACGCATGCAATCTGCACATGACTGTGTCAAAGCCCAAATACAAGGAAGTATCGAAAACAAAACCGCTTATTTAAAACATGACATACCAAAAAGAGACAAAAAACAGGATTTTGGTTGCTTACCGTAAAATCTGTTTCTCGGAGCCTTCATTGGGGGACACAGCACCATGGTTTCCTGTGTCCCCCAATTAAGGCGATAGAGAAAACAGGATTTTGGTTGCTTACCGTAAAATCTGTTTCTCAGAGCCTTCATTGGGGGACACAGGAAACCATGGTGCTGTGTCCCCCAATTAAGGCGATAGAGAAAAAAGCATTAACAAAAACGCAGTGGAAAAAAAAAAACATTTTCCCTAATTGGTGCAGAAATACTATAGAAAATCTGAAACATCAAAAACTCAGCAATTACTCCTTGTGGGAACATAGACTGAAGTGGATTCCTCATGGAATCTGCTCCGAATATGACACTGCTAATTAACCCTTAATGACCAAGCCATTTTGTAGGTTAAAGACCAGGCCAATTTTTACAATTCTGACCACTGTCTCTTTATGAGGTTATAACTCTGGAACGCTTCAACGGATCTTTGCGATTCTGAGATTGTTTTCTCGTGACATATTGTACTTCATGATAGTGGTAAAATTTCTTCAATATAACTTGCATTTTTTTTATAAAAAAACGGAAATATGGCAAAAATTTTGAAAATGTTGCAATTTTCAAACTTTTAATTTTTATGCCATTAAATCAGAGAGATATGTCACAAAAATTAGTTAATAAATAACATTTCCCACATGTCTACTTTACATCAGCACAATTTTGGAACCAAAATTTTTTTTTGTTACAAAGTTATAAGTGTTAAAAGTTGACCAGCAATTTCTCATTTTTCCAACAAAATTTACAAAACCATTTTTTTTAGGGACCACCTCACATTTGAAGTGAATTTGAGGGGTCAATATGACAGAAAATACCCAAAAGTGACACCATTCTAAAAACTGCACCCCTCAACGTGTTCAAAGCCACATTCAAGAAGTGTATTAACCCTTTAGGTACTTCACAAGAATTGAAGCAATGTGGAAGGAAAAAATGAACATTTAACTTCTTTTCCCAAAATTTTTCTTTCGACACAATTTTTTTAAATTTTGTCAAGGGTATCAGGAGAAAATGAACCACAATATTTGTTGTACAATTTCTCCAGAGTACACCCATATACCATGTGTGGGGGTAAACCACTATTTGGGCGCATGGCAGAGCTCGGAAGGGAAGCAGCGCCATTTGACTTTTTTGGCTGGAATTGAGATTGGACGCCATGTCGCATTTGGAGAGTCCCTGTGTGCCTAAACAGTGGAAACCCCCCACAAGTGACCCCATTTTGGAAACTGGACCCCTCAAGGAACTCATCTAAATGTGTTGTGAGAGCTTTTAACCCCAAGGGCTTCACAGAAGGTTATAACGTAGAGCCGTAAAATTAAAAAATCATATTTTTTCCACAAAAATGATCTTTTCATCCCAATTATTATTTTCCAAAGGATAAAAGGACCCCAAAAGTTATTGGGCAATTAGTCCTGAGTACGCTGATACCCCATATGTGGGGGTAAACCACTATTTGGGCGCATGGCAGAGCTCGGAAGGGAAGCAGCGCCATTTGACTTTTTTGGCTGGAATTGAGATTGGACGCCATGTCGCATTTGGAGAGTCCCTGTGTGCCTAAACAGTGGAAACCCCCAGAAGTGACCCCATTTTGGAAACTAGACCCCCCAAGGAACTTATCTAAATGTGTTGTGAGAGCTTTTAACCCCCAAGCGCTTCACAGAAGGTTATAACGTAGAGCCGTAAATTAAAAAATCATATTTTTGTTCCACAAAAATGATCTTTTCATCACAATTTTTATTTTCCAAAGGATAAAAGGACCCCAAAATTTATTGTGCAATTAGTCCTGAGTACGCTGATACCCCATAGGTGGGGGTAAACCACTATTTGGGCGCATGGCAGAGCTCGGAAGGGAAGCAGCGCCATTTGACTTTTTTGGCTGGAATTGAGATTGGACGCCATGTCGTATTTGGAGAGTCCCTGTGTGCCTAAACAGTGGAAACCCCCCACAAGTGACCCCATTTTGGAAACTAGACCCCCCAAGGAACTTATCTAGATGTGTGGTGAGAGCTTTGAACCCCAAGGGCTTCACAGAAGGTTATAACGTAGAGCAGTAAAATTAAAAAATCATATCTTTTCCACAAAAATGATCTTTCCACCCCCAATTGTTATTTTCCAAAGGGTAACAGGACCCCAAAAGTTATTGTGCAATTTGTCCTGAGTACGCTGATACCCCATATGTGGGGGTAAACCACTATTTTGACGCATGGCAGAGCTCGAAAGGGAAGTAGCGCCTTTTTCAAATGCAGACTTTGATGGAATGGTCTGTGGGTGTCATGTCACGTTTGGATAGCCCTGATGTGCCTAAATAGTAGAAACCCCCACAAGTGACTCCATTTTGGAAACTAGACCCCCCAAGGAACTTTTCTAGATGTGTGGTGAGCACTTTGAATCCCCAAGTGCTTCACAGAAGTTTATAACGTAGAGCCGTGAAAATAAAAAAAATCATATTTTTTTCCACAAAAATAATCTTTTTGCCCCAAATTTTTATTTTTATAAGGGTAACAGTAGAAATAGGACCCCAAAAGCTATTGTGCAATTTGTCCTGAGTACGTTGATATCCCATATGTGGGGGGGAACCACTATTTTGACGCATGGCAGAGATCGGAAGGGAAGGAGCACCGTTTTTAAATGCAGACTTTGATGGAATGGTCTGCGGGTGTCATGTCGCGCTTGGAGAGCCCCTGATGTGCCTAAACAGTAGAAACCCCCACAAATGACCCCATTTTGCAAACTAGACCCCCCAAGGAACTTATCTAGATGTGTGGTCAGCACTTTGAACCCCAAGGGCTTCACAGAAGTTTATAACGTAGAGCCGTGAAAATAAAAAAATCATATTTTTTTCCACAAAAATGACCTTTTTGCCCCCAAATTTTTATTTTTATAAGGGTAACAGGAGAAATAGGACCCCAAAAGCTATTGTGCATTTTGTCCTGAGTACGCTGATACCCCATATGTGGGGGGGAACCACTGTGATCGCCTTACTGCGATCTTTGGGAGGCACAATGAACAAATCTACAAAAGGTGAAGAATTGGTTTTCTTTTTTACGCCATTCCTCGTGCGGTATTAGTGATTAGGCGACTTTATTCCTCGGATCGGTGCGATTACAGCGATACCAGATTTACACCCTTTTTTCAAGTTTAGCTTCTGTCACACACTAAAAGATGCTTTTTTTTGGAATAATTTTTTGTAAGAAATTTTTGCATCGCCGTATTTTAAGAGCTATAATTTTTCCATATTTCGGCCGACAGAGTTATCTGTGGGCTTATTTTTTGCGGGACGAGCTGACATATTTATTGGTACCATAATCGGGCACATAACGTTTTTTGATCGCTTCCTATTCCGATTTTGGTGGAAGCAGAATGAACAAAAAACAGCAATTCAGGAATTGTTTTTTTTTTTTTATTTTTTTTCCCCGTTCCGCGTGTGGTAAAATTGATAAAGCAGCTTTATTCTTCGGGTCACTACGATTACAGCGATACCTCATTTATATATTTTTTTTATGTTTTGGCGTTTTTTACACAATAAAGAATTTTATAGAAAAAATAATTATTTTGCATCAGTTTATTCCGTGAGCTATAACTTTTTTATTTTTTCGCTGATGATGCTATATAGCGGCTTGTTTTTTGTGGGACAAGATGACGTTTTCAGCGGTACCATGATTATTTATATCTGACTTTTTGATCGCGTGTTATTGCACTTTTTCCAAGCGGTATGATGATACGGCTTGGAAAAAGTATAATTTACTACTTTTTTGTGTTTTTTTTTTTTACGGCTTTCATTGAAGGGGTTAACTAGGGTTACGCTTTTATAGATGGGATTTTTACGGACATGGCGATACCAAACATGTGTGTTTTTTGTTTTTTATTTTTTTTATTACATAAAAATGTGTATTTTTTAGGGGATTTTTTTAAAATTATTTTTTAATATTTTTTTTACAATTTTTTTTAAAAAATGATTTTTTTTAACTTGTCCCTTTATGGGACTTTCACTTTTTTTACTTTTGATTGCAGTTACAATGCATTGCAATGCTCTAGCATTGCAATGCATTGTACCTATGGGGAAAGCTGCTGTGACATGATCACAGCAGCTTCCTGTAGCTAAATGACCCGGAGGTTGTCATGACAACCCCCGGGTCATCAAGGCAGAGATTGGGCCCTGCAAATACAGTGCAGGGTGCCGATCTGAGGCAGAGGGAGCTCCCGACCCTCTGCCTCCCCCCCTGAGCTCTACGATCGCGCTGGATCGCAGCAGTCAGGGGGTTAACAGCCAGGGGCGGTGGGGGCTCCGCTCCTGGCTGTCAGTGCAGGAAGCCTGGCCACTGCAGCGCCGGCTCCTGCACTGATCGCGCTGGGGAAGCTGAAATTTCAGCTTCTCCTGCGCGATCGCTGCTGTGTTTGGTCAGTCAGATTGACTGACCAATCACAGCGCTGTGGGTGCGGGGACCGGCGGCAAAGGTCCCCGCACCGCTTGCCGTGCCTGTCAGCTGTCTGTGACAGCTGTCGGCACTGATCTACCACTGCGTGTCTACACGCAGTGGTAGATCAAAGGCATGACGTGCATAGTCCGTCCTGGTGCCGGAACTGGCACCTTGCCATGACGGACTGTGCACGTCAGTGGACATTAAGGGGTTAAAAAGGCTACAAAACAGTGTGTAGAGGAAAACGCTTCAAAAACCACTTCAGAAAAAAAAATTGTCAGAGTTTTTTCACCTTTAAGAATACTCCATGTGAACCTAGCCTAACTGATAGGCCTAAAGCCTGAGGCTGCACTGCTGAGAGACTCCGATGTGATTCTCTGCTCAAGTACAATGGGAAGTAACCCTATAGAAACAAAATAATCTTGGTGGGATTCTGATCAACCAGTGTTATTGGGACAGACATCTGTGAATATCCAATCTTTCCTTCAGCCGCCATGTTCAGTACAGGACCAGATATCATTGTATTGTATTGAAAATGTCGTCCCAGCTCCTACTGAATTAAAAGTGTTTCTGACCCAAAGGGCAGGACGCTCCATTTCTGTAGGGCTGCTGAAAGGAATTAACGTCTTGGTTTTTATTAAAGAGACTTCGTTTGGATCTTATTAGCAAAAGTATCTAAAAGAGATGGTCTCCATGATATCCATAGCAACCATTCAGAGCACAGCTTTCATTTTGAAAACTGCTCTGGTAAACTGTAAGCTGTAATATGATTGGTTGCTATAAGCAACAAATGCAGTTTTTCTTCTAGATAGATCTGCACCACGTCCTCACCAATATCAAACCTCTTGGTGCCCATTCACCTTACATACTGAACACTGGGCTAGCATCTAGTCCTCACAGACTCTCCCATTCATGCCCATACCTGTTTCTTTAATTGTGAGAGGCAGTGGCGTAACTTGAAGCTCATGGATGGGCCCCAGTGCAAAATCTCCACTGGGGCCCTCAATTATTGCAAGTCTTTAATATAATTGGTCTTTTCATACAGGCCAAAGGGACTTTTTGGTTCCGTTAGGCTTCAGGGCCCGGTGTGCGAATGCAACGCCTTCGCCTATTGTAGTTACACCCCTGGTGAGAGGGATGCAAACTGCTACTGTATACCACAAGGCACTGGCTTAATTTAGAACAGCTGTCTAACATAGAAACTGGTCCCATGACATCCAAAATTGGCAAATTTTATTTAATATGACTCTCTTGGAAAAAAACCCGCTGCCGTATAATTGGTTGCTATGGGCAGTAAGGCCAGGATGCCTTGATAGGCTGGTTTCACACATCCGACTTTCAGGGTTCAAGTATGGACCCCGATGTTCAGGTGAGGAGACCCACGGCTGGTGGGAACTTCGTGGCCCGTACTCGGACCATGAATGTCAGAAATGTGAAAACAGCCGTAGATAGTTTTGGTACATGAGGCACTGCTTCTTTTGTTCATTTTTACTGTGTATCCACAGTTCATTCACCAATAATACCAAGTTTAGAAGTGCACAAAAAAGTCAATGGAAAAAAAAGCAACTAGTGATCAATACTGACTCATTTATGGCAATAACAGGACTTTCTGAAATTTGTGTGAATAGCATAGGTGGCATTTCTCAAAGGTAAAATAAAGGAAAACACCTTTCCATTGAGGTTTTATCATAATGTTGGGTCCTCCCACATGGTATCAGATTTGGAGATGCTTTGCTACCCTGGGATGGGCTCTGAAACTCAAAATGTGTTCAGTCACAAGCTGAAGCTATTTTATCAACTTCAAGAGAACTGTTGACGCGTTCTATTGTTTCCACTGGTCCATGTCGCTTCTCTCTATTTATCAGATATGTACAAAGCAAACTACCGTACATACGACTCTCACCAGACTGACTGTTCCCACCAAACACACGATCCAGGTAGATTTACAACAGTGCAAAGTGGGGAAATGGGCGTATATATATTCTCAAACTAATAGTTTGAAAATTTGGAAAGGTCGTTTGGCGCCGATCGCTCGCACTTTGGAAGGCAAGCAGGGCTGACTAAGTCTTGTCTGCACACAACTGTGAGGACGTGTGCAAAATCGTCAGATATCTAGCATGTGTCCTATGCTAATGATCGTGCATGTGTTCTGGCAGGTATATCTAGAAGCGACATCATCAGTGATGCTCACCAATGCAGGAGTGAGTGATGCTTAGCAACCCCTTTAATATTTTCTATTTTCCCCAGACACATTGGCACTTTGTGCATGGACTATATTGAGGTAGTGCAGCTGAGTCCTAGGGGGATAATATTTGTAATAAAGGGGCTAAACTGCAATACTAGAGACCACCCATGCTCAAAGTAGTATTGTTTCTAGACAACCCTTAAAAGAGGGTTTCTTGTTTCATAAAAAAAAATAATAATAATATAAAAAAATGCAGCAAATGTTATTAAACAAAATAAATTAGAACATGCAACTCTTCAATCTCGTGCTGATTCGCTATAAGAAGCCCTCTAGCTCTCCTTAGGTCATTGTTTCAGAGCAGTCAGCATGTGATTGCTGCAGCCAATCAGTACATGGGCCAGTCGTTTGTCATACTTACTGGCATCACTGCTCAGTACTGAGGCATTTAAGTACTACTGATTGACTCCAGCAATAAGACATTCTCTGCTTGTGGAAAACTGGAAAAAGATCTAGAGGATCATGTGAGCATCTTGGTGGTTGGATCTGCAGAGCACTGAATATTGTTTTTGTATTCTTTTATATATATTCTAATCGAGGGAGGATTATGCTTTTTTATATGTCTATGGGATATAGGCTCCTACAAACAGGTTGCTGGAGTGCTGGTTAAGATGACTTAAAGGGGTATTCCCATCTCCAAGATCCTGTCCAAATATGTAGTAGGTGGAAGAACAATAATATTAGCAAATATCTCCAATTAGAAATGTAGTATAGTTTTTCTGATTTGCTATGTCTCTCTCCTCATGTGCAGGCATTGCAGGACCTTAGGTATCCATGGTTACATCCACAGATATAGTGACAGGTAGCTAGTTGCTAGTGGTCGTAACCATGGATACCTAAGGTCCTGCAATGCCTGAACATCAGGAAGGAGACATAGCGAATCAGAAAAACTATACTACTTTTCTAATTGCAGGTATTTGCTAATATTATTATTATTATTACACCTACTACATATTGGGATAGGATCTTAGAGATGGAATACCCTTTAAAGTGATGGATATAGTTTATATAGTGGATAAGTGGTATCAGGGTCCCTTTAAACTCTGCTAGCTGATATCTACGTGGGTATATTGTTAGTGTGTTACCATCCTTGTCATTAGTGCCCATACGTTGAAAGGTGGGCCATCCCTTGAAAGGGTTGTTCACCTGTTCAATGTTGGCCAATATTGTAAAAACGAGCAAATCTTCAATTTACTTGTTATTAAAAATTCTAACTTTTCTCTAGAGTGGAGTGATTTTTGGTTTTATTGTTTCCTGCTTTTTGCCCAGGTTACATACTCTCTTTAGCAAAACACTGCACAGAAGCGGACTAGATTACCATAGAGCATTGTTAGCTCCTGATCTGCCCAGATTCAGTGCAACTGCACTCCTCCGAAGCAGCATCAGGGAGCGCACAGGTCAGTGGTCAATCTGTCAATCAAGCAGGAGAGTGGGGAGCAGAGGGCTCCTGAAGAATGAAGAGGAGACAACCCATGTAAGACTACTGTGTCACAAATGTCTTGGAAAGTTGAGTAGCTTAGTTTTTTAGCTTTTATGTCTATGTTAAGAATGTAACTAATGTGGCTGAAAGGTAGTGTCACCAACGTGTGAAATGTGTGGGCATTGGAGGATGATTCAGCCCACAATATATTCCTCTATCACAATTGTCAGCCCTTTTGAGGTTAATATTAGTATTTAAAATCATATAGTATTAAAAATTGACATGATAAATTTATATAGATAAATAGCTTCCCAGACATAAATAAATATAGGTGGAGAAGGAGATACCCACGTGTGTAAGAAGGTGCTGTGGTAAGCCTACCCAGGATGCGATTTTTAGATATTAAAGGTCAATAAATGTCCCATGCAGAATTTATGGGGGAGAATTATAAAACCGCAACCAGGCACATTCCAGGCTTTATTCTGTCCTAGGCCCAGGCACACTGTGCTGCTATGTGTTGCCTCTGTACAAAACAGTTTTTTTTCCCCTTTGAGGATATCTAAAACTGCAGTCAATGAAGTGAGCTACGATCTTTTAATCTGATGGAAAAAAACTGTATAAAATTAGAAACACGCAATGTGGCCCCATAGAATATTATACTAGGAGCATGGGGCAAATGTGCAAGAAAAGTAAAGAGAATTCATTGAATGTGGCTGCTCCTCTCCAGTGCTCCGATTTAGGACATCCTTCAATAGTTTGATAATTTCTTTGTGGGATGATATTCCACTAGTATTTATACCTGTCATTCTGTTTATGATGATTGATTGGGGCTATACACTCGTTTTTATACCCTTTCTTTCACCCACCCACTGGCATGGCCTCTGGTATGCAGTCTTATTATTCATTCAGTTCCTTAATTATCGTGCTATGATTGATGAGCAAATATTAGGGCCACTAAAGGCGCATTTACATCTATTGACTGCATTCATTAAATGACCACCGATCAGCTATATACAAGCCGATCGGTGGAATATGTCTACAGGTTTTTGCTATGTAATCTGACAGCAGCATGCAGTAGGGACAGAGACCCTGATTCCAGTGATGTGTAACTTAGTTTACTGGGTGCAACAGTTATGGTAGAATCACAGTTTTCTCTGTTGCAGATTTAGCAGAGCTGAAAGGTTGAACTGTGTATAATTCCCGCTCACACCCCAGATTGTCACTATGCTATATATGTACACAGAAAGCTGACAGAGAGCTGCTAATCAGTGCTAAAGGCGGTGATAGACCAGGATGCACAAGGCCAGTTGTCATTTAATGATAATCTCCTGCTGATAAATCACTAATTGTATTGAAACAGTAAAACACAGCCCATTAAAGGGAATCTGTCACCCCATTTTTCATATATAAGCTGCAGCCACCGCCATCAGGGGCTTATCTACAGCATTCTGTAATGCTGTAGATAAGCCCCCGATGTAACCTGAAATATAAGAAAAACGAGTTATAATATACTCACCCAGGGGGCGGTCCAATGCGGTCCGGTCCGTTGGGCGTCGCAGGTCCAGGTCCGCCACCTCCCATCTTCTAGCGATGACGTCCTCTTCATTGCTTCTGTCACGCTCCTGCGCAGGCGTACTTTATCTGCCCTGGTGAGGGCAGAGCAGAGTACTGCAGTGCGCAGACGCTGGACCTCTCTGACCTTTCCGCTCGCCTGCGCATTGCAGCACTCTGCTCTGCCCTCAACAGGGCAGATAAAGTACGCCTGCGCAGGAGCGCGACAGAAGCAATGAAGAGGACGTCATCGCTAGAGAATGGGAGGCGCCGACCCCGGACCTGCAACGCCCATCGGACCGGACCGCATTGGACCGCCCCCTGGGTGAGTATAATATAACTCGTTTTTCTTATCTTTCAGGTTACATAGGGGGCTTATCTACAGCATTACAGAATGCTGTATATAAGCCCCTGATGGCGGTGGCTGCAGCTTATATATGAAAAATGGGGTGACAGATTCCCTTTAAGTGACACATCCCTGTTATCAGGCTTTCTTACACTACATCATGGTGCTCTCAGAAAACCTAGCAACATTTTCCCTTTATTGCCCTATTTAAACAGGTTGACCAGAATTCTCGGCAGCACAACTGCTTACACAGGATTATATGCTGCTGACAATGATGAATTTATTGCAGGCATGAAAGGAAGATTCAATCACCCAATGAAAGCTTGTTCCCGATCTGCTTGTCGAAATGGGCCATTATACAGAACTTGGGCTATCAACTATCAAACACCATTTTATGGTTTTGACTTTTTCTTTAAAATGTTATTTACTTATATAAGTGAATTTTTTTCACACCCCGATATAAATGTGTAAACCACTCATGGGGGGATGGAGGGCTTGGCTGCAGTCCAAGTCAGTTCTCTGGCAGACTAGTTACATTCAACTTCAACAAAACACAGATTCACCCTCTTTTCTAATTATTTGTCATGGCAGATAAATAACAGAGAAGGGTACAGGCTTAACTATTGAAATAAGCCAGCCAGCCCCCTTCACGCATAGCAATGATGATGTACCAAACACTTTCTTGTGTCAAACACGAGTTGTAAGTGGAGCTGCTAGGACCCACATTGATTGCTGATGATGGGAACACCTTTGGAAATACAAATATTGTATTTGTACACTCTTTGTATAAGAAAAATAGGTAAAAATAATTGCAGTTTTTGACCCATTCTTCTACTCCATCCATCTGTAGTCTGCTTCAACGGAACAATGGGAAAAATTTCTACAATGTATCTTAGATGTTCTTTATATCCTAGATCTCCCTACAATAGGTTAGGATGAAATGGTGAACCCACACAATAAAAGGATTGTCCACATGCTTTTAGCTGTGTAATTCTTGTCATGTAACCAAAGGAATACCAAACCTAATGCTTCCATGAGCCGAAATGACGCAATAGCTGAGTCAGCGGTGCTTACATTGACACTATCAGAAAATACAACTGGTAGATAGGACTGTAATCATTTAACCTTCGAACTCTTAATCGCTGCACATTGCACTTCTTCTTTTGAGATATCCGTATGAACTATTTGCTCTATAGTATAGTTCCTATAGTTATCAGTAAATCAGTCTCACTTCCTCTTCTTCTGAATATATCACAGTCTATTGCTATAAACGTTTCCACATGCATTAGACTAAAGTTGATGAAAATGAACGATTATAACCATAATAAACCATCTAGGAGATTTAATAACGAATTCTAGTTTTGGCCGTACAATGCCACATCACTATCATCTAAAAATATAGCTGCACGTTTTTTAAATCATCTGAGAGTTGGTAGTGCACAATTCATCTTTTATTCTTTCTTGTTCTAGGATATTTCCAGTCCCCAGAAAGATCCATTATCTTTGCCCAGTGTCCTTGACTCTGTGACCAGTCTAAATGACCCTAATGGCCGGTAAGGACTAAATTATGAATGTCTGCATCCGTGAATCTTTCATTTACCAACCAATTTTTTATTCAACGCTTTAACCTATTGTTGTTACCTAATCTGTGTGCCCACCATTACCTATAGGCCACAACACACATAGGTCATGGATTCAACATACAGTGATTTTCTAACAAAAATTGCTCTACATTTGATATTACAAAAGTGCTATGACTTGAATGACATTTCCAATCTACAGCTGCTGCGTTTCTTTGTACAGTACATGTGTGTGCCTTGATATCCATTGTAAGCCTTTATCACACCTTCCAGAACAAATCTGACTTTTTATTAACTACAATTCTCATTGTGTATGTGTAAAAAGGTTAAAGGGAATCTGTCAGTAGTTTTTTTCTTTTTAATCTGAGATTAGCATTATGTAGCGCAAGAGAGCTTGATTCCAGGGATGTGTCACTTATTAAGCTGTGCATGCTAGTTTTTACATAATCAGTGTTATATTAGCAGGAGATTATCACTGCCTGACTAGGTCTCACATGCAGTCTAGTCAGGCTAATCTGTGTAACCCCGCCCTCACCAATGATTGGCTGCTTGCTGACAATGTATAATGTACACAGGAGCACAGTGGTGGGGGCGGGGTTATACTCAGCTCAGTATTCTGACCACTGCTGCGTTTACTACAGTGAAAACAGGGATTTTATCAAAACTTCACCAAGTATCCAAGTAAATGACATATAGCTGCAATCAGTCCCTCTGCCCGTACGTCATGCTGCCTTCAGATTACATAGCAAAAACCTGCTGACAGATTCCCTTTAAGGAGAACAGTGTACGTTTTAATCTTTAATTTTGGGCTTTTCATTCAGTCCCATCACCTCCTAGCTTTGCAGTCTTCGTTTACAAACATTTGTGACAGAATTGCTCTAAAAAGCTCTCTCAATAAGCGCATAGTCCTGTATTAGGATGTCACCATTGTAACAAATCAGTTTGTGGAATCTCGTGCCTATTAAATATTCCGCCATCACCTAATCACCTATTCTTGGTATTATTGAAAAGTGGAAGCGTTTAGGATACAAAGCAACTCAGCCAGAAAGTGGAGACCACGTAAAGTTACAGAGCGGGGTCAATATTCAGAATTGAGAGTCCTCAGTGGTTGATACCTTTTAATGGCTAACTGAAAAGATGGCAACAAATTACAAGCTTTCGAGACTACTCAGGTCTCTTCATCAGGCATTGACTAATACAAAATCTGAAAAATCACATATTTATGCACAACACAGCACAGAAAAAATGCGGGGTCAACGAGTTCTGAGGTGCACAGTGCCTAAAACACTCTGCTGACTCCAGAACTGCAGTCCTCCAAACCTCCTGCGACCCTGACGTCAGCACAAAAACAGAGCATCATGAGATAGGTTTTCTTGGCCGGGCACCAGCACGAAAGTCTTATATCACCCAGCACAATGCCAAGTGTTGGATACGGTGATGTAGAACATGCTGACACTGGACTGTGGAGCAGTGGAAAAGTGTCCTATGGCGGATCAGACTTCTCTATCAGGCATCCTCGGATTGGTGAATGCTAGAAGAACATCACCTGTCTGACCACACTGTGTCAGCTCTAAAGTTTGGTGGAGGAGGGATAGTGCTGTGGGTTATTTTCCAGAGGTTGGCCTCTTTAGCTCCAATATAAGGACATCTTCAATACCTTTGTCTATGCAGTATGTATATACAGTGTTAGACTGAAGAACATTAGGCCCACCAGAGGATTTGATTCTGAGGGCCCACCTTTCTCCTCCACTGAAAAGCCCCATAGCAACTGCAAGGTTTGCACTATGAACTCTTCTGAAGGAGAAGCCAGGGCCCACCGGAGGATTCTCTGGTTCTCTGGTGGGCCAGTCCAACCTTGAATATAATATATATATATATATATATATATATATATATATATATATATATATATATATTATTATGCTTTCCTTATGCAGGGACATAGCTGGGTAGAATCTGAATATTTGGATCTTAAAATAGATGTAAAGTTGACAGATGCCCATGTGAATGGTATTGTTATCAACTGCACAAACCAAGGGAGCCTTGTCTAAAAAACTGGAACATACAAAAAGTGGCTGATAATGGGGGTTAAAAAAATAGATGTGGTTACTACACTTTTTGCCTGCATAGTTTTTTTTTTCTATTGTAAATGATATTTGGTATGTTTCATGAGAACCTGCAGCTTGTGATCACTTTACATCTCCTACTTTGGTGGTTTATGACAGCGCAGCCATTCTTAGTACTAACAAATGTTCACAATGAGATTGTTTCTTTTTTCTAGATAAAAATTTTTAGCTCTTGGTAAAAAGTTATTTCGAACCTATATTGTTCATCTGGGCTTAAAGGGAAGCCATCAGCTCAGAAATACTATCTATGGGCACCAAGATACAAAGCAGGAAAAGCTGAACAGACTGAGAATAACTCATATTTATTCATTTTAATCCCTGCTCTTCCTTTATGTAGTCCCCCTACTGGACTCCAGCTATCTCAATGCACAGCTATACGGGCAAGGTTATCTATCTCTGAATAGGAGACGCCTATTGGACGGAGAATCCTGTTAATAGGAGACTAGTCCTGCCCACTGGACTCCTAAGCCTAGAAGGTGTAAGGATTTGTCACGATTCCACCACTCAGGTGTCGTAAGGACGCTGTGAATGACAGCTCTGCCCTCTTATGGGATCGAGGGCTGGCTGAGCAGTCAGGATTGTGAGTGACAGCTCAACTGCCCAATCTGAGGCAGAGGTGTGAGTATTTTGAGTAACAGCTCAGCTGTCCTATCTGATTGATCAGTGTGATCTCCTCCAGATCCCATCTGTTCTGGGTGATTACAGGGTTATTTAGCACGCTGGCAATGGTTAGATATTTGCCAATTGTAGCTTTGCTGAAGTGGTGTGTGTTAGCTTTGTGCTCTGATCTTGGTTGCTGACCTTGGATTTACCCCTTTATCTTGATCTGCTACCTTCCTATTATGAGCCCTCTTGTTACTGACCCCAGACCTCTTGACTATCCCGTCTCACAGCAAGTCCTTGAGTAGTGACTAGCATCACCTTGAGTAGTGATTAGCGTCACAGGATTAAAATGAATAAAACATGAGTTATATTCAATCTTTTCCCATAAAACAGTTTATCAACCTGCTCTAAAACCGATTGGACTACATGGACAACATGTCCAGCTCCTTTTCATCAAAGTGTCAACCATATTCACAGTAGTGGCCAGTAAATGTCTTTTGCTGCAAACCTGTCGACAAGCTGGATTATTGATGATGAAAATTCCAGAGTTTTACTGTTACTTTAGTTAAATGGATATATAATAAAGGGAGAAGCAAAAATTAGCATTCCCCCTCACCCACCATCCTGCCGCTGGTTGAGGTCACTTCACCCAATCATCTCAGGAAAGGATGTCCTGGTAGTCATTTGCTCTCTATAGAGTCGCACATAACTTAAAGTGTAGTGTAACTTGCTTGATGGGCAGCGTATTAAGGTGCCCAAAATAAAAGTTCGGCTTCAAGCATTCATGTATTTTTAATGAGAAGACAGGAGTAAGTTGCTGCTAGACTTCTCTGAGGGTGATTTTACTCCGGGAGAATCATCTGTCAGGGGAGTCTGGAGGCCTTCATATCTCCTACACCGTAGATCATTAGCAGGTCCCTGTTTCGGGGACTTTTCTTTAATTTGTATGGGAGTCTTTAGGCACCAGACAATTAGTGTATACAGGCTCCTAAAATCTGATCTGCTCTTGCCCCTTCTTCTTTTCTTGGATTAATTTTCTCCTCTCTTGTCCATGTTTTGTGCATTAGGAAAAAACCCTGCTTATGTGCATATTTGGGAACCAATTAAAGCCCCCTCTTCATGTGAATGCCTCTGCCCTAGGACCTGATTTCTACAACAAATGATACATTTTTCATATGGTATCTATGTTTGCTTTTAATATTTACTCCTGGTCCATAATGTGAGTGAGCCAACAAAGGCTAAACACAGGCTAATATCAATAACATTCAATGGCAATGGTCGTATATATCAGTGATATTTCTTTAAGCTGACTTTACAACAAGCAGATATCATGAAGGTGTTTTCCCCTCATTTGTATGAGAACAATGTGTTGTATTGCCCCCATACTCTGTCATGTGAAGGGAATTAGAATCTCTAACTTTGTAACAGGAAATATAATTTTGGATCTTTTGCAATAACAGGTGCTTTACTGTGGTTAGACCACATTGCTCCAATCTGTCTGTCTATTCTTTTAGAGTAGGATGGATGGGTGGGCTGCCTGGTCCCTTCAGCTTTTGTCTGGGTGTAGGTGCCATAATGTGTAGGTTTTACTCTGTAGGTGAGCGAAATGCAGTAATGTTACTATATCCTTTTGGTGCTGTTGCCTGGACATTAAGCTGTATTGAAGTCATCATGCTGCGCTCCTGCATTGCTTGCCTCTACTCATAGATGCCGATAAAATTGAAAGCAATGATGGAGGAGAGAGCATCAGCTGATGCTCCCTCTCCCATCATTCCCCCCTGTGCCTATGATGCAGTGAGAGTGATGACGTCATTTCATTGCGCGCCACACTGTCGGGCAGTGCAGATGCTGAGTAGACGCGCTGCAGAGACCGGAGCAGCGAGGGAACGAGGAGAGATGAGTGTGTATTTATTTTATCACTGAGTATGTGTTAGCCATAATATTGGAGGAATATGGGGTGTGCGTTATACTATAGGGGGGCAGCATTATACTGTATGTACTCCATGGGGCTGCATTATATTCTTTGGAGGCTGCATTATAATCTATCGAGGACTATAGGGAGTACATTGCACTATATGTTCTATGTGGGAACTGCGCTATACTCTATCGACGACTTTGGGGAGTGCATTCTACTATATGGAGAACTATGGAGGGTGCACTATGCAATATGTAGGACTATGTGATGCATTATATTATGTGGAGGGCTATGGGATGTATCATACTATATTGAGGACTATGAGGGCTGTACATGCACTATATGGAATCTGCATTATACTATGTGGGGCTGCAGTATATTCTATCAAGGATTATAAGCTAAGCTGTGCATTATACTATATGGGGGCTGCATTATACTCTTTCAAAGACTATGGTTGTGTATTATACTGTATGTACTATATGGGGGCTGCATTATACTATATCAAGGACTATGGGGAGTGCATTATGCATTATACTATGTGTACTGTATGGGGGCTGCATTATACTGTATGGAGGACTATGGGGAAATCATTATACTATATGAAGGACTATGGAGAGTGTATTATACTATATAGAGGACTATGGGGTGCATTATACTATATGGAGGACTATGGGGTGCATTATACTATATGGAGGACTATGGAGTGTGCATTATACTATATGAAGGACTATGGAATGTATATTATGCTATATGGAGGACTATGGGGTACATTATACTATGTGAACAACTATTGGGTGCTGATAACATGTTACTGTATGGGGACAGAATGATCTACTAGTGATCGTTCTGTGCCCATCATTCTTCCTCAGGTGGTGTAAAGAGGCCGGGTAACAAGTGTCAAACGAGTTCAATATTGTTGATCACGCTCGTTTAACGGCCTGAACTCAGCGCAAGTAAATACAACACAAATGTTTCTGTGTGATGGTGCAATATGTTAGCATTTGGGGCCCCTCTTTAAACTTTTGCTCAGGACCCCACTTTGTCTAAAACCGGTCCTGCCTCTACCAGTAGCCACTGCTCCGGAGATCCTGGCAGCACATGCGCAGTGCGCTCAGCTGCCCGGCTACAATAAGTGACAGCTATTATGGCTAATCTGAATTATGCTCAACCAATCAAGGGCACCGATAATTGGAGCAATCAGAGGACAGATGCATTGGCCTATTGTCCAGTAAGCGATTTATTTTGGATTTTTGTATATATTACCTTGTGTGTTTTTTTGGACTGTTTTCTACTCCTGTCACCCGGTTGTGTCTTGACTTTATTCTGGATTAACCCCTCCATTCCCACTTCTATTTAAGCTCGAACTGTTTGACTATTCATTTGCCCGTTCACTCTGCTACTTTAGATTAAATTGGACCAAACTCGTCAATTAACTGACCATCTAATGTGTATTTTTGGGCTCCTAACAGACCCCCCTGACATACAGGAGCATCGAGTGGTTGGATTGGGTGTTTGGAATTTAATTGCCTGACCCTTTTATTAGGTAGAGATAAGTTGCGGCCAGACGGTTATCTCTCATAGAGAACATATGAATCCTGGGCCAAGATGAGCTCTCCTGTATATGATGGAGTCAGTAAAGATGGCTATCAGTGGACTGATCAATCAGCCGACAGCTATCTAATGTGTATGGCCAAGTTATTGCTCTGATTCTGTCCTTGTCAATTGTATCTCTGGTTTTAACTCAGGTTTATTTGGTTTTCTTTCCCCTTGTTCTTGGTCGGCATCTACTATGTGGATGCAACATAGGAGCCCCTGCTAAACTGAGTGTCCAGTCCAAAGTCTCACCGTGCACTTTGTTGATTTGACATTTTCATTACAGCTGGTGGTTTGTCTTTAGGCGGGCAGGGTGGATTTTTTTTGCCTTTTGTATCATGTCTTTTTATGCGCAGATAATTTTTTCTATATTTACTAGTTTTGAAAATTATCTGCTGTACTTTGTTTAGGTAGATTTAGCTGTAGTTTATTACTGATATGAATGGTGATGATCTCTGTACAGCGCTGCGAAATTTGTGAAGCACCAGGAAATTAAAGCAAGTATTTCTTGAAACTTAATACCTGCTACTATAACTTACAATATTTCAAGCAACGTATTTAACTCATTATAATCTCTGCAAAAATAGAATAGTAATAAATCTGCACAGACGGTATAACCCTGCGGTCACAAGGCTGTGATTACTGCGGCACTCCCACATTCCAAATTCCCTCAGCAATTAAAGTGCATTGTCTTGTTGCTACAAAACAACTTCTCAATGAATAATTGTGATTTTATTGGCAAGGAAGCTCCATAGCAACATGTCCAACTTATGTGGTGGAGGGCGGGGATGGACATATAATTGGTGCAACCAGGGCCTAAAACATCAGGGGTACTCATTTCTATGTCCAAAGCAGATGGATTGTGTATTATGATGAGCTATTGGACTGGAAAGGGCCCATATATTTTTCTTGCATAGGGACCCTCTTCTGTCTGTGTCTAACACTGGTGGAGGGAAAATAAAATATAGAAGCAGGCCAACTGCAGCAGATGACCTTCTTCTTGTACCCTACTACACTGTGGTCGCAAATTAGAACATGATGGCTCAAAGCTGTCACTTGACTTGCCAGTCCTTAGATATATATACAATATAAGTTTATATACTAACAACAATGACATCTCTGTATGCAACTGTAGCAATCACATAAGCATCTAATATAGATGGGTGAATCAATTCATGGGACCCTTTCTCCAGTATCCAATGTATTAAAACTAATCATTTTGGAAATCGTATTGAAAGGGGTTGTCCACTTCTTAGATACTGAACACCCATCCTTAAGCTGCATTACATTAAAAGATTATTATGAACAAGTATGCTTAAGAATGCTGATTTTGCGATAATCTTTCAGAGTAATCAAATTGCCAGCACCAATTCAATTCAATAGGATATGAGCGGCCATTGCTCAGTACACTAAATATATCCAGCTCACCGGAGCTGAAACCAGATGATCGTTGGGCTGCAGGGTATCAGCACTGCCAGCAGTTTTGTGGGGTCAAAATTTCTGATAGATTCCCATTAGGTGCTAAACCTCTGCACACATACAATATGATCGACCATGGAGCATTACTAACTAAATACCAATGCATGTCCACCCTACTATATGATCGACCATGGAGCATTACTAACTAAATACCAATGCATGTCCACCCTACAATATGATCGACCATGGAGCATTACTAACTAGATACCAATGCATGTCCACCCATTGCATCCTGACTACTAGATGGTCAGCTAGGAAAACAAACATCCAGCCACACGTAAAGTGCCGACACTCTACAATACTTTGTAGATTACAGACTAATGTATATACATTGTGATGGCACAGTGGTTAGCATTAGGTAGATATACCCTAGGCTATAGCTTAGGCTATAAGAAAACATATCCAACAAAGATATGTCACCAGAGCTAGACAAAATAGTACATTTTATTAAGTAAATACAAAAAGTTATAACAGGATTAAAAACACTCAAAACGAGTACACCATGGAAGCGACACAACATAGCAGGAGAAGATGAATACAGTAGTATAATCAAATATATTGACCACTTATTGTATGGATGTGATACTCTGCAGCAGCAAGGTAAATATACCAGAAATGTATATATGGGCACAATAGCTAACGGTACAGTAGTATAATACATCAATGAGAGTGATCAGTAGAAATTATTTGGGGTGGTAGATTGGCACACTCGGTTTGACAAAGAGGTAGAAACGGAACACTGTCTCTTTATGAACGTGGTTTATTAAGTGCAGCATAAACCAAGCTGGAAAAAAATAAACACGGCCCTCTGGGCAGAACTACAAAAAAAAACAGTCCTTCTCCTAGCGGGGTCAGCCCACTCAGGGTTAGCAATGTTCACGGTTTAGGTCCTTTGCGACAGGCACAAACACTTCCCTGGAGTGCTTCCTCTCCAGACACTGACCACTGCTGCCTTTGCAGGCCAGCTACTTAAGCCCCAGACCAAACCCGTGGTTGTAGATAAGTTGGACATCTTCCTACCTGCTCTATGGATGTCCAAATAAAAGCCAGCCCATTATGCAAATTAACTTAACCTCTCACAACACTTAGAAAAACTCTGGGTTTTATATCACTGACGCCATTAGACTTAAGGGTATGCCACACTAAACAATATCGCTAACGGGATCGCTAAAAAACGTCACTATTTAGCGATCCCGTTAGCGATATTGTTCAGTGCGGCAGCTTCCAGCGACGAGCTTCCTGCTGTGATCTCGCTCGTCGCTGGAATCGTTCCGGACCCTATTTTCTCGTCGGCGCTCCCGCTGGGTAAGTATCTTATCGCTGTGTGGCACCTTTTCTTAGCGATTTAGCGGTACTTTTGTACCGCTAAAGTCGTTAAGAAGATCGCTAACGGCGATAGCGTCGTTAACTATATCGCTAAATGTGGCCGCACTTAGCGATATAGAAACAATCCCGCTAGCGATCGCATTAGTATGCGTCGTTATTGTGATCGCTAGCGGGATTGTTTAGTGTGGCAGTACCTTAAGTGAAACATATCTCCCCTCCAGCACTTTACCAGTGACTCTGTCACAATAGGTAGAAGAAATATATAAACTTATTACCTGCATTCATCACCTCCTACTATGTTAGTCGCCTCCTCGGTGTACTCATGAGTGTGCTCTTTGAGTGTTTTTAATCCTGTTGTGACTTTTTGTATTTACTTAATAAAATGTACTATTTTGTCTACATCTGCTGGTATATCAATCCTTGTTGTGGATAGGTTTTATTTTTGGATGGCCAGATAGCTAAAAGCACCAATATTAAATAAAAAAAATAGGCAATCTACCTCCAAAAGGATTGATTTTCCGAATCATTCTGGAATGAATGGCTTCTTTCACTTCTCTTCTTCGAACACACTGAATGCCCAAGTTCTGAAAACTGAAAAAAACCAATCAATTTCACGACACTGTCTCACTGAACCATCATTCGTAACAATAAAGTAAGAAAACGTAACTAGTAACTGCTGGTCAGCGCCATTCTATTTCTTGTCACAGGGAAATTACAAATGCAAAAGAAGAAACCAAGGTCTTTCCTATGATAGAGCACCCGATTACAAGGCACTGAGTATATTACATTGCCAGGAAAGGGTTATCTGAGATTATAAAAATATCTGTTGTTTTTTTCTTTGTCTGATCGTACAGGCAATACAACATTAACTCACGTCAATACTTAAAATAGATGTATCAGTGAAATTTGGCAATTCTCTCTTTGACTCTTCGTTTTAGAGATCGGAAGGGTTATTGCATCAAGAAAATGTACTTACCATAAAACTCTTCGGTCAGCACCAAATTCAGTTTCATAATATCCATCTCTGCAGTCTTTGCCAACCAGATCATGGGGATGTGGTCTGTAAGGTTCATTTTTTGTGACTAAGGTAACTTTTACTTTGCCTTTAGAATTGTGATTTAAGTTTTGCAGCTACAAATAACAAAAAAAAAAAAAGAGAAGCACGTGAAATATTCCTCCTTAGCCCTTGCGGAAGCTTTTAATAATTCAGTTAATAATAATATTATATTATTTATTTATTTTACACGCTTACAGAGCAAAATTATATTTTACAGCGCTTTACAGACATTATTATATCATGATAATAACCTTATTGATATTATTTTTTTAAGTGAATATCTATCTTTTAACAACATGTAAATTTTAGATGTTTTAATTCTGGTCTGTTTAAGCTTCTAATGTATCCGTCTACTGTAATATAGTTTTCTGCTAAGGGGCTATAGATTCGTTGCAGACATAGGGTTACATTTTATAATTCCATCTTCCTGCAGCCACCTCTAGAGAGAGAACTTAGCAGCTGACTGCATACACTTTTGTTACTGATGTGTGATCAGTATGAAGTAAGCTATTAAAAGGGCTGTAAGGGACTTTAACATTAATGGCTTATCCTTAGAATAGGTCATCAAAGTCTGATCTGTTGTGGTGCAGCACCCATCATCCCCACCGATCAGCTGTTACAGGTGTCGGCAGTGGCCAACTTATTAACTCAGTTGTGGAGCTGAACAGCACAGCTGCATCGATGGAATAGTGGCTGAGACCAGGCACTACACGTCTACCGCCTATTGATTTAATAGGTGACAGATGTGCAGTAACTGCCCGCGACCACTATTCCGTCAATGGAGCTGTGCTGTTCAGCTCTGCAACTGAGCAGTTTTGGCTACCGGTGACACCAGAAACAGCTGTTTGGGGTGCCTGTTGTCACATCCCCACTAATCAGGCATTGATGACCTATCCTAAGGATAGGCCATCAATGTTAAAGTCCCGGACAACCCCTTTGAACTTCCTTAGTGGTGACTACATACAGGCTGAATTTTATCACTTAAAGGAATCCTGTTAGAAAATTTTACCCCATAGCCCCAAACCATTAATATAATTGTGTAATCCTTTAAAAGATAAACTGAGCTTCAATCACTAAAATGACATATTATAAATCTTGCCAGCACAGATTTTTGTATGGCAGGTTGATATGCATATAATCAGTAGGATTCTACAGGCTACAGAACATTGTAAGATGATAACCTAGAAATATATGAAATCAAATTGGCTCATGATTTGGCTGAATATTCCTCCTCTGCACGGTCGGCTTCCTACCTGCAACTTCCTGTACGGTGGAACATTTGCGCTGCTCACCTTGTATGAATGCTATTTAAGAGAGTATATTTATTTCCGAAACACATCTATAACCATGAGTGCGTGTGTGTGCTGTGGTTCAGATTCAACACCTCCCTCAGTTTTAAAAATAGAAAACGACTAGTGGGTTGCAAAACTAACCCGAAAGTGACACAGTTAATAAGTAGTTTTTTTTTTACAGGGAAATACTTTTTCAGACAGAGAATCCAGAATGTTTAATTTTGGCCAAACTTTGGTTGACCAAATCTACAAGTGCAGAAATCCGGCAACATGTTCTAAGGTCCATAAGTGAACAGTAAAGGAATAATCTGATTTTCAACATGTGGAGACCTCACCATGGTTTGGCCACCCTCCAAAACAAAAAACTATAACTGACAACCTTTTACATTTCTATTCCAAAAAATGCTAGAATTTTTTTATTTGCATAGCCATACCCATTTTCTGAACGGTCAATCCCCTTCCAAAATACATTAACCGCCTCCTAAATGTCTAGATCTGCCAATTGTTTCCTCATGGCCTTTGAGGTCTTCTCTTCTGATGTTATGCGTGCATATGCATGTATGCTAAAACTATTGCAATCATTGCTAATCTTTTAGCAATGGAGATTCTGATTTGGCTTTTATCCTAAGTCATATTACAAGACTCGTTAAAGGGTTGATTGTGACTTGTAGGATCGCTACTTCCAATAGGTGGCGCTATAGAGTACAAGTCCTCTTTGTTTGAAGAGGCAATTTGCATATGCTAATCTTTTAAACATTCTCTGAAAGGATATTCAGGAAAGATTGAAAAGCTGCAATACTCAATTACTGACCTTTCCAACTCTCCAAATGGGTTGAAAGATTAGGACACACTGGCAACCATAATATGAGAAGTGGGTGCCCGAAAAATGCACCCATTTGAAATGTTGAATTATCTTTGGGTCAATTATGCTAAATTCCTGAAACCAGTGCCAAGTGCCACCTGTTTGTCTTGACAGATTTATAAAGGAATTTTATGAAAGCGGTGCTCCTTGGATACTTCTACTGGTACTGCTTCTTCTGCACAAAAGAAGGAAGCAAAAAGCCTTGACTACTCAACCAGACAAATATTTTCTTGCATTTTAGGAATATTCATCCAATAGGTTATTATGGTCAACAGCTATCCTTCAGAGGGAAAAAGCTCCATCAGGTGTTTCACCAGCTGCAGAAGCAATCTTCACAGGTCATAATTTTAGCTGCCAAATGGTTAGGCTAAGTTTCATACTTCAATATTTCATGTGTGGTGACAAGGAAGGAGTTTCTACTTCATGATACAGTTAAAATTACCCAACTACCAAATTTTATGGCCCAGAAATACAGGATGTATATCAAAACAGAAGATATTCATTGGTGTTACACCTATTTTCATTTGTACCTGGATTGATGGGTATGTGCGGTTATTTTCTGAACTGCGTTCACCAAGGATACTGCCAGCTGACCGCCCTTCACATTTGTATCGAAATCTCATCCCTCTTTGACGGGGCTGCTCAAATATCTCTATGTAAGGTTCCCCTAAAAAAACATAAGGACTCATAAAACAAGCTGTGCAGTAACACGTAAAGAAATGAACATACAGCTCTGGCAAAAATTAAGAGACCATTGCAAAATTTTCAGTTTGTCTGATTTTTCTCTTTATAGGTATATTTTTGAGTAAAATGTAAATTGCTCTTTTATTCTATAAACTACTGACAACATGTCTCCAAATTTCCAAGCAATAAATTTTGTATTTATTTTCAGAAAATGAGAAATGGTCAAAATAACAAAAAATGCAGTGCTTGCAGACCTGAAATAATGCTAAGAAAACAAGTTCATAATCATTTAGAAACAACAATACTAATGTTTTAACTCAGGAAGAGTTCAGAAATCAATATATTGTGGAATAACCATGATTTTTAATCACAGCTTTCATGCGTCTTGGCATGCTTTCCACCAGTCTTTACACTACTCCTAGCGCAAAAATTTAAGCAATTCTTTGTTTGATGGCTTGTGACTATCCATCATCCTCTTGATCACATTCCAGAGGTTTTCAATGGGGTTCAGTTCTGGAGGTTGGGCTGGCCATGACAGGGTTTTGATGTTGTGGTCTCTTAATTTTTGCCAGAGCTGTATATTATCCTAATTACTTGGGTCTACTAGTAGTTTTCACATTAGAGTTGCGCAGAATATCTTGAAGTGGTTTTCTGGACCCTTTTATTCAGTATTCCAGCATTGCATCCGTGGGTTTGGACCCTCAGTCGCTGATCAGGAGGACAAAAGGGCAATGGCACATGCTGGACAAAATTATGTAGGTTTGGTTGTGCCTACTGGCTAGCACTTCCGTTCCTTTTCACTTGAACGGACTGAGGTACAGTACCGTTTCTGAGCTTGAATAAAGAAAAAATGGATTGCAGCACTTGAGGCTCCTTTATGCTGCTGATTGGTGAAGTTTTCAAGATGAGGACCCAGTGATCAAACATTGATACTCTAAAAAGAAGTTTTACCACCTTAATTTTTTTATCAGAATCCTATTCAGTCAATATACATGACTGTCACAAGGATGAAGCTGTATCACCTCCATCATAATAGATATTAATGACTAAATATCGAGCTTATGACACCATGAGTAAAAAATGTTGTAAATATCCATTGACCCATACTGACAAAATACCATAAATAAATCTCTTGAGATTATAAAATTAGATATATGAGATAATAAAAGTTGATGAAGATATGAAAAAGGTGACAAAAACTCATTTTTGTATAAGAAAATCTTTCTACATGTAGGATTACTATATCTAATCTATCCAACCGCTATGTCCAACATACTTACTCAAAACCCTATTTCCTCAGACCCAGATTTAAAATAAATCTATAGATCATGCAGATTGTTACCCGATTACCGTAAATACATAACATCATACTTCACTTACCCATAAGTGTGCTGTGCATTATCATATGATGACCTATCAGAGCAAAAAAAAAATAATCAGCAAGTGGGTTTCTAGATTTACAGTATAATATCTGTTGTGAAGCCACAGTAGAAAATACATTTCTGATCTGAAAAAAAACAACTCCCTTTCTCATTATATCCTACCTATGACTTGATGAACTCTAAATAAGACCTAAACATTTACCATATATTGTGGACAGAGCCATGGGCATAGTCAGATTGGTCCACTGGAGGTCAACCACTAAACTCCAATTCTGATATAGGCGTTTACCCTAATTCAACAAGGCTAGCAAGTCCAAACAGAAAACCACCTAATTTGTGTAAAGGTGACATATTAGGTGACATCTAATTTGAAGGTGATCCTGGACTGATTCCCAAGTGACCTCTTAAGGGTATGCCACACTAAACAACATCGCTAACGGGATCGCTAAAAAACGTCACTATTTAGCGATCCCGTTAGCGATGTTGTTGTGTGCGGCATCTGCCAGCGACGAGCTTCCTGCTGTGATCTCGCTCGTCGCTGGAATCGTTCCGGACCCTATTTTCGTCGCTGGCGCCCCGCTGGGTAAGTATATATCGCTAAGTGTGGCACCTTTTTTAGCGATTTAGCGGTACTTTTGTACCGCTAAAGTCGTTAAGGAGATCGCTAACGGCGATAGCGTCCTAACGACATCGCTAAAATAGGTAGCCACTAGCGATATAGAAACAATCCCGCTAGCGATCTCATTAGTATGCGATGCTAACGAGATCGCTAGCGGGATTGTGTAGTGTGGCAGTACCTTTAGTCATATTCATAGATGGCCTTTAATCCATGGCAATTATTTATTGTTATGCTTTACTTACTTTACATTATCATCACAATCTAAATTCCCTACCAGTATGTCTTTGGAGTGTGTGTGTGGGGGGGGGGGAATCAGAGGAAACTCAAGCAAACATGGTGAGAACATACAAACTCCTTGCAGATGTTGTCAGTGGTCCAGTTAGTTTTTCTAAGCAGTAATGATTGATGATCCTCGTGGCATCCAGCACACTTGGCAAATGCCCCTATGGATCCTATCTAGCTGGGCCAATATTTTAGTCAATAAATATGATATGACCTGTGTTCAATGATAGGAGCAGACTGTATTAGATGGTGGACATTAATATGATTCTGAGTTGCTTCTCATGGACAACCATGAGGCGGGGAAGTCAATGAGTCCGAGGTCAAAAGCCAAGAGGGTACATCAATACAAAGTGATAAGACAGAAGGATAGTCAGAAGCAAAGTCCGGAGTTAGGTAACTTAGGTCAGAGTGCATAAAAGGCCAAAGGGATAATACGGCGAGTAGTCAAAAGGCAAATCCAAGGTCTGACAACAAAGATCAGAAAATCAGAACACAGAGCAAATACACTACAGAGCAAGGTTACAACTGGCAATGTTCTGATCATTGCCAGACAGCTAAATAACCAGGTAATCACCCTGAACGGGTGACTCCTGGAGGAAACCCCACAGGCCCAGCCAGATTAAACAGCTGAGTTATCATTCACAATACCGACAGCCTGGCATGCCCCTGCCTCAGATTGGATGACAGTAATGTCACTCACAATACGGACATCTCATAATGCACTTGATCCTATGGAGTGGCTGAGCTGCCACTCACAGCTTCCTTAGGATACAGTAAGTGGTGTAATCATGACAATTAATATACTTGACACCAGATTTATGTAGCTGTAAAGTCATAGAATTATAACCCTTGATTAGGGTCCATTGGGCCCAATGGACACCGACCACAGGGCATATTGTTAGAACTGACTTTTATTAAAAAAATAAATCAATAATTATCAATATTAAGAAAAAAATAGACATACTGAAATTATAATGCAATTTGTAGATCCAGCAAACCTGAACACTGAAGACAAGTGCAATTAGTAAATGGATATGAAATAGTAATCTCTAAAATACAGTACAGGGTCCAATATGCTGGTCCTCTGTAAATATGGCAGACGGTTTACACTCTCTGAACTGAGTGAATATAGCCAAACAAAGAATCTCGAGTCTGTGTCCCACCAGGAGACTGCCTGGTATTATGGTTTGACATAAGGTTCTATCATGTACATTTTACCTCGAGCTGCATGGGTTAAGGTATTCTGTGGCAGAGGTGAACTTGGAGACATGCCAACCTATTCTCTTGTGTATTTGCGGGAAATGAGAAGAAAGAATGCACTCTGACCAGCAATGGCAGATTTCACCACGTCAGGCGTATCATGGTATCTTTTATTAACTGTTTAAGCGTAAAATCCTCTGGTGTGCCGAGCTAATGCATCCTACACCAAACTCATCTACTATGATGGTCATGTACTGGACTGAACAGTCTAAGTAGTTTTATAGCAAGTACTCTATCTATCTATTAATATATACACATTTGCAGAACGTATTATGCATTCTGTGCTGGCTGTATAAAGCACTATTATTTGCATCAATGATTATATCATGTGATACCAACGTTATCTACAATAGCTCACAAAACAGACCGCTTGGCACCTAGCTCATACTTTTCACCAGCACAAATGTATTTCATGTGAACTATGAGAACAAAATAAAGAATGCAAAATAGTTAAAACAAATCCTTAAAAATCCATTAATATCTGATCAATATAATTCAAACATACCAAAGAAGAGCGCATGTCAAATACGTGATAGAATATATGATAGAAATATGTTAGGTAACAACTATTTAGCGCGTTATCATAATATCAAATCGGTAGCAGGTACATCCACAATCACAAAAGCCTCCATTTCCACTGTAGCGGTAGTCATGTTCATGAAATGAAAGGTATTATAGAGAATTATCAGTGCTCTTACTTAGAGGTTTCCATAACTTTCCTTCATTTCAGTGGTCAGATTCACTGGTTAACAAGGTCTTATGAACCAAAGAATACCATGATAGGTCTTCATGTAAGTTGAGGCCACCATCGTTGTAGAACCGGTTGTACTGCTGTCAGGGGCAGGCACTCAGTTATAAGCTACCACTTGCTGCCTACCAGTCACTAAATAAAATGAGACATTAATCAACATTCTAAACATGGTTCCTGTTTTTTTCAATACAATTAAAATTACCCCTTCATCCAGAGACCCATTAAATAAATAATACGGATGTAAAAAGATCACATTAAACACTTTCAGTCTGTATAAAAGGTGCACACATTTTGAGAATGAGGATAACATGGGATATATGATCAGATTGTACCACGAACACCCTCCGTTAGATGCCCTCTGAATATACACATTGGGGTGCATAAAGGCTGGGTGATGGCCGGCCCGAGCCTGGTGGGAGGACTGATTTTATACTCTCTGGGGCTTAGCTATAAAAACATAAATACACGTATGCAGGGCTCGAGCATTGCTATAGTACCTATAAATAGATGAACGATGATATGAAATATCACTTTTTTTCCATTTTCAAGGTTCCAGTAGGTGTACAAATAGCAACTATTAGAGACAAAGAAAGGAGAAAGGCAACAATAGGAAGTGTGAGGGAGGGAGAAAGCAAAAGTCACAGTTTACATCTAGCTTACGTGAATCATTTGTGCATCAATGAAACGTAAGAAAACGGAAGACGCCAAGTCAGCGCAGACATAGCAGGTTATAAAAGTGTCCTCAACTGCTGAAGACAAGCTCTTATCTTGTCTGACAGGTGAGGAGTAGAGCGATCACTACATGGCAGGGTTTCTATAAATGTCGCGCTCTTTACAGTTATTATATCCATAACTTGTATACTTTGATATATATAATGTTATATATTCTCTGTATATGGCACCAATATTTTCTTGAGCTTGTCCTCTATACCCGGACCGGCTCTAAAGTCAATATCATATCTCATTGAAGTATCCTAAAGGGTATGCCACACTAAACAACATCGCTAACGGGATCGCTAAAAAACATCACTATTTAGCGATCCCGTTAGCGATGTTGTAGTGTGCGGCAGCTGCCAGCGACGAGCTTCCTGCTGTGATCTCGCTCGTCGCTGGAATCGCTCCGGACCCTATTTCATCGTCGGCGCTCCCGCTGGGTAAGTATTATCGCTGAGTGTGGCACCTTTTCTTAGCGATTTAGCGGTACTTTTGTACCGCTAAAGTCGTTAAGGAGATCGCTAACCGCGATAGCGTCCTTAACGATATCGCTAAGTTAAGCCCACTCAGCGATATACAAACAATCCCGCTAGCGATCTCATTAGTATGCGACGCTAACGAGATCGCTAGCGGGATTGTGTAGTGTGGCAGTACCTTAAGTGTGAAACCAGAGGACACAGGGAAAATATGTTAATTTCATGTTGACATTTTCTAGCATTTGGCCCCAGAGTTGACAACACAACCAACATGCCATGATTATAGTAATGGACTTTGGGGCTATCAACATTTGGCTTATAACAGTATGGTAATGTATTTAAAGTGATCACATGGGCTTCATGCAGTGAAACCATATGCTTTTGGTCTATAGTATATATTATGTGCACAATTTTTAGGCAGTTAAGTATTTTACTATATCACCATTTTTATTCAGATTTTCCATCTCCAAGCTGTATAAACCTGAATATATATTAGATGAAACAGATCAGGTGATGTGTATTTGTGTAATGAGGGAGGATGTGGCCTAAGGATATTACTACCCTTTATCAAGGTGTGCAGAATTATTAGCCATCTTCTTTTCCTCAGGCAAAATGGCCAAAAACGAGATTTAACTGACTATGAAAAGTCAAAAATGATTAACATACAATACTACAATACTAAGTCTTACATAGAGGTGCAGCACTCTTGAAAATGCTAAGATATTGGGGCATGATCACAGAACAATCAAAAGTTTTGTTACAAATAGTTGACAGGGTCGCAAAAAGATGCGTTAGTAAAAAAGATGCCCACTAAATGGCGAAGATTTGAGAAGAATCAGTGAAGCCACCAGGAATCCATTATCCTCCAGTGGTGTCATATTCCAGGACTACAACCTTCTTGGAGGGCCCAGAAGTACAAGGTGTTCAGAGCTCAGAGACATGGCTGAGGTAAGAAAGGCTGAAACCCGACCACTAATGAACAAGACACATAAGGGGAAACGACAAGACTGGGCCAAGAAATACCTGAAGACAGATTTTTAAGGTTTTATGGACTAACGAGATGAGAGTGACTCTTGATGGACCAGATGGATGGGCCGGAGGCTGTATCAGTAACAGGCATAGTCCTCTACTTCGACTCAGATGCCAGCTGGCCTGATATTATTAAGGATGAGCTAGTTGAACCTCTTGAGTTGAAGATGGACTCAAACTCAAATCCCAAACCTACTGGCAGTTTTTAGACAACACTTACGTCAAGCAGTGGTACAGGAAAAAGTCTACATTCTTCAAGAAAACCATGATTTTTATGCAGCGCAATGCTCCATTGCATGTATCGAAGTCTCCACTGCTTGGCTGCCAGTGAAGGCCCTAAAGATGAAAGAATAATGACACGACCCCTTGCACAGCACACGCCTTTTGAGAACTTGTGAACCTTCTTAAACAGTAGATTTAAAGTGAAGGAAAATAGTACACCTTTCTGAGCTGTGTCTGGTAGGCTGCAGTTGATTCTGCTCAAAATGTTGATCATGAAAAGACTAAGAAACTGACAGTCTCCATGGATCGAAGGCTTATATTACTGTTATTGAAAAGAAGGGATATATTGGTCTTTGATATTTTTTTAGAAATGTATTATTGTACACTTTGAGTTGTTTGCTTTTTATGCTCTCTTTAACAGATGAAAATAAACAAATGAGATGGACAATTGACATTTTTTATTTAGTTGCATAATAAATCTACCTACATAGATATTCTTCTAAGAAAGACAAAATCTCATTTATATTTTCTTAAATATTCACGTTTTTGGTTTATTAACCTTTCAGATTGACCGACAGCACTGGAGTTTTTCAATAATTAAATTAAACATTAAAAATACAAATTGCCTAATAACTGTGCACACAGTGTACATTTTAGTATAACGTAGTGACATCACTGAGTTTCGGGACTCTTGTAACATTTTTCCTATATGACTATTGGCAAATAATATATCTTTTAGAAAAGTCCCTAAACTTTGGGCCAAGAGACAATTAGAATTATTTGTTATTCCTCTATTTAAGTGAGTGGGATTTGTTGGGTCTATTAATCTTCCTGTTTGGAACTATTAAACCTGAAATCTTTGACAGAAGGCTTGACACCATTGTGAATAGACCCAACTGTTTTTTCATATCAAAATGTTTTTCTCTATACTGTATCATGACAAATATTCTAAATTTTGCAAAAAAAAATGTGCTAAGATTTTGTAATATGGCTCCATTCAGAAGCCCTACATTTAGTGCCAAGATGGGGTCAAATATTGTCCCGTTACATTGGAAAAGGAATTTCTCATCTCACATAATGGGATTCAATACCATCATTGACACTAAATCTATGGTTCTTTCATTAAGACATGTAATGATTGAGTGTTTAGGTTATATACTTTGCTTACCAATCTCAATAAGAGAAAACTTTTGACGTTGATAACAATTTTGAAACTCCTAAGGTGTCCTTACACATTAGTAAAATGTTGGTAGATCTAATCACTTATGAAGGACCAGCAAACCATCTAATAGGCACGGAGGTGTTATGGTTCTCCCCAATAGTGAGTGTTTAGAGTCTAAAGCTTAGATAACTGTCAGGCAAAAGATCATTTGGCCGACATCGGCCTACATCTATTCCTTGTGAACCTTTTATACACACACGTGTTTTCAATCGGGAGAGGAGAATAAGTCACTGCCAGTCACCGGCTTATCTCTCTTGAGAGCAAAAGGAAAACATGTTGAAATCCAAAAATTCCTGACTCTCGTTTTTCTTGACATCAACTGTTGGGGAAAATCGTAATACCCCGTGCACATTAAATGGTTAGCTAGTACTGCCCAAAGTGGTGAGATTGACCAATATTTTACTAGTGTGTATGGTCACCTAAGTAGTTTTCAAACTGATCAAGGACAAAACTTTTACCTAACTGATACAGGATAAGCTAAGTATATAACCTTCCCTATGTCTCACATCTAGAAGAGCTACAAACGACAATTACTGCCCTTACTCACATTGAGGTCGGCTGACACAAGGTAAGGCTTTAATACTAGAGACAGGATAGGACCGTCCCAAACAGGTACACCTTGTCGTGGTGGGATGGCTTTTACGCTTTTTGATCAACATAGTGTTAACCAAGTACCCTATGTTACTTACATGTACTATTACTATTCACTTGATACAAGGTATATGCTTATTTTGTGGGTTTTTTTTTTATTACGTGTTGTCTCTGAAATGTCCACAGTGTGAAGTGCTCTTCCGATTTCCATGCAAACCAACTTATGCTCCGGCTCATTTCTTTGGTTTAAGTGACAATTACTGCATGCATGCAATACTAATTGGTGTCTATTCTATGTAATCTGTTTGCATGCATATTATTTAGGTTTTTAGTGGCACGATAAGAGCTTATAAGTTATTTCCTGCAGTAATAAAGAAACTGTTGTGTCCAATGATTACAAAGCTGACAATAACAGTGACATGTGCTTACTTCACTACATAGAAAAAGGAGTTGGATATGCTTCCAAGCAGCCCCTGGGAAATCCCCACAATAAAGGGAGTTTTTTTCAGAATGTCGAAATTGGCTTATTTTTTCTGTTAAGATTTCCTATGTCTAAAATAGATTTTCATGTGTTTTACAGTTGATCCATTGTGTTAGGGTCAGATTGTTTTCATATTTTTCAGTTTTATGATCACAGGAGGAGACACTACCACAAGAATCAGGTAGCAATAAATCATGAGATTATTGTAAGAGAAGGGGCTAATAAATAGAAACTCAATGTGCATTTTCTTATATTATTCAGTAAATATATCATTCAGTTCCATGATAGAACAATTTTGGAACAGTGTGATCAATGTCTATAATGATTTTATGGATTAAATTGAAATGCAGACAAACCATTGGAGAACTCAGTTGCCTATCAATCAAGGCTAGAGCTGATAACAGCTGATCAATGGGGCTGTGGAGTGTTGGAACCCCAAAGATCTGATATTGATAGATCATTAATATCAAAGCAGTGAACAACCCTGTAAGTCCATAGCTGCTTGATGTACACAACATGCCTGTGTCATTATATTTCTTCTCCCAGGAATTGCATGTCCTAGGCTTGAGGTTCTCCATCTATCGTATGTAAGGCTACGTACCATCGCTCTAGGAGGTACTTGCACTGTACTAAAGCATTAGTAAGCAGCACAGAGTGGGGGTTCCTGGCTTAGGAACATTGAGAAACACTGTACAAGGTGACATTTTGTTTCTTAATGTTTTGTTTGTATCTATTACTTCATGCTGCAAATGGCCATGCTTTGTGGATTCTTCTAGGTTACAAACATGCAAAGAATAGAAGAAAGGAACGGACTAATGGGGATTCTAAAGCCAATGGCCTTGAAAGTAGCGACATAGATATCCAAGTTCCATATGACATACGCCAGCAAGTGACTGAGGTTGGGTTTTTTTATAACTACTTTCATACAACTTTCCTGACTATCTTGTAGGAGAAATATCTATTATTAAAAAATTATATGGTTTGTGGATATGCTGCAGCCAGAGACCATGTAGGACCAAGAATGTTGCAAAATGTTATTGGCATTTAGAAATGTCATATAGACAAGCTAACACTCTACTTCTTAATGACATTTAAAAAGCCTGAAATAATCAGATATAAACCACATAAAGTTTATGTAGACAATGTAGCTCTGCCACAATGTGTAGGTTGGTCACCCATGTACCAATATCTGCCCACATCTTTAATTGACAATCTAGTACAAAATTCAGGACCATGTGGACCTCAACTGATATTTTCCAGTAGATATTTCCAAATGTGGATGGAAAGGTACTGGATCGTAAAGAGTTAAGTGCATTTACGGGCATAAGTATTAATGATCTATCCACAGGATACTTCATCAACAACAGATGAGTGAGTATCAGACACCCGACACCCCACTGATCACCGAGCTGCTTTTTCCTTTAGGGGAGGTCAAATGTAAATATATTTTGAATAAAAGATGTGCTGCAGTAGCTAGCAACGACCGCGAGCGGCCGCTACAGATTACACAGAGATGTGCTTAACAGCTCTTTTCAAAGTGTTTATAGCCGACCACCACCGAAGAAAATAACAACTGATCAGTGGAGATTCTGGGTATTGGACACCCACCAATCAGCTATTAATGACCTATCATATGCCTGGACAATCCGTTTAATGGTAGGAGTGACCTCTGCAGTGGCCGGACATAACATATGGTGTAACTTAGGTTGATCTTGAATATATAAAACCAACTACTATAACTCATCATTCAATGTAAAACATCAATATCCAGAATATCAATCAGTTGAATCTTACTGTGTATTTTTAAAAGCAAATATATAAGTGACAACAAATAATCTTAGATTAGATCAAATAACACCAGCGTCCCTGCATGCATCTGCTCCTCCTTCATGGCAGGGATGCCGTCTTACCGCTCAGGCCACCCTATCGTGTCCCTTGATCCCGCATCCCAGGGCTTGCACTCCCTGTCTCTTAAATAGACACCGCGTACACTACTAATGTGTCCCCAGCCAATAGCTTGGAAGCACTTAGTACTTAAGTCACCTCCACCTGTTGGGAGGTGCCTGACCAACAGGTACCTAAAACTGAAACAGCTCCAGCAGTGCCTGATCTAGTACCTGTGCTTAAAACCCTATCCTGTCTGAAACAGCTCTAAAATCTGTTCCACCAGAATCCAGTCCCGCCTTGGGCTCCGAATCCGTGTCTGCTGTCCAGACCCTTGGGGTCAGCTGTTGCGCTACTGGGATCTGTCCTGGAATGACACCTTTTATCCACCTGTGGCTCAAGTCTAACCATACCATCAGAGGTTCTAGTTAAAACCCAGGTGGTCGCTTAGTAACATCCCTCCAAGCTCTCCTCGGTCCATGACACAGTGGGTTCACAATCCACCAGAAAGATAAACTTGCTAGATAAATCCTACTATAGAGCAAAAAAGAAGGGCATCTATAAATGAATATTGAAATTGGAACGTCTGAAAAGCCACAAGTAAAATCTATAAGTAAATGTAGTGAAATTGCTTTTTGTACATGTAGACTCAATTAGAAATAGCTATGATGTTCTAAAAGTTTTCCCTGATGAGACAATAAAAAAATTTCAGTATATTGTAAATTACGATTTTCATTCTGGTAAAATGTGATAATGGACAGTACGTGCATTCACCTACAAACATCCGTCTCTTATTGTCAGCCATTCACCCTACTAAGACAGCTAAAAAAAGATTCAGAGTCTTAGACTTAGTCACCATTATTATCAAAGACATTTTTTGACTACACACATGACACCAATGGTTGAAAATAAACATTTTCTAATAACATAATACAATGTTAAGTGAACGCTAACTTCAAAGCAAACCAAAGACAAACAATGAATAGTTTTCTCAGGGAAATTTTCTTGGTTTTAGCGTGATATGTCACCCCTTTTTATAATTGTCATCACTTTTCTCACTGAAGGGCTTTTCCGGAATATAAAAACTTGCATGATCTAATACACATAATGATAAAGGGGCTGAACCTGCTGATTTCTGCAGTATCAGGCAACGCTCCAAGGTGTATAGGGACTACTGAGGAAGAGAAGTCAAAAGCTTTAACATTCCCAATCCTTGGTTCCTGAGGGACAAACGCAGATCCCAGAGGAGTCTGGTTGCTACTTTTTTCCACCTAATCTAGTGTGCATGTTGGGACAAATAGCTGTTAGATGATTGCTTTCTCATGTGTATGTGTCATGTGTGCATTGCCACGAAGATCGTCGCGGTTGCACATTCTGACTTCTCACAGCTGAGTTGCTGTTTCTTTGTGTTTGGCAGTTAGGGAGTTAATTCTGTCTGTGCTCAGTTCTGGGACTGGGTGCAGTTTCTCCCGGCTGCAATTAATTATTTGTTGATTGGTTTCCTTTAAATCTCTGGTTGTCTGTGTTGGGAGTTGCCAGTGAAATTCTTCATGCAGACCACAGATAGGATTGTATCTGTATAGACTTAAGTTAAAGAGCTCCTTAGTTGTTTTAAGCTCACCTTGCTTAGAGTTTAATATCCCAGATCATTTATGTTCCTTCTGTGTTTGAGTGTGTATGCAAGTCTGTGTTTTCTCCAGTCTGTCTAATATGTCTAATCTGTGTATTTAGCAGAGATCAGCCCATATTCCTTTGGTGGTAATCAGTATCCTTCTTAGGACTGATTACAGGGTTCAGGGACTGATAGGAGACAGGGTTAGGCTGGAGACTTGGACCTCTGAACCATTATCAGTACCTCCAAGGTGAGGGATTAGTTAGGACCCCAGTTTAGGGTCAGGTTAGACCCCCGGTCCTCCTCTTTCCTGTGACAGTGTATCAAGTCCTCAAGATTAACCCTGAGTTCAACGGATATCGTGTCAGGTAAATCTATTCTATATTTACATGCTGATGTTGCTAATCTATATGTTGTATAGAGTGTTGTTCTTTTAAGAATAGTTTACTGACATCGTACACATATCATAAGGCCGCGTGACATTTTCACTGGCCAATAAAATTATTCCCAGTTGCCATGGATCCAGTAGCCCAGCTGGCTCTGCAGTTGCAGGGATTATCCATGGAGCTGACGGACATTAAGTCCAAAGTTTTGTCTCCCTCGGAGCAAACCAGATTTGAACCTAAAGTAGCTCTCCCGGACAGGTTCACTGGTGGGCGAGACAAATTTTTTACCTTCAGGGAAGCATGTAAATTGTATTTTCGGCTTCGGCCTCGATCATCAGGGAGTGAAGAGCAGAGAGTGGGAATTGTTATCTCGCTCCTACAAGGGGACCCTCAATCCTGGGCCTTCTCCCTTCCTCCGGGATCCCGGCTCTACAGTCAGTAGATCGATTTTTTACTGCCCTGGGTTTGGTATATGATGACCCAGATCGGGTCTCTCTTGCTGAGACAAAATTACGTAAGATACAGCAGGGAGATCGTCCGGCGGAGGAATTTGCTTCTGAGTTCCGTAGATGGGCCACAGATACTCAGTGGAATGACCCAGCTCTTAGAAGCCAGTTTTGTCATGGGCTTTCTGACAAATTAAAGGACGTTTTGGCTCAGTATGATTCTCCTCCATCACTGGAGGCTGCTATGGCCCTAGCTATCCGTACTGATAGACGGCTCCGGGAGAGGTGCGAGGTAACTCCGCCCCCTGTTGTTACTCCACCTACTACTAAAGTCCCTTATGTTGAGGTTCCCCTTGTCTGTTCGGAGGAGCCTATGCAGTTGGGAGGGACATCATTTCGTAGGAGGGGATTGGCGGTACGCCGCAGGACTAGAAGGTGTTTCTTCTGCGGGAAAGAGGGACATTTTGTTGGGGGATGTCCATCCCGTGCCTTGTTGAGCAAAAAGTCGCCGGAAAACTGTTAATCCCAGGTTGTGTGGTGGACGACAACCTGGGAGTATGTATTTCGTCCGCTAGTTCTTCTCAGTTCCTTGTACCAGTGGAGGTGGTGGTTGGTACGAGAGTGGAGAGATTTTCTGTTCTTCTTGATAGTGGGTCCGGGGCTAATCTGGTTGACGCTCAGTTTGCTCAGGCTCAAGGTATGCATCTGAGTGTATTGGTCAAACCGATCCCTATATTCTCCATTGACGCCAGGCCTCTCGGCCAAGGTAGCTTTGTTCATGAGGTTCATGACATTGACCTTCGGGTGGGGGCAATACATAGGGAACTATTGTCTTGTTATGTGTTGGAGGGTCTACCTACTCCTATTGTGTTGGGACTTCCTTGGTTGGTTAAACATAACCCTGTGATTAATTGGCAGTCCAGAGATATAAGCCAATGGGGGGAGTTTTGCAAAAGTAACTGCATGAACACAGTCATCAGTGCGGTCGTGCCTAGTACTTTGCCTCCTTTTTTGGAGGACTTTGGGGATTTGTTCTCTGAGGAGGGGTGTCGGGAGTTGCCTCCTCATCGCGTGTATGACTGCTCTATTAATTTACTTCCTGATGCTAAGTTACCTAAAGCTAGGTTATATAACCTTTCTGGTCCTGAGAGGCAGGCTATGAAAGATTATATTTCGGAGAGTCTGGCCAAAGGGCATATTAGACCTTCATCTTCCCCAGTGGCCGCGGGGTTCTTCTTTGTGAAGAAAAAAGATGGAGGCCTACGCCCTTGCTTGGATTTCCGCGAACTTAATCGGATTACTGTTCGAGATCCGTATCCACTCCCTCTGATTCCTGATCTCTTCAATCAAATTGTTGGCGCCAAATGGTTCTCTAAATTGGATCTCAGGGGGGCGTATAATCTGATTAGGATAAAAGAGGGGGATGAGTGGAAAACGGCGTTTAACACGCCGGAGGGACATTATGAGAACCTTGTCATGCCTTTTGGTCTGACTACTGCACCAGCAGTGTTCCAACATTTTGTTAATGACATTTTTCGTCATCTGGTGGGGCTGTTTGTGGTCGTATATTTGGATGACATTTTAATTTACTCACCAGATCTTGTGTCTCACCAGGAGCATGTGAGACAGGTGTTGCAGATCTTGCGAGACAATAAACTATACGCCAAACTGGAAAAGTGTGTATTCGCCGTACAGGAACTTCAGTTTTTGGGTTTCTTGGTGTCAGCCTCCGGTTTCCGTATGGACCCTGAAAAGGTGAGAGCAGTGCTTGAATGGGATCAGCCAGAGGATCTTAAGGCTCTGCAGCGTTTTCTGGGTTTGCTAACTACTACCGGAAATTTATTTGTAATTTCTCATCTGTTGTCAAACCTCTCACTGACATGACAAGAAAAGGGACGGATTTTTCTAAATGGTCGGACAAAGCTTGCCAAGCTTTTTCCTCTTTGAAAAAATGTTTTGCTTCGGCACCCGTTCTCATCCAACCAGATGCATCACAGCCGTTCGTTGTGGAGGTGGACGCGTCTGACGTAGGGGTGGGTGCAATATTGTCCCAGGGTCCGTCCCCTGGTAAATGGCATCCGTGCGCTTTCTTTTCTAAAAAATTGTCGTCCGCCGAAAGGAATTATGATATCGGCAATAGGGAACTTTTGGCCATTAAGTTGGCTTTTGAAGAATGGCGTCACTTTTTGGAGGGGGCAGTCCACCCGGTCACCGTCATTACTGATCACAAGAACCTGCTGTATTTGGAATCTGCTAAGCGTCTGAATTCCAGACAAGCTCGATGGTCGTTGTTTTTTACCAGGTTTAATTTTGTTGTCACTTATCGCCCTGGATCTAAGAATGTTAAGGCGGATGCCTTGTCTCGCAGTTTCCCAGGGGCCGGGAAAATGGATGACCCGATTCCTATCCTTCAGGAGGGGGTGGTAGTGTCGGCTGTATGTTCTGAGCTTGAGGAGGAGGTGTTAGAGGCTCAGGGGGACGCCCCTGCAGGACCTCCAGGGAGACTGTTTGTCCCAAATCAGTTGAGACAAAAGGTTATTGAGGCACATCATAATTCTGCTTTAGCAGGACATCCAGGGAGTAAGGCTACTTTAGATCTCCTTTCTCGCCGGTTTTGGTGGCCTAACGTTAATAAAGATGTTTTAACTTTGTCGCGTCCTGTGGGGTTTGTGCTCGCTCTAAGACCCCTCATACCCGTCCGTCTGGGACCCTCTTACCCTTGAAACTTCCGGAGCGTCCATGGACTCATTTGTCTATGGACTTCATCACGGACCTTCCTCAGTCGTCAGGGAAGACTGTCATACTGGTGGTTGTTGACAGGTTCAGTAAGATGGCACATTTCATTGCTCTTCCTGCCCTCCCTAATGCTAAAACTCTGGCGCAGGTGTTCATTGGGGAGATTGTGAGACTTCATGGGTTGCCTTCTGATGTGGTGTCAGATAGGGGGTCTCAGTTTGTGTCCAAGTTTTGGAGGGCATTTTGTTTACGTCGGGGGATGCAATTGTCATTTTCCTCGGCCTTTCATCCGCAGACCAATGGTCAGACAGAGCGTCTGAATCAAAGCCTAGAGACTTATCTTCGGTGTTTTGTCTCAGAGAACCAGGAGGACTGGTCTTCTTTCTTGCCTCTGGCAGAGTTCGCTCTTAACAACAGGCGGAGCGAGTCCACTGGTAAGTCCCCGTTTTTTGGGGCATATGGTTTTCATCCCCAGTTTTGTACATTCAATGGGGGGGTCCCTTCTGGGGTTCCTGAGGAGGAGCGTTTCTCGTCGTCACTTGCTTCAGTGTGGAGAGGTGTATTGAATAATCTGAGTGCTATGGGGAACCGTTATAAACGTATGGCTGATAGGAGGAGAGTTTCTGGTCCAGATCTTAATGTAAACGATCTGGTATGGTTGTCTACCAGGAATATAAAACTTAAAGTTCCCTCCTGGAATCTGGGCCCCAGATTCATCGGGCCGTACAGGATCAGTTCCATAATTAATCCTGTGGCATTTCGTCTGGACCTCCCTCCTACGTTTAAAATCCACAATGTGTTCCACAAGTCATTACTTAAGAGGTACGTGGCACCAGTCATACCATCACCTCTACCTCCTCCTCCAGTGGTGGTCAATGGTAACTTGGAGTTTCAAGTGTCAAAGATCATTGACTCACGTCTGAATCGCCGGTCCCTTCAGTACTTGGTGCATTGGAAGGGGTATGGTCCAGAGGAGAGGACGTGGGTTCCTGCGTCTGACATTAACGCAGATCGTTTGGTGCGGACCTTCCACAGAACTCACCCGGGCAAACCTGGCCCTGAGGGTCCGGAGGCCCTCGTAGAAGGGGGGGTACTGTCATGTGTGCATTGCCACGAAGATCGTCGCGGTTGCACATTCTGACTTCTCACAGCTGAGTTGCTGTTTCTTTGTGTTTGGCAGTTAGGGAGTTAATTCTGTCTGTGCTCAGTTCTGGGACTGGGTGCAGTTTCTCCCGGCTGCAATTAATTATTTGTTGATTGGTTTCCTTTAAATCTCTGGTTGTCTGTGTTGGGAGTTGCCAGTGAAATTCTTCATGCAGACCACAGATAGGATTGTATCTGTATAGACTTAAGTTAAAGAGCTCCTTAGTTGTTTTAAGCTCACCTTGCTTAGAGTTTAATATCCCAGATCATTTATGTTCCTTCTGTGTTTGAGTGTGTATGCAAGTCTGTGTTTTCTCCAGTCTGTCTAATATGTCTAATCTGTGTATTTAGCAGAGATCAGCCCATATTCCTTTGGTGGTAATCAGTATCCTTCTTAGGACTGATTACAGGGTTCAGGGACTGATAGGAGACAGGGTTAGGCTGGAGACTTGGACCTCTGAACCATTATCAGTACCTCCAAGGTGAGGGATTAGTTAGGACCCCAGTTTAGGGTCAGGTTAGACCCCCGGTCCTCCTCTTTCCTGTGACAGTGTATCAAGTCCTCAAGATTAACCCTGAGTTCAACGGATATCGTGTCAGGTAAATCTATTCTATATTTACATGCTGATGTTGCTAATCTATATGTTGTATAGAGTGTTGTTCTTTTAAGAATAGTTTACTGACATCGTACACATATCATAAGGCCGCGTGACAGTATGCTTGGCTTTATGTACAGTGGTTACATTTTGGAGAGGGGGAGAAACTATTTGGATCTATATATCTATTTTTCATCCATGGGAAAGCTTCAGGTAAACAATGCACCCTAATTTTCCCACCTCCATCAGTTGCCTTTCCCTAGTTATAGTTGCTTGGAGTGGAATCAAATGCATCTGGTGCTTGGATCCACAGGACTTATTAATTAATTAATGGAGGTCCAACCACTGGGACCAGGATTGGTCATGACTATTCCAAAGTTCCCTGTGTGAAGGAAGTGATTGTAAGCAAGTGTGACCACTGTTCAGTTCCTGGCCTATAGAAGTGTTGATCACATGTCTACTACCACTCCATTCACACAGGTGATTTTGTGCTTCTATTCTTGGGATCAACGCAAGTTTGAGCAGCCAGACCGCCAAAGATCATACATTTATCCTCTATCCTTTGGATAGGGGATAAATGTTGTTAATGGCACAAACTTTTAAAACAAAGCAATGTCATCTCTGGCAATGAATACTGTTATTTTCTAATCAGGCACATGACAGAAGTGTTTGTGGAATATGATGAGTGAAGTAGGTCTCCGAAGATCCTTTCACTTTCTGATGAGTTGGAATAAGTAGTACACAAGTGTCATCAATTTTGTCCCAACCATTATGTTTTTCAATGCTTTCCATGACTCTCCGGGTCATGCTGCACTCTGTGTGATTCAGAAGTGGCTTTAACAATTTAAGCCTATGGACCATCAGAACAAGGGTCCATAGGCTTACAATATAATACAGATATCCGACTCCCAAATAGAGCACAGAGTGAGTGTGGTAGTCAGAATTGCGGTGATGTTGCTGAGAATTGAAGCAGAACGGAGCTGGATCATGGAGAGAGGAGCGGTAGGTGAGTATATTAACACACACTACATTACATGCATATATACATACAGTAAAGATGTATATCTTAGTACCGTGTTAGCCAGTAGATAGAAAAATATTTAGAATTGAGAGTCTCGAGTAGTCTCGAAAGCTTGCAATTTGTTACCATCTTTTCAGTTAGCCAGTAAAAGGTATCAACCACTGAGGACTCTCAATTCTAAATATTTTTCCATGCATATATACACACATTTTAAAAAGATATATAGATGTGAATGCTTCTTTGATGGAAAGGTCATCAATATCAGACCGGTGGGAAGTGCCGTGATGCACCAGAAGTCGCAGAGCACTGTACATTGTGTAGTGGCTGTGAATATTAAACACCTAGAAAATCCCTTTAAAGAGATTGTCCTACAAACCCTTTTTATTATAAAAGAAAGATAAGTGGGGATCTAACTTCTGGGATCCCACCGTTGCTGAGAACGAGGGGCACTTAGTCCCAGTCATTGGCTGGAGAGGAGATTGAGCAGGTGCTGTTCCTCCCTACGAATATCGGTGGGGATTTTGGAAATGGTGCTCTAATGCTCAATTTCAGCTGTTCGGAAAATCTTGCATTCACAGTGAAACGGCTTTTAGTTTTTTCAAGCAATGAGCATTTAAGTACGTATTCATAAATATTGGTATTGTTATAGCAATCAACTGTTTAGGTTTAGTGGCCATGAGAGAATGATGGTTTCACTACTATGACTGGCAAACCCACAACAGCAAGAACACCGGTATTTAAATTACTACAGCAAGTTCAAGTGAAAGTTTTTAAGTGTAGTTGTCATGGGTGCATCGCCACGAAGATCGTCGCGATTGCACATTCTGACTTCTCACAGCTGAGCTTCTGTTTCTTTGTTTTTTGGTGATGTGAGAGTTAATTTTTCCTAGCTCTTTGCTAAGGCTAGGTGCAGCCTCGCCCGGCTGCTTTTGTTTATGTTCTAATTAGTTTCCTTTATATTTCTGCCAGTCTGGGTGTTAGACGCCGGTGAAAGCATTCATGTAGTTCAGCAGACTGGATCGGTTCTGAGAATATTTAAGCTAAGAGTTCATTAGGTGTTTTTACTCTTATAGCTTATAGTTAAATCTCTGAGACCTTAGGTGTTCCTACTGTGTGTGAGTGTTGTATGTAAGACTTTATTTACTTTATTCCTTCTCTTTCTTGTATGTCTTTCTGTTCATTATCCGTTACCTGTTCATTCCCTTTGGTGGTATTCAGGGTCCTTCTTAGGACTAGATACAGTTGGCAGGGATTGATAGGAGACAGGGTTTACGCTGGTGGCCTGGACCTCTGTACCTTTAACAGTACCTCCAGGTTGAGGGATTAGTTAGGACCCCAGTTCAGGGTCAGCTTAGACCCCGGTCACCCTCTAGCCGGAGACAGCGTATAACGGATTCCGTTTTGACCCAGTGGACATTCTGTCAGGTAAATCCATGTTATAATATATCTATGCGCATGTTATATAGTATGTTGCCCTTTTTGATATAGATTACAGACATCTCATATATATATCTGCTATACAGCGTGACATTTTCACCGGCCCAAACTAAAGATTTTCCCCAGCTGTCATGGATCCAGTAGCCCAGCTGGCCCGGCAGTTGCAGGGTTGTCCATGGAATTTGCAGACATTAAGTCCAAGGTTTTGTCCCTCCCAGAGCAAGCCAGATCTGAACCTAAGGTTGCTCTCCCGGACAGGTTCACTGGTGGGCGGGACAAATTTTTTACTTTCCGGGAGGCATGTAAATTGTACTTTCGGCTGCGGCCTCGGTCATCTGGGAGTGAAGAGCAGAGGGTGGGAATTGTTATCTCGCTCTTACAAGGGGACCCTCAATCTTGGGCGTTCTCTATTCCTCCAGGCTCCCCAGATCTCCAGTCAGTGGATCGATTTTTTACTGCCCTGGGTCTGGTATATGATGATCCGGATCGAGTTTCCCTTGCTGAAACAAAGTTACGTAAAATACGGCAAGGAAATCGTCCAGCGGAGGAATATTCTTCTGAGTTCCGTAGATGGGCAACAGATACTCAGTGGAATGACCCAGCTCTTAGGAGCCAGTTTTGTCAAGGGTTGTCTGACAAATTAAAAGATGTGTTGGCTCAGTATGATTCTCCTCCATCACTGGAGGCTGCTATGGCCCTCGCTATTCGCATTGATAGACGACTTCGGGGAAGACGCGAGGTAACTCCGCCCCCCATGATGACTCCACCTACTACTAAAGTCCCTTATACTGAGGTTCCCCTGGTCTGTTCTGAGGAACCCATGCAGTTGGGAGGGACATCATTTTGTAGGAGGGAATCGGCGGTGCGCCGCAAGACTAGAAGGTGTTTCTTTTGCGGGAGAGAGGGACATTTTGTTGGGGGTTGTCCATCCCGGACCTCTTTGACCCAAGGAGTTAACCTGGGAGTCTGTATTTCGTCCCCAAATCCCTCTCCGTTTATCGTGTCTGCGGAGGTGGTGATTGGTACTAGAACTGAGAGGATTTCTGTTTTTCTTGATAGTGGGTCCGGGGCTAATCTTGTGGACGCTCGGTTTGCCCAGGTGCATGGTATGCAACTGAGTGTATTGGCCAAACCGGTCCCTATACTCTCTATTGATTCTAGACCTCTTGGTCAAGGTAGCTTGGTTCAAGCTGTTCATAACATAGATCTTCGAGTAGGGGCAATACATAAAGAGCAATTGTCTTGTTATGTGTTGGAGGGTCTACCTACTCCTATTGTGTTGGGACTTCCTTGGTTGGCTAAACATAACCCAGTGATTGATTGGCAATCCAGAAAGATTAGCCAGTGGGGTGAATTTTGCAAGAATAACTGCATGAGCACGGTCATCGGTGCGGTTGTACCTAGGACTTTGCCTCCTTTTCTGGAGGACTTTGGGGAGATGTTCTCAGAGGAGGGGTGTAAAGAGTTACCTCCTCATCGCGCATATGACTGCTCAATAAAGTTGCTTCCTGATGCCTTATCTCGTACTTTCCCAGGGACCGGGAGGATGGATGATCCGGTTCCTATTCCTCAGGAGGGAGTTGTAGTGTCAGCTGTATGCTCTGAGCTTGAGGGGGAGGTATTGGGGGCTCAGGGGGACGCCCCTGTGGGACTTCCAGGGAGACTGATAGTTCCAGATCAGTTAAGACTGAAGGTTACGGAGAACCGTTACAAACGGATGGCTGATAGGGGGAGAGTTTCTGGTCGAGATCTGAAGGTGAATGATCTGGTGTGGTTGTCTACCAGGAATATTAAACTTAAAGTTTCCTCCTGGAGGTTGGGTCCCAGATTCATCGGGCCGTACAGGATCAGCTCCATAATTAATCCTGTGGCATTTCGTCTGGACCTCCCTCCTACGTTTAAAATTCATAATGTGTTTCACAAGTCATTACTTAAAAAGTATGTGGCACCAGTCATACCGTCACCTCTACCTCCTTCAGTGGTGGTCAATGATAACGTGGACGGACCTTTCACACAACTCACCCGGACAGACCTGGTCATGAGGGTCCGGAGGCCCCTCGTAGAAGGGGGGGTACTGTCATGGGTGCATCGCCACGAAGATCGTCGCGATTGCACATTCTGACTTCTCACAGCTGAGCTTCTGTTTCTTTGTTTTTTGGTGATGTGAGAGTTAATTTTTCCTAGCTCTTTGCTAAGGCTAGGTGCAGCCTCGCCCGGCTGCTTTTGTTTATGTTCTAATTAGTTTCCTTTATATTTCTGCCAGTCTGGGTGTTAGACGCCGGTGAAAGCATTCATGTAGTTCAGCAGACTGGATCGGTTCTGAGAATATTTAAGCTAAGAGTTCATTAGGTGTTTTTACTCTTATAGCTTATAGTTAAATCTCTGAGACCTTAGGTGTTCCTACTGTGTGTGAGTGTTGTATGTAAGACTTTATTTACTTTATTCCTTCTCTTTCTTGTATGTCTTTCTGTTCATTATCCGTTACCTGTTCATTCCCTTTGGTGGTATTCAGGGTCCTTCTTAGGACTAGAATACAGTTGGCAGGGATTGATAGGAGACAGGGTTTACGCTGGTGGCCTGGACCTCTGTACCTTTAACAGTACCTCCAGGTTGAGGGATTAGTTAGGACCCCAGTTCAGGGTCAGCTTAGACCCCGGTCACCCTCTAGCCGGAGACAGCGTATAACGGATTCCGTTTTGACCCAGTGGACATTCTGTCAGGTAAATCCATGTTATAATATATCTATGCGCATGTTATATAGTATGTTGCCCTTTTTGATATAGATTACAGACATCTCATATATATATCTGCTATACAGCGTGACAGTAGTCAAATTTACATGATGAGAAAGGTCAGCTAATCTATCGACCCATATAAAACCCAGATCAAGGAGACTTATCTAACAAAGTGTGCACAGAACCACAATTCTAGTATGAAATAGTGAGCAATAACATCCTCCCTAGAAGAACCCTTACTTGCATGATACCTTAATCCAGCGGTCTCATGACATTAATGCTTTTTAATTCTGTTAGTTATCTTGCTGGATCAGTTGTGGAAGCCATTAAATTTTCCTATACAAATATGTATATTTATAAAAAAAGATACCTCCTCCCTATATATGATAATCATCAATAAGCAACGTGCCTGTAATCTATGCTACAGAACAATATCAGAAATTCCACATGAGGAAAAACACCCAGTGTATAGTGGTATTCGAGAGAAGAGGCGCCACGTCTGGCAGCTCTGCACACTTCCTCCGTCATCCTGCATGTGTACAATCTGCAAGTGAAAGGTCACAGACATCGGAAAAGAAGTCTGTTCTCCATTGCTTGCTCTTGTCTTATGATGTAAAGGCAATACTTAGGGATATAAGTTCCAAATGAATAGATGTGTCAACGACTAGAGTACAGACGGCTTAGACCATTTCTGTACACAGCAGACTTTAATAGAGGTGTAAGCTGAAATTTATGGCCCAATGCAAAAGCTGTAGCACCCCTTTCCCACACTGGTTATTTATAATGCTGGTGTCTTGTCATATGGCAGAGGAACTGCTGGGCCCCTTCAGGCACCAGATTGAAACCTCTTCCTTGCCTATATTTATGCCCCTATATGTTAAGGGATTATTTCCAAAATATGGAGTTATCCCCTAAGATAACTTACCCTTTTCTAGCCATCACTGGTATTCCCAGCGATCAAACCCTCAGCAATCCTGAGAAAGGGGTTTTGAAACCCTAAAACCAGGTTCTTCAGAACCTCATCTTGAATGGAGAGGAGGTGCTCATGCTCGGCCGCCACTCTACTTATTGTTTATTGGACTGCCAGGGAAAGATGAGCGTTGGCTGTTGGGTTTCAGAGCCACTGTTTCTTGGATTTCTGGGGTCCTAAAGCTGTCAGTAAGCTATTCCCTAGATAATGTCTTACTTTTGGAATAACCCTTTCATATTGTTATTAGGCAGTTTTACCAGGTTTCACCCAAATCATATCTCTTATGTTAGGGCTGTATTATGAACCCTATAGGCACTCTATGTGCTCCCCTACAATAAGTTGCTGTAATATAACTCGTAGGGGACAATACCTACATAATATAGCATGCAATGGGTCATTCCAATTCTTTGTGAGCCTTCATATAAAATCGGAGGTACCGTATGGGTGCATATGAGGCTCTGGGCACCATATTACAAATGTGTACAATGCAGACCAGAAATATGGCTGTATGAGGCCTTAGGATCATCTCTGTCCCGGGACATCCTTGGCATGCTTACACCCATGTCCCGGTGTTGACTCTTCCTCTACACTAGCATGAAGCTTGCTCCAAGGTGTTATTTCTCTTTCTGCTGCAGACTATGCGGCCACATGTGAATAATGAATAATGGCCTGTGCGCTCTAGTAACATAGACTGCCTATACCGCTGTTACAACACTGCAAAGCTTCCTGTGCAGCCTTAACCCTACCCTTCCTGAATCGTAGCCTACTCACTAAGTGTACCTCTTGTAAACCATGGATTTCCTGGTTCAGGTACAGACACAAAGTTTCTTTGTTTTTTTCATGTGTCAACTTTACATTCTTCATACAATACCCATCCCATGTCATTATGCTAACTCTTCTTCACCAGAGTTAACCATTTGCATCCAGCAGAGAAAAGCATGTTTAGCTTCTAGGCGTGAACCTAATGTAATCTTCGAGACTAAAATTGGTCTCCCAAAATTGGGGTCATCAGCCCATTAAGACGTAATGACAAAATAAAGGAGAGGAGGATACGAGGGGTATGTAACCATAATTTCAGTGGGTGGCCAGCTGATTACTGTAGGTGCCAGCAGTACTACAACCTGTTACTGGCTGCTGGTCGCAGGGCCCATACAATCATGACATACAGCTACACAAACGTCTCCTCATAATATCATGTAAGCTATTGTAACTAGACTTGGATAAACAAGGAAGTAGCTGATTTACTTTGGAAAAATTCCCCTTTCTAATCTCCACTTACATAACTTAGAACTGAACACCAAAGTGCTAACAGCACCAACAGGTCGGTGCACCAAATCATCCGTACAAGTCATCATGTGAGATGAGATCCATTGTAATGCAAAACACTGAGAAAATCCAGGGTAATAAATATGGTATTCGTCTTCTGTTATTGGCTTGTATATACAGTATTTTACTTTTATTGTTTTTTTTAATGTGCAAGATATGGTACAAAGAATACTTTTGAATGTAACTTCAATTTTCTTATATACTGAAGCTTCTATATACTAAAGCCAAATTCTTCCATACCCCAGTGGCACATGGACGTCAGAGAGGGGCACTCACTGCCATCCTTGGCTCATCCACTTATTACATCGGACTGAAAAGGTTGAAAATGAAGGATAGTTTTACCACTTTCCAGATTTTGGACATCAAAACAACATTCAATTTTTACCATTACAGCATTACATCAGTGATTGAAACTTTTTCTTAAAGGCATTCCCTGTGTTCGAGTCCCTGGTTAAGGCATCTACTCCTGTACTCCGTGGAGACTCACTAGGGTCCTGTGAATTTTGTGAGGGTATGTGCGCAGGCTGAGTATTTGCATGCAGAAATTTCTGCAAGGCTTCTCCATTTCTTGGCAGCAAAAACACCACAAAAATGCAACAAAAACACACTGTGCGCATACAGCCTTAGCCGGTTTTCGAATGCTGGTATCCTGGGTGTCTTTGACAGTTGCAAGGAAACACACCAATGTCATGACATCACATAAGGCCTAGTCATGACATGAATCGTGCCTCAACATCATGACGTCACAGGGTCAGCGACCAAGATGTATCCTGGGCGCCTTTGACATTTACAAGGAACCCACCAATGTCATGACGTCACGGGGGTCAGCAACCAAGATGGTGTTCTACATCCAGTTGAGGAAATTATTAGGATCCTGGTGGGTTTCCACAGAGTATTGACATGGATACTAGACCAGGGTTATGCAAAGCTTTTTGCTCATTTATATCCTATCGATATGTTAGATAATATTCTGTGGATAGGTAATAAGTTGTGATTTTTGACTAACTCTCTAATTACAAGTTTTATTATACTGTATTATCTAATCTTTTGCATAATTTTTATATTGCAGAAAAAGGAGTCATTCGAAGATTTGCTTCCCCATATGTATAGATCAATCCCTTAATTCACTAAATTCATTGAACAGTTATCGTGGTTGTATCGATACCATACATTTGTGTGTATGTGTCAATAGTTGTAATAGCAACACTTGATAAATTTCATGTCTGAAATTTCTTTTCTTTCAACTTTATCTGTTCCCATTTAAAGTCCTGTTTAGATTGAAGTTGCAAAATACATCACATTCTTATACAGTACCGGAGATAATGTAAAGGGTTAAATGAAAAGTTTAGCTCTGCCACATGAGTACACGAATAACCATCTGCACCCTGATGATTATAGCCTTAAACTAAAAACGCAAAGTGCAATTAAATGTTTATAATGATTTAGGAAGGAAAAGGCCTGAATCCTGAGCCTCTAATAAACAAGCTCAAATTGTCCCAAAAGTCTCACATTGTTATGGTTAAAAAATAAAAAAAATCCATGATAATATCACAGAGTTGGGTCAAATGAAGGATCTTAGATTTGCCAAGTTCGTGGCAGTTTTGGACAGTTGATAACAATCTCACTCACAACCATCTGATATTCAGCTACCATTTCTGATCTCATTCAGGACTTCCTCATCTACCTTATCGGTTACTACAGAAAAGCGTCCGTACTAAACCTACATCACAGTGATACCGCCCAGAGGAATATCCAGCTTGATTCAAAGTGACTACAATTTGGAGAAGTGACCGATTCCTCTCTCGTGACACATACCGAGAGGACAGAACTTCTCCTTTTTTTAGTTTTGGTGAATTTATTTTACAGATTTTCTCAAAGTGAATATAAAAAAAACCCATTTACATTCTACAGAAATATAAAAAACCCTTCTGTCACAACAAGGTACAAAACCCAGTAACAAAAAGTAACAAAAATGAAACTTCCTATCGATAATTACATATCAGATTCTTTTTACAAACCCACAATCGCAATCACAATATACATATTGGCTAAGAGATTTTACAAAACAAAACAGATAAAAGGAAGTACTGGCCGTATTTGCTGATATACGAAGCCCAACAATTGCAATACCTAACTGGCCTGAATGTGGCGCTAAATATGAAGTCTGTCTAATTTCCATTTACTATGCATGAGATTATTAACAAGAAGCCCAGAGACATTGTCTGAGTCCCTCTCCCCATGATTGCTACTTTATTTCATTGGTCCAGTTCAGACATACTTTCCTATAAGGCTACTTTCACGCAGTGCCTTATTTGTTGATTTGTATTTGTTGTTTTTAAAACCAATGTGTTTTTTTTGAGCTAAAACCAAAGGTAGATCCAGCGAGAAGGTGATCTTCTTCCTTTAGAATCCACTTTAGCTAAAAAAAACCCTGCATCTTTTGCCAAATATTCTGTGCATCAGATCACCCCATCATTCATTTTCTTATAATCTGCACATAGGTTTAAACTCATCAGGCATTTTTGACACCTACCTGCCATGGAGTATGACTTTTAGTGGATCTGCTTGTCTTAGGATATGGATAAGAAAGAATAGAGTTGCTCCAGTGACAGCTCTGTATAAAGTTCTATGTAAAATATTGTTTGGGGCTGAACCCAAAACTATAGTCCTGATTGATCAGTAGATATGGAGACGGTTCACCGGTTCTTCACACCCATAGATGACCCCACTGAAGCGGTGCAGGTGTCCAGTGACAATGCAGAAAAGTTTTTGTTTTCAGCAAGTAACTTCTTTTGCTCAGGACAGCGTTGGGCATTGAGCAATGTGCAGATGGAGCAGCTATTAGAAGTGCTAGTAAGGAGGAGTCATCTGCTGGGTGTGTATTCTCTACTAGCTGGGGATAAACTGATGACATCTACATCAGCAGTGGAAAGTCCCTCCACGCTGCCTTCCCATCCTACCCACTAGTGCTCTCTAGTGCTGGATGGCTGGTGAGAAGGCTGCAGTGACATAGGTAGTGACGTCTGTGAGGGTACAGTGGTCACTGGTCTACTGTACACCCCCATGCCAGCCCCCATGAACTATCACTAAAAAAGTAGACACATCTTAAAAAGCTAAAAACCATTATCAGTTCATTTTCAAGTTTCAGCTCGATACGTAATCCATCAAATATCACCATCACCTTCTAACCACATGACATTTCAGTTACAAAGTCATTCTGAAGATATAATAAAATGCCTATATTGATTTATATTGCGCCTTTTTAACTAGAATAAAAGTGTAAATGGAACCTGTAACTTAAGGTAATTACATACATAGCAATTACAGTGCCTTGACAAAGTATTCACACCCTGTGCATTTTTCCACATTTTTTCACATTACATCTACAAACTTGAATCGATTTTATTGGGATCTAATGTAACATATCAACACAAAGTAGTAAGTATTTGTGAAGTGTAAAGAAAATGATACATGGTTTTCTAAATATTTTAAAAATATGAATCTGCAAATTGTGACGTGCATTTGTATTCAGTCTCCCTGACTCAATACTTTGCAGGACCACTTTTCGCTGCAATTTCTTCTGCAAGTTTTTTGTACTATGTCTCTAACAATTTTGCACATCTAGAGGCTGAAATTGTTGCTCATTCTTCTTTGCAAACTAGCTCTAGCTCAGTGAGATTGGATGGAGAGTGTCAGTGAATAGCAGTTTTCAAGTCTTGCCACAGATTCTCTATGAGATTTAAGTATGGACAGTGACTGGGCCATTCACAGACATGAATCTGCTTTGATCTAAACCATTACATTGTAGCTCTGGCATTATGTTTAGAGTGGTTGTTTTCCTAAAAGGTAAACCTACGCTCCAATAGCAAGTCTTTTGCTGCCTCTAACAGGTTTTCCTCCAGGTTTGCCCTGTATTTTGCTCCCTCCATCTTCCCATCAGCTCTGACCAGCTTCCCTGTCTCTGCTGAAGAACAACATCCCCACAGCATGATTCTGCAACCATCATGTTTGATGATGGGGATGGTGTCTTTAACCCCTTACTGCCATCGGACGTACTATCCCGTCCATGGTACCTGGGCCCGTATGACCATGGACGGGATAGTACGTCTAGTGCGATCGGACGCGCTCCCGGGGGGAGCGCAGCCGATCGCCGCCGGGTGTCAGCTGATTATCACAGCTGACACCCATGACTGTGTGTCAGGAGCGGTCACGGACCGCTCCCGGCACATTAACCCCTTGCACACCGCGATCAAACATGATCGCGGTGTACTGGGGGCACAGGGGAGGATCGCGCAGGGTGGGGGCTCCCTGCGCGCCCCCCTGAGACCCTCAGAGCAGCGCGATGTGATCGCGCTGTTCTGAGGGCTTCCTCCCTCCCAGGACCCGGATCCAAGATGGCGCCGGGGTCCTGGAGGGAGGCGGCTACCTCAGTGCCTGCCGAGAGCAGGCACTGAGAAGCCTGCATCTATGCCTGTGCGATCGCTGGTGTGACAGAGTGCTGTGCACACTGTCACACCAGCGATCTGACAAAATACAGTGATGTCCCACCCTGGGACAAAGTAAAAAAGTTAAAAAAATAAAAATAAACATGTTTTAAAAAAAAATCCAAAATAAATTAAAAAAAAAAAAAAATATTCCCCAATAAATTCACTTCTTCCTGTAAATAAATAAAAAAAAGCAATAAAAGTACACATATTTGGTATCGCCGCGTCCGTAACGACCCCCCTATAAAATTGTCCCACTAGTTAACCCCTTTAGTAAACCCCTTAAAAAAAAAAAAAAAAACGAAGCAAAAAATCAATGCTTTATCATCATACCGCCGAACGAAAAAAGTGGAATAACTCGCGATCAAAAAGACCGATACAAAAAAACATGGTACCGCTGAAAACGTCATCTTGTCCCGCAAAAAACAAGCCATCATACAGCATCATCAGCGAAAAAATAAAAAAGTTATAGCTCGCAGAATAAAGCGATGCAAAAATAATTATTTTTATATATAAAATTGTTTTTATTCTATAAAAGCGCCAAAACATGAAAAAATGATATAAATGAGGTATCGCCGTAATCGTACTGACCCGAAGAATAAAACTGCTTTATCAATTTTACCACACGCGGAACGGTATAAACGCCTCCCCCAAAAGAAATTCATGAATTGCTGATTTTTGTTCATTCTAACCTCCCAAAAATCGAAATAAAAAGCGATCAAAAAAGTCACGTGCTCAAAAATGGTACCAATAAAAACGTCAACTCGTCCCGCAAAAAATAAGACCTCACATGACTCTGTGGGCCAAAATATGCAAAAATTATAGCTCTCAAAATGTGATGATGCAAAAACTATTTTTGCAATAAAAAGCGTCTTTTAGCGTGACAGCTGCCAATCATAAAAACCCGCTATAAATAGTAAATCAAACCCCCCTTTATCACCCCCTTAGTAAGGGAAAAATAATAAAATTAAAAAAAAAGTATTTATTTCCATTTTCCCATTAGGGTTAGGGTTAGGGTTGCGGCTAAAGTTAGGGTTAGGGTTGGCGCTAAAGTTAGGATTAGGGTTAGGGTTGGGATTAGGGGTGTGTTAGGGTTAGGTTTGTGGTTAGGGTTGGGACTAGGGTTAGGGGTGTGTTGGGGTTAGGGTTGGAGTTAGAATTGGGGGGTTTCCGCTGTTTAGGCACATCAGGGGCTCTCCAAATGTGACATGGCGTCTGATCTCAATTCCAGCCAATTCTGCGTTGAAAAAGTAAAACGGTGCTCCTTCACTTCTCAGCTCTGCCATGCGTCCAAACAGTAGTTTATCCCCACATATGGGGTATCAGCGTACTCTGGACCCCAAGAGTTATTGTGCAATTTGTCCTATTTCTTCTGTTACCCTTGGGAAAATAAAAAACTGGGGCGAAAATATCATTTTTGTACAAAAAAAATTATTTTTTGCTTTTACGGCTGTACATTATAAACTTCTGTGAAGCACTTGGGGCTTCATAGCGCTCACCACACATCTAGATAAGTTCCTTGTGGGGTCTATTTTCCAAAATGGGGTCACTTGTTGGGGATTTCCACTGTTTAGGCGCATCAGGGGCTCTCCAAATGCGACATGACGCCCCCAGACCATTCCATCAAAGTCTGCAATCCAAAACGTCACTACTTCCCTTCCGAGCCCCAACGTGTACCCATACAGTAGTTTTCTCCCACATATTGGATATCAGCGTACTCAGGACAAATTGGACAACAACTTTTGGGGTCCAATTTCTCCTGTTACCCTTGTAAAAATAAAATATTGGGGCAAAAAAATCATTTTTGCAAAAAAAAAAAAGGATTTTTTATTTTTACGGCTGTGCGTTATAAACTTCTGTGAAGCACTTCGGGGTTCAAAGTGCTCACCACACATCTAGACAAGTTCCTTGTGGGGTCTATTTTCCAAAATGGGGTCACTTGTGGGGGGTTTCCACTGTTTAGGCGCATCAGGGGCTCTCCAAATGCGACATGATGCCCTCAGACCATTCCATCAAAGTCTGCAATCCAAAACGTCACTACTTCCCTTCCGAGCCCTGACGTGCGCCCATACAGTAGTTTTCTCCCACATATTGGGTATCAGCGTACTCAGGACAAATTGGACAACAACTTTTGGGTCCAATTTCTCCTGTTACCCTTGTGAAAATAAAATATTGGGGGCGAAAAAATCATTTTTGTAAAAAAAAAAAAAGATTTTTTATTTTACGGCTGTACGTTATAAACTTTAGTGAAACACCTGGGGGTTAAAAGTTCTCACCACACATCTAGATAAGTTCCTTGAGGGGTCTAGTTTCCAAAATGGTGTCATTTATGGGGGTTTCCACTGTTTAGGCAGATCAGGAGCTCTCCAAACACGACATGGCGTCCAGCCAATTCTGCGTTGAAAAAGTCAGACGGCGCTCCTTCCCTTCCAAACTCTGCCATGCACCCAAACAGTGGTTTACCCCCACATATGGGGTATCAGCACACTCAGGACAAATTGCACAATAACTTTTGGAGTCTTGTTACCCTTGGAAAAATAAAAATTGGGGTGAAAAGATCATTTTTGTGGAAAAAATATGATTTTTAAATTTTACGGCTCTACATTATAAACTTGTGTGAAGCACTTGGGGGTTCAAATTGCTCACCAAAGATCTAGAAAAGTTCCTTAGGGGGTCTAGTTTCCCAAATGGGGTCATTTGTGGGGGTTTCCACTGTTTAGGCACATCAGGGGCTCTCCAAATGCAACATGGCATCCAATCTCAATTCCAGCCAATTTTGGTTGGAAAAAGTCAAATGGTTCTCCTTCCATTCCGAGCTCTGCCGTGAGCCCAAACAGTGCTTCCCCCCCACATATGGGGTATCAGCGTACTCAGGACAAATTGGACAACAACTTATGTGGTCCAATTTCTCCTGTTACCCTTGGGAAAATAAAAAATTAGTGACTAAAAAATAATTTTTGTGGGAAAAAAATAGGATTTTTATTTTCATGCCCGGGCATTATAAACTTGTGTGAAGCACTTGGGAGTTCAAAGTGCTCAACAAAGATCTAGATAAGTTCCTTAGGGGGTCTAGTTTCCAAAATGGGTCACTTGTGGGGGTTTCCACTATTTAGGCTCATCTGGGGCACTGCAAACGGAACATGACCCCCATCAACGTCTGCATTCCAAAATGTTACTACTTCCTTTCCAAGCCCTGCCGTGCACCCAAACAGTTTCCCCCCCCCCACATATGGGGTATCAGCGTACTCAGGACAAATTGGACAACAACTTTTGTGGTCCAATTTCCTTGGGAAAATTCAAAAATTTGGGACTAAAAAATCATTTTTGTGGAAAATTGTTTTTTTTTTTTTTCACACCCAGGCATTATAAGCTTTTGTGAAACACTTGGGGGTTTAAAGTGCTCACAACAGATCTAGATAAGTACCTTAGGGGTCTAGTTTCCAAAATGGTGTCACTTGTGGGGGTTTCCACTGTTTAGGCGCATCAGGGGCTCTCCAAACACGACATGGCGTCCAATCTCAATTCCAGCCAATTTTAGTTTGAAAAAGTCAAACGGCGCTCCTTCCCTTACGAGCTCTGCCGTGTGCCCAAACAGTGGTTTTCCCCCACATATTGGGTATTGGCGTACTCAGGAGAAATTGCATAACAACCTTATCTGTCCATTTCTCCTTTTACCCTTGTGAAAATAAAAAAAAAGTTTGTAAAAGATCATTTTTGTGGCTAAAAAGTTAAATATTCATTTTTTCCTTCCACGTTGCTTTAGTTCCTGTGAAGCACCTGAAGGGTTAATAATCTTCTTGAATGTGGTTTTGAGTACCTTGAGGGTGCAGTTTTTAGAATGGTGTCACTTTTGGGTATTTTCTGCCATATAGACCCCTCAAAGTGACTTCAAATGAGAGGTGGTCCCTAAAAAAAATGGCTTTGTAAATTTTGTTGTAAAAATGAGAAATCGCTGGTCAACTTTTAACCCTTATAACTTCCTAACAAAAAAAAATTTTGGTTCCAAAATTGTGCTGATGTAAAGTAGACATGTGGGAAATGTTATTTCTTAACTATTTTATGTGACATATTTCTCTGTTTTAAGGGAATAAAAATTCAAAGTTTGAAAATTGCAAAATTTTAAAAATTTTCGCCATATTTGCGTTTTTTTCAAAAATAAACGCAAGTTATATGGAAGAAATTTTACCACTAACGTGAAGTACAATATGTCACGAGAAAACAATCTCAGAATCGCGAAGATCCGTTGACGCGTTTCCAGAGTTATAACCTCATAAAGAGACAGTGGTCAGAATTGTAAAAATTGGCCCGGTCATTAACGTGCAAACCACCCTTGGGGGTTAAGGGGTTAAGGTGATGTGCAGTGTTAATTTTCTGCCACACATAGCATTTAGCCCAAAAAAGCTTTTGATTGATTTTGTCTGACTAGAGCATCTTCTTCCACATGCTAGCTGTGTCCCCTACATAGCATGTGGAAGAAGCTGCTCTGGTTAGATGAGACAAAAGTAGAACTTTTTGGGCTTATGTCACAAACATCATTTATAATCAGTGACCCGGGCCTTGACTCAAAGACTTGTAGCTCCTAAGCAGGATAGCAAGAGTTAAATCTCTGTTGGGCTAGGTGGTTAATCTCCTTTAGTCACTTGCTCTAGGAGAGCCAGTCCTCTGTTCTCTCCTCCTATATACAGTGGGTTCGGAAAGTATTCAGACCCCTTAAATTTTTCACTCTTTGTTTCATTACAGCCATTTGGTAAATGCAAAAGAATTCATTTTTTTTCTCATTAATGTACACTCTGCACCCCATCTTGACTGAAAAAAACAGAAATGTAGAAATTTTTGCAAATTTATTAAAAAAGGAAAAACTAAAATATCACAGTCACAAGTATTCAGACCCTTTGCTCAGACACTCATATTTAAGTCACATGCTGTCCATTTCCTTGTGATCCTCCTTGAGATGGTTCTACTCCTTCATTGGAGTCCAGCTGTGTTTAATTAAACTGATAGGACTTGATTTGTAAAGGCACACACCTGTCTATATAAGACCTCACAGCTCACAGTGCATGTCAGACCAAATGAGAATCATGAGGTCAAAGGAACTGGCCAAGGAGCTCAGAGACAGAATTGTGGCAAGGCACACATCTGGCCGAGGTTACAAAAGAATTTCTGCAGTGCTCAAGCATCCTAAGAGCACAGTGGCCTCCATAATCCTTAAATGGAAGAAGTTTGGGACCACCGGAAGTCTTAGACCTGGCTGTCCAGTCAATCTGAGCAATCGTGAGAGAAGAGCTTTGGTGAGAAAGGTAAAGAAGAACCCCAAGATCACTGTGACTGAGCTCCACAAAGTCAACTATGGAGAAAGTTCCACAAAGTCTATCACTGCAACCCTCCACCAGTCGGGCCTTTATGCAGAGTGGCCCGATGGAAGCCTCTCCTCAGTGCAAGACATATGAAAGCCCGCATAGAGTTTGCTAAAAAAAATACATGAAGGACTCCCAGACTATGAGAAATAAGATTCTCTGGTCTGATGAGATGAAAATAAAACTTTTTGGTAATAATTCTAAGCGGTATGTGTGGAGAAAACCAGGCACTGCTCATCACCTGCCCAATACAATACCAACAGTGAAACGTGGTGGTGGCAGCATCATGCTATGAGGGTGTTTTTCAGCTGCAGGGACAGAACGACTGGTTGCTATTGAAGGAAACATGAATGCGGCCAAGTACAGAGATATCTTGGATGAAAACCTCTTCCAGAGTGCTCTGGATCTCAGACTTGGCCGAAGGTTAACCTTCTAACAAGACAATGACCCCAAGCACACAAATAAAGTAACAAGGAAGTGGTGTCAGAACAACTCTGTGACCATTCTTGACTGGCCCAGCCAAAGCCTTGACCTAAACCCAATTGAGCATCTCTGGAGAGACCTGAAAATGGCTGTCCACCAACGTTCACCTACAACCTGACGGAACTTGAGAGGATATGCAAGGAAGAATGGCAGAGGATCCCCAAATCCAGGTGTGAAAAACTTGTTACATCATTCCCAAGAAGACTCATGACTGTACTAACTCAAAAGGGTGCTTCTACTCAATACTGAGCAAAGGGTCTGAATACTTATGACATGTGATATTTCAATGCTATAAATAAACTTGGCACTCAATTTCAGTTTTTCTTTTTTAATAAATTTGCAAACATTTCTATATTTTTGTTTTTTCAGTAAAGATAGGGTGCTGAGTGTACATTAATGAGAAAAAGAATGAACTTTTTTGCATTTATCAAATGGCTGCAATGAAACAAAGAATGAAAAATTTAAAGGGGTCTGAATATTTTCTGAACCCACTGTATGCTGGCTTCACTATACAGGTAATGCCAGCTATAGTTAGTCTATCTTGGTTTGGAGAGGTGGACATATCCAGGCTTACTGGTGGTTATTTCTAAGTTTGTTCCGAACGGTTTGCTGTAGTTTTTCCTTTCCCTTTGGAGCCTTTGTGTTGCTTCCTTGCCTCACAGGCTTCACACTTTTGTTCCTTAGTGTTTATTCCTATGATAGTGCTGTGTGACTGCACTTCTGTTTTCCTCTGTGCGTCTTGTTAGTGTTTACCCATACACTTCTGCCCTACCTCCCCGGGAAGGTTACGGGGGATATCAGATTAGTGTTATTTAGGAGCAATGCAAGGAATGAGACCCAGACATCCTCACCATCAGGGTAATGCTGGGGACAGGGACAACCTAGGGTCCCAAAGCCTGAGGAACAGAATAGGAGCCCATTGTCCCTTGCTATCCCTCAGTAACACCATGACAGCTAAATGCAAAGCACTATGTATGGTCGAAAACTAACACTGCACATCACCCTGAAAACACTATTCCCACTGTCATATATAGTGGTGGCAGCATCATGCTGTGGGGATGCTTTTTTTCAACGGGGACAGGGAAGCTGGGACCATGGATGGAGCTAAATACAGGGCAATCCATGAGGAAAACCTACTAGAGGCTGCTAAAGACTTGAGACTTGGGTGTAGGTTCACCTTCCAGCAGGACATTGACCTGTCCAGGAGAGAAACGACCCTAAATGACCTAGTCCAGACCTAAATCACATTGAGAATCTGTGGCAAGACTTGAAAATTGCAATTCACAGACGCTCACAATCCAACCTCCCTGAGCTGGAGCTCGTTTGCAAAAAAGAATGGGCAAAAATTTCAGCCTCTAGATGTGCAAAGCTGGTGGAGGGAGACATCCCCCAAAAGGCTTTCAGCAGTAACTGCAGCGAAAGGTGGTCCTACAAAGTATTGATTCAGGGGGGCTGCATACAATTGTACGTCACAATTTAAATACATTCAAGTTTGTGGCTATAACGTGAAAAGTGTAGAAAAGTTCACAGGTATGAATACGTTTTCAAGGCACTGTACATGATATGCCCCTGAACAGAGATTGGCTAAAACATCAAGGAAATCAAATTACCTGCCGATGTACTACAAATGCATCAGGTATAAATATAAAGATTTTTATTAAAAAAACAATGAAACATGTATACCCGTTACCGTCTCTGCCCTTTTACAGGTCCTATTTGTGTTAACTCAGCCAGGCAACTAGGAATTCATCTTTCTTCCTGACTTCAAATACATTAATCAGAATAAATCTCTTGATCAACACTCTATAACTCTTCTTTCACTACATTAATCACCCAAAAGGCCGACAAGCACATTAGATTAATGTGGGCCAAATCTGCCAACCTCAATAAGACCGGCTGCCCATGTAATGTGTATGAGGGGCCCACTGACATCATCTGAAAGTCAAACAATCTATTATTTTGTTTTTAGGAGAGATCCTCTTTCCCCATGAAAAATACATAACCGAGCAGGCAAGTGTTTACAGTGGCTTGCAAAAGTATTCATCTCCTTGGCGTTTTTTATATTTTGCTACCTCACAAACTGGAATTTCACTGTTTTTTTGAGGGTTTGCATAAATTTATGTTAAGAACATGCCTACAAACGTGAACATTTGGTTTTCTTTTTATTATGAAGTAAACAAAAAATAGGACACAATAACTGAAAACTTCAAAACTTCAGTGTGTATAACTATTCACTCCCCTAAAGTCAGTAGCAGTGACACTCCGGCACCTGCGCAGAAGCAGGATGAAGACACTGCCATTAGAAGGGGGGACAAGGTACCAATAACAGTGCGAGGGCATGACGCATGCTCGGGATTACGGCGCCGCAACTGCACGTCACAGGGCAGTGTGACGTGCATGGGACGGGAGAGATATTGTAATGGAGAGGAGGCAAGGATTTCTTCCAGGTATGGCACGCCCCCAAAGCTGGAAGAAATCATTAACAGAAAAGATTAAAAGTGCATTTCTCAAATCTAGACTGCAGCTATGAGTATACAGGTAAAGCTAATTTAACCATTCTATTATCTATATGCCCATAGTAATAGCTTAAAAGTGTTCCAGGGGATGACAGATTCCCTTTAAACCACTCAAGTGTTGCTTTAGCAATGCGCTTTAGTTCATTGGCTTGTTGGAAGGGAAACCTTTTATTCAAGAATATCCCTGTATTTCGCACCATTCATCTACAACTTGGACCATTTTCCCTGTTCCTGCTGCAGACAAACATCCCCATAGCATAATTATTCCACCACCATTTTTCACTGTGGGGATGGTGTTCTTGGGGTGGTGAGCTGTGTTGGTTTGGCGCCAGAAATAGCGTTTACGTTGGTGGGCATAAAGTCCAATTTTGGTCTAATCTGACCACAGCGACTTCCTCCGTACATTTGGGGAGTCTCACACATGTCTTTTTCTTTTTGCAAACTCAAAACAAGACTTACAATTACTGTGTGTAAGTAAAGGCTTTTTTTTTGCCCACTCTTCCATTAAGGCTATTTAAACTCAAGGCCGTCCCCAGGAAGGGGGAGGACGGTCCAATAGGGAACCAGTGGGAAGGCAATAGAGATATAGAAACTAATTAAAGTTCAGATTGGCTGTGTTGGTAATAGAAGCTGTAGGAAACAACGGAGCGCAAATAAGGTCTTATCCCATGGATTTCAATATCAGTTTTTAACCAAAACTGATCACCTGGTAGTGTTGAATGACAGCATATGTATCAGCTGCCGCAGATCCACGGGTCGACAGGTGACCATAACCGGAATGTTATAAAATAAATTTGTGGATTGTATCCGCACTGCCAAACAACGCAAATCCAGACGTAGTTAGAAAATGTAAAGGTGATTTATTCAATGCGTTTCAAAGTCTATATGACTTCTTCTTCAGGAAATACTACAAAAACATATCATATTATAGTGGATAGGATTTCTAGAAATCCCATGTTCACTGTGTGTCTATGTGCACCTGTGGATCACCTGCAGAAACTGACATGAGGTGTGTCTTTCAGGATCGCAGCATATCTATCTAATGGAGACGCTAGTTTCCGCAACAGAAGTTTCCTCAATAGAATGTATTCAACACTGTAAATTCACATGGTTCAGTGAAAACATGTAGATTTACCTGTGTTCAATAGAGCGCAGCATTTTGAACGCAGCTAAAATACGCTGCTCCCAAAGCACTGTTACTTCTGGATCGTTGCTGCATAGCCTAAGACGCACTGGACCACATGGCGCTCTAGATTTTAGAGGACGAAAATTGAAGCACAAAATGTGGTCATGGGGGGAATCTGCTGCTGACACTGTTATATGGGTAATATCCCCCAATTCTGTACTAACACCCCCCATCCTGGTATATATGATCCCCACCCTGGAATATATGGCCCCCCATTCTGATATGTATGTCCTCATTCAGGTATATATGATCCCCCATTCTGGTATATATGTCACCATCCATCTATACATGGCCCTCCATCCTGTTATACATGCCTACCCCCATCCTGGTCTACATGGCCCTCCATCCTGGTATGCATGACCCCCTATCCAGGTATACATGGCCTCCCATCCTGATATACATGGCCCCCATCAAGCTGCACATATAAATGATTCTACTCACCATCCTTCTGTTCCCTCTGTGTGTAAACAGTGCATGACGTCAGTGCCATGCGCCCCACACACATACTTTAGTTGCCAGAATATTCCCTGCTCCCTACACTCAGGACTATGGTAGTTGAGAGTAGTGAATATTCATTTTCCTTAATAGCGGACACATGTGATTGTCCAGCCATTGCAGGAAGGCGGTGGCTGCGACTAACACGTGTGCCTGGTATAGAATAAAATAAAAATTGACTGCTCCCCACTCCCATAGTTCTGCCCACTTTTCGGCACCAACTTCACTGCATAGAGGTGGGAGGGACTATTGGCGTGGGGAGCAGTAGCGGGCACACGTGTTAGCAGCAGCCATCGTGTCCTGCATCCTGTGACCCACTCCTGTGCTACTGCTGCTGCTGCTCCTCAACCACAGCCAGACTATAAGAGGCACCACCCACTTTCCTCCAAAATTTTTTAGGGAAAAAGTGCGTCTTACAGTCCACAAAATAAGGTAACTCCCTGATCCACAAGATACAGTTCTCTGAGGTTCCTTTGGATATTTTGATCTACAGTATATTCTCAACATTCCTCCTAGCGGGATTGGTAAAAACTCCTCTAAACTGCTCCTTCATTTGTTAACAGCGTCCAAATGCCTGATTGCTCTCCACTGGAAGAAGAAGAATCCCCCATCTTTTCAGGGCTTGCTCTACAGAATTTCTGATATTAGGAGGATGGAATATATGACAGCTGTCCTGAATGCATGGATTGAATTATTTGAGTCAATTTGGGCGCCTTGGGATTATTTTTGAGCATAGCATAATGAATAATTCTTTACATTACCCCTTTTTCTCATTCTCCCTTTGTGTCTGTGTCTTTTCTTTATTATCAGTTCTTGGTTATGTTATAGATTAAATATGGCTGAGTAATAGAATCTAGCATTAAGTAAGGCTCATTGGAGTACATTGCTTACGTTAAGGGTTTGCTGAGGTTTTGGCGGTGGTTGTCTGCTGGATCTCGACTGATTTCACTCCCTTGAATAAAAGTTTAATTATTTTTTACTCTGCCGTACGAACTTCATGTGAATATTGTTTCTATATACATGTGAGTTGCAATTTTCCTGAAATTTCAATAAAAATTACAGTTAAAAAAAGAATTATAAAAGTGATGATGTCTGAAATCATCTGCTACAAGGACTAGCATTAATACCCTGTTTATAATGATAATATTCACGCTTTATTATGTTATTACATGTATAATATTATAACAGGAGAAAATAATTGAAGCGGCTTGCACGTTTTATATCTTATGTGCCACAAAAGGTCAGGTGTAACTTGCAGCAGCGATAGGAAGCTCACTGACATCACAATGTGCATGTATCAGTTTCACCACGCATCCTCCTACAGAGCTTGTGCACGCAGCTGAAAGCTGATAGACAAGAGGCTTAGTAGTTATCGGTACAAACCCGACATGGTAAAAAATTATATACACACACAAGGATAAAAGTATTGGGTCACACCTCTTGATCATCAAATTTGGGTTTTTCCTTCAGCTCCATTGCCACAGAGGTATAAAATCCAGCCCCCAGCCATGCAGTCGGCATTAACTAACATTTTCAAAGAATGGCTGATACCGGTGTGGTCCTGTAATAGGAGCCACCATTTTTAACAAATCATTTCATTAAATTTCTTCCCTCCTAAATATTGTAAGGGCTCATGAAGACAACAGCACAACTTGGACGAGTGCGATCTGTCGTTTTGATGGATAGCACCCGTCCCCATGTTATTCTATGGGGCTGTGCACATGTCCAATGTTTCCTCAGTCCGAGGAAAAAAAAAATGCAGCATAGAGGATTTCCCTCCTGGAATCGGATGGCACTCGCCCATTCAACTCTATGGATCCGTGGAAAAAAATTGGACCACACTCAGATGAACCAAAACATCTTAGGCACAAAATTGAGACAATACAAAGTTATAGAACGGGTCACCAAGTCCTGAGGCTCATAGTGTATAAAAGTCGCCAATGTTCTCCTGACTCATTAAGAGCAGAGTCCAAACCTCTTGTGACACTAATATCAGCACAAAACCCTATGCTTGGGAACTTCATGACATGGATTTCAATGACCGAGCAGCTGGATGCAAGCCTTTCACTACAAAGCAAAACGCTAAGCATCCGATGGAGTAATTTTAAGCCACCACCACAAGACTCTGGAGCAGTGGAAATGTATTCTATCGAGTGATGAATTACACCTACCTATTTGGCAGTCTGATAGACAAGTCTGGGTTTGGAAAATGCTTGGGGAACGTTACCAACTTGAATAATAACTTGAATGCATTAGGACAACCATAAAGGTTGGTGAGTAAGGGATAATGGTATGTGCTTGTTTTTCATGGGTTATCAAGATATTTTGGACAACTGTGTGCTTCTAAATTTTGGTGGAACAGTTTGCAAAAGGCAAGGTCCATAAAGGTATTGTTGGGTGAGTTTGGTGTAGGACTTAAGGGTATGCCACACTAAACAACATCGCTAACGGGATCGCTAAAAAACGTCACTATTTAGCGATCCCGTTAGCGATGTTGTTGTGTGCGGCAGCTGCCAGCGACGAGCTTCCTGCTGTGATCTCGCTCGTCGCTGGAATCGTTCCGGACCCTATTTTCGTCGCTGGCGCCCCGCTGGGTAAGTATATATCGCTAAGTGTGGCACCTTTTTTAGCGATTTAGCGGTACTTTTGTACCGCTAAAGTCGTTAAGGAGATCGCTAACCGCGATAGCGTCCTTAACGATATCGCTAAAATAGGTAGCTACTAGCGATATAGAAACAATCCCGCTAGCGATCTCATTAGTATGCGACGCTAACGAGATCGCTAGCGGGATTGTGTAGTGTGGCAGTACCTTTAGAAGTATTTGACTAGTCTGCATGGACGCCTGCATTCAATGCCATTAAACACCTTTGGGATGAGATAGAATCAGGGATGGACTGGAACTGAAATTCAGCCCTTGCATTTGAAAGCACATAGGCCCATGCTGTCCTTTCCCCTGAGCCTCAAATGGGGATATTTATTACTAATATAACCCTACCAGGGGGAAATCAAGATTTAGTACAAGACCAATGTTTCTAACTGCAGACTTTAATTTCAAACCTGGAGAACCTTTCACTAAAACCACTGTACTAGGACTGATATAACCACCATACAGTGACCATATAATAATAATATCAGTTCTGCACCAGGGCTCTGCAGACCATATATGTGGGTATTGTGCAGGTTCTCACTAGTAATATTTTCGCTGATTGTTGTCATTCATTTTCCCTTTTCTGTTTCATTTCATTTTCTTTGCATTGTCAGGTGACATCAAGCCTCGAGGTTAGTAATGGAGAAGCGTCAATAAGATGCCCCCATTACTAACCCCATAGCCATATTGTATAATAACACAGACACCCAGAATAAAGTCTTTTAGTTGAAAGAATGACACAGACACCTTTAATAAATTTTAGTTGCCCTCCTACGGCCCCCTCCACGTCTCCTGGTGTGCTGGCCTGTCTCTTGGTAGCGCCTCCAGCCTCTGGACACTACGCTGACAGACACAGCAAACCAGTGATGTGCCATCCTGGATGAGCTGCACTACCTGAGCCACTTGTGTGGGTTGTAGAGTCCGTCTCATGCAACCACGAGTGTGAAAGCACAACCAACATTCAAAAGTGACCAAAACATCAGCCAGAAAGCATTGGTACTGAGATGTGGTCTGTGGTCCACTCCTTTATTGAGTGTGTCTTGATAATTGCCAATAATTTCCATCTGTTGTCTATTTAATTTGCACAACAGCATATGAAATTGATTGTCAATCAGTGTTGCTTCCTAAGTGAACAGTTTGATTTCACAGAAGTTTGATTTACTTGGAGTTATATTCTGCTGTTTAAGAGTTCTCTTTATTTTCTTGAGCAGTGCATATATATATATATATATATATAACAGTATATATCAATGACATTTTTATATCTATCTACTCTATGTATGTACTTATTCTATTCTAACCTGTCACACGGTGATTTTACTGTACCCAGCAGATGAATTCTCAGCTTTTCATCTCTATCTATCTAAAAAGAAAAAATAGAAAGCAGCACTCCAAAAGATTTTCTTTAACGTTCAAGTGGACTTTATTGGGTCCACATGGCATGGCGACGTTTCGGCTGAAAACAGCCTTTCTCAATACTGCTATTTATTATCTGTCTGTCTATGTATCTATCTATCTATCTATCTATCTATATATATTATATATATATATATATATATATATATACATACACAGTGCCTTGCGAAAGTATTCGGCTCCCTGGAACTTTTCAACCTTTTCCCACATATCATGCTTCAAACATAAAGATACCAAATGTTAATTTTGGTGAAGAATCAACAAGTGGGACACAATTGTGAAGTTGAATGAAATTTATTGGTTATTTTAAATTTTTGTGGAAATACAAAAACTGAAAAGTGGGGCGTGCAATATTATTCGGCCACTTTAACTTAATACTTTGTTGCTCCACCTTTTGCTGCAATTACATCTGCAAGTCGCTTGGGGTATGTCTCTGTCAGTTTTGTACATTGAGAGACTGAAATTCTTGCCCATTCTTCCTTGGCAAACAGCTCGAGCTCAGTGAGATTGGATGGAGATCGTTTGTGAACAGCAGTTTTCAGCTCTTTTCACGGATTCTCGATTGGATTCAGGTCTGGACTTTGACTTGGCCATTCTAACACCTGGATATGTTTATTTGTGAACCATTCCATTGTAGATTTTGCTTTATGTTTGGGATCATTGTCTTGTTGGAAGACAAATCTCCTTGGTCTTCATGATGCTCTCTGTGCTTCAAACAGAACCCTGAGTCTATCACAGAGCAGGTGCATTTATACGGAGACTTGATTACACACAGGTGGATTATATTTATCATCATTAGTCATTTAGGACAACATTGGATCATTCAGAGATCCACAATGAACTTCTGGAGTGAGTTTGCTGCACTGAAAGTAAAGGGGCCGAATAATATTGCACTCCCCACTTTTCAGTTTTTGTATTTCCACAAAAATTTAAATGACCAATAAACTTCATTCAACTTCAAAATTGTGACCCACTTGTTGTTGATTCTTCACCAAAAACACGGATTTTGGTAAGAACTTACCTGTAAAATCCTTTTCAGCGAAGAAGGAAGGGAGACACAGTCATTACTAGTGGGTAGGTGGAGCCCACACAGGATAAACACACCTCAGATTAAAAAAGTGTTGACCGGCCCCTCCAGCTATATAGGGCTCCTCCTACTCCAGCTCTCCAGTCGTACCCAAGCTTAAGGAAGAGCAAATATCACCAGCGTAGCAACATAACCCCTTCTGAAGGACTTCAGAGAAAAAACAAGAAAACAGGTTATGCATATAGCCGAAACAACCACACAGTCCAGGTACTACTCACTGAACCTGACCACTGCGATGAGCTGGCAATGCTGGAACAGAGCCTTAGCGCGCCGACCTCAGCCCAGATAATCGCTATCAGAGAAGGGTCACGCCGCATCTGAAAACACAACAACACACTTCTGCCATGGGAGGGATGTGTGTCTCCCTTCCTTCTTTGCTGAAAAGGATTTTACAGGTAAGTTCTTACCAAAATCCGTGTTTCAGCTGCAGATGAAGGAAGGGAGACACAGTCATTATTAGTGGGACGTCCCAAAGCAGTCCAAAAATAAGGGTGGGCAGAAAAGCAAAAAAGGCAGATACCCACAACCTAGATAAATGCGCAAATAGCACTAACTACAAGTTCACAAGAACTTTTAAACTACAGCCGCCTGCAGGACCCTACGTCCTAAGGCCGCATCAGCGGAAGCACTGACGTCCACCTTATAAAATTTTGTAAATGTGTGGACGGAGCGCCAGGTCGCCGCCCGGCAGAGCTGAGCTGCCGAGGCTCCTTGATGAAAAGCCCACGATGAACCCACAGCCCTTGTGGAGTGAGCTCGAATCTTAATCGGGCAAGGTTCGCCCTTAAGTCGGTAAGCCTCTAAAATGCCGACCGAATCCAACGAGCTATAGAATCCTTGGAAGCTCGTTGCCCACGTCTACGACCTGCTGGAATCACAAACAGAGAATCAGACTTCCGAAAACTTTGAGTAATAGACAAATAGAACTTTAAAGCCCGCACCAAATCCAATGTGTGCAAGGCTCGTTCTTTCGCATTCCTTGGCTCCGGACAGAGCGAGGGCAACACAATATCCTGGTTAACATTAAACTGTGACACTACTTTAGGTAGAAAGTCGCCCCGTGTGCGAAGCACTACGCGATCTGGGAGAAACTCCAGAAAAGGAGGCGAGCAAGAGAGAGCCGCCAACTCAGAAACCCTTGTCAAAGAAGTGACCGCCACTAAGAAGGCAACCTTCCAAGAAAGCAAAGAAAGGCTAACAGAATCCATAGGCTCAAAAGGCCCATGTTGAAGAGCCTCCAAGACAAGATTAAGCCGCCAGGGAGACACAGGCGCCTTCCGCGGCGGAAACTGACGGGTTACTCCGCGAAAAAAGGAACGTACGTCCCTATGCGAAGCGATAGCCTTCCGAAATAGCAAGGACAGAGCAGAAACTTGCCCCTTCAGAGTGCTAACTGCCAAATCCCTGTCCAGCCCGTACTGCAAAAAGGCCAACAAATTGGGAATGGAAAAACTCCTCGGGTTCCTAGAAGAACCCGAACACCACGAAAAGAAGGCTTCCCAAGTCTTATGATAAATTCTAGTGCTAGCCGGACCTCTGGCAGCTCACAGAGTGGCAATGACTTCGGCTGAAAAACCTTGACGGGTCAAGATTTCGGTCTCAAGAGCCACGCCGTCAAACGCAGAGACTTCAGGTCCGGGTGACGAACGGGCCCTTGGGTTAACAGGCCCGGGCGAAGGGGGAGTGGAAGTGGAGGCGCTGCCAGAAGTGACACCAGTGTCGAGAACCACGTCCTCCTTGGCCAATCTGGGGCTATCAACATAGCCGGGACTCTCTCCAGTCTGATCCGACGCAAAACCAGAGGAAGTAAGGATATCGGCGGAACACATAAATTAGCTCGAAATGGTCCCAAGGAGCCACCAGAGCATCCACCGCCACAGCCTTCGAGTCCTTGTACCTGGACATGAATGTCGGTAACTAGGCATTGAACCTGGATGCCATCACATCCACTTGGGGAGTTCCCCAACGGGAGCACAGCAGCGCAAAAATTTCCGGATGAAGACTCCATTCTCCGGGATCCATCTTTTCGCGACTCAGGAAGTCCGCTGTGAAATTCTGAACTCCTGGAATGTGAATCGCAGAGATGGCTGGCACCCTGGCCTCGGCCCATACCAGGATTCGAGACACTTCCATCATGAGCCTGAAGCTCCTCGTTCCACCTTGATGGTTGATATACGCGACCGCCGTCGCGTTGTCTGTCTGCACTCGGACTGGTAGACCGCTTAAAGGGACCGTCCAGTGTTGGAGGCAAAGAAAAATTGCCCTCAATTCCAGGATGTTGATCGGCAGGACAGACTCTTCCAACGACCATACTCCCTGAATCCAGAGACCGTTCCAGACGCCCCCCCAGCCCGTCAGGCTGGCATCGGTGGTTATGATCGACCACCTCGGAGGAAGGAAGGACTTCCCCAGGGATAACGCTTCCGGACGTAACCACCATTCTAGCGACTCTCTCACCCTGTGGGAGATGATGACACTGCAATCCAGTGAAAACCATGATCGATCCCAACGGTTCAAGATGAGCATTTGGAGAGCCCTGGAATGAAATTGGGCAAACGGAATTGCTTCCATTGACGCCACCATCAAACCCAGAAGGCGCATACACCTTCGAAGGGACATTGCTGTTGCAGACTTCATACCCTGCACATGGTGAAGAAGACTCGCTTGCTTGTCTAAGGGCAGAGAAACCACTGCTCGTACCGTGTCGAACTGCATTCCCAAAAACAGGATTGACTGCTACGGTTCCAGGGACGACTTCTCCCAATTGATCAGCCACCCGAAGTCCTCCAGGAGCTGAAGGGATAAATCGCGAGCCGTCACCGCCTCCTCCTTTGAGGACGCCACAATCAAAAGGTCGTCCAGATAGGGAAGAATCATAACCCCCTGTCTTCGCAGAATCGCCATGAGAGGAGCCAGAATTTTTGTAAAAACTCTGGGTGCTGAGGCCAGACCGAATGGCAGGGCCACAAACTGGTAATGGTCCTGACCTATGGCAAAACGCAGGAAGCGTTGGTGGGCCCTTCCGATGGGGACATGCAAATAAGCGTCGCGAATGTCGATTGACACCAAAAAATCGTTCTGCGACAAGGCTGCCACAACTGAGCGAAGTGACTCCATGCGGAATTTTCGGGTGCGGACATGTCGATTCAATCTTTTGAGATCCAGAATGGGACGAAATTTGTCCTCCTTTTTGGGGACTACAAAGAGGTTGGAATAAAAACCTCTTCCTTGGTCCTCCGGTGGAACTGGTACCACCACACCTTTCTGTAGAAGGGAATCGACCTCCCGCAGTAGAGCGGCAATTAGCCCGGGCTCTGACGGAATGCGGGATTGGCAAAAACTGTCTGGTGGTCGAGAAAGAAACTCTATGAAGTAGCCTGCCGACACAACCCGTGTCACCCAGGTGTCCGACATGCGGGAAGCCCAAGTCGGCTTGAATTGGAGCAGGCGACCTCCCACTCGAGAGCCCTCGAGTGAGACCCTGGCGTCAGTCCGCCTTAGCGGGCTTTTTGTCAGCTTCCCGCTTGTCTTGGCGGAAGCTCTGTTTCCAGGGAGTGCCGGACACTATGCCTGCCAGACGCAGAGACTACAGCTCTTCGTTGCGGTAAAGCCGTTTCTTTTGCCTTTGCTTTGGCAATATGCTCAGTGAGGTCAGATCCAAATAGCTGACCACCTTTGTAAGCTAAAGAAAGCAAACCTTGCTTGGAAACCGCGTCTCCGGTCCACTGTCTAAGCCACAGAGCTCTCCTGACTATGATCGCCGAGGATTGTGCCCTGGACAGCATGGAGGCAGTATCCAAACCTGCATCACTACCATATCGAGCTGCATCCTCCAATGATTTGAAAAGCCCCTCTACCTTAGATAGTGGGGATCCATCTTGCCACGCCGTCCGTAGACGGTCTAACCAGCTCAAGGAGGCTTTACAAGCACACATGGATCCTAGCACAGCTCTGAATCCATGACCCGCGGCCTCGTAGATGGATTTTGCCGCCATCTCCGTTTTTCTGTCCAGCGGATCCTGCAGCTCGCCTTTCCTTTAACAGGAAGTAATGAGGATTTGCTAAGCTGGGATAAAGGGACATCCACTTCAGGAGAAGGAATCCAATTAGCACTCAACTCCGTAGTACACGGATACAGTGTCTCAAAAAACTGTGTCCCCTGAAAACGTTTATCTGGACACAGGCGTTCCTTCTCCACTGCCTCATTAAGCTCATCCAGAGATGGTAAGGCTGACCGTGACCTATGCGACTCATGAAACATCCGGGCCGACTTACCAGGACGTCTAGTTACCTCCTCCGGTAACTGTAACGCCTCCCTCATGGCTCCAATAAAAGCCTCTGTACGGCTCAAAAGAGAGGCAGATTGTCCCTGCCGATCCTCCTTATCCGAATCGGATATCTCACCATCCGAGCTTGGAGGGGAGCCCTCCATATCAGAAATCTCTGAGTCGCTACGTGAGAAAGATGGCACGGGCCTGTGTCGCTTCCTACCATGAGAGGATCTAGCTGACACCCAATAACCTAGAAGGTCAGACAGGCCATCAATAGAACGAGCGAGGGCATCCATTTTGGCGTCACTGTAACCTCCGACCGCTGCGCTTGACGCCGTCGAGGTCTGTGTGTCAGATACGCGAGACTGATCCTGTAGCGGATCTGGGAGACGGTCCGCTCCTGGACCCTGATCCGACATGCCCTCACACAGTATATGGCAGGTAAAAACCTGTCAGCAACCAGAACAGTGTGGTTTTCAAAGGCAAAATGAACGCTGAAGGGTTAAAGCTCTTAAATAGAGAGCTACCCCAGCTTTTGTCTCCCAATAAAGGGTTAACCGCCAAAGAAGGGTTAAAGTCGCAGACTCTCCACAACCCTTGTTTAATGAAAAGGGTGTGCGAGCCGCAGGTGCCTCTTATGAGGTAACAGCTGCAGGACAGTGTTCAAAGGTATGCCACACTAAACAAGAACGCCAACGAGATCGCTAACATATTGCGCTGATTTGTATATCGCAATACCAAAGTCGCTAAAGAGATCGCTAACCACTTATGCGTCGTCAATGAGATCGCCCACCGTGGAAGCTACTAGCGACATAAAAAACGATCACAAAAGAAAAAACGATCGCAAAAAAAAAGCGTCGCTAATGTGATCGTATAGCATTTGATATTTGCAAAATTTATTGTTTATTGTGCTGTACAAAATTGGAGAAAGTGCCGTGTAAATGTAACAAAGATACCCCTACATTCACATATACCCGACGTTTCGACTCGTCCCGAGTCTTAGTCATGGGGTACTGAATGGTGGGTAGTATAAAGAATGGGCACTTGTCACAGAAAATTGCATCAGAGATGCGCATTTAGCAGCCGTGGCAGGGTGCGGGAGTGCCGCCATCCAGTGTCATACAATTCAGCTTCCTGACATGCCTGTATAATCCGATGATACAGTGCTGCATTACTGCTGTAATCTCTGATGCAATTTTCTGTGACAAGTGCCCATTCTTTATACTACCCACCATTCAGTACCCCATGACTAAGACTCGGGACGAGTCAAAACGTCGGGTATATGTGAATGTAGGGGTATCTTTGTTACATTTACACGGCACTTTCTCCAATTTTGTACAGCACAATAAACAATAAATTTTGCAAATATCAAATGCTATATAGTGTGCGGTGAATTTCAAACTTATCTAGTATTTGGTCCTCTAGGGTCCATATTCACCAGCACCCTTCGAATTTTTTTGAGACCAGAGTGCACACCCACCCCCCTAGTGCTAATGTGATCGTAGCGGGAGCGTTCCGTGACAATACCTTGTCCTGCGCTGAGGGGATCAAGCTTCTGCCCTGACAGGTAGAGGCGACTCACCCAGCTGGCCGTGGTGTAGTGTCTCCTTCGGTCGGTCGGGGAGAGCGGAGAGTGAGCCCGAGGAGGCCGGCAGTAATGGCCGCCGCGCTAGAGGAGAGAAGCCGGAAGGAAAAAGGCAGGATAAAGCGTGCGCTCAGAGCGCTTCCTGCCTATGAAAAAAAAAAAATGGGAGAGCGCGAAGCCACGCCCCCCGCGGTTTTAAAAAAAAAGCGCGCGATTCACTCCGCTCTCCGCTCCCATGTCCTGCAGGCATCCACCTGCGGACAAAAGTACACAATCACCACACTGAGCACATGTAGCAGTGGCTGCCGCAGCGGCCGCTGAAGCACTCAAACACATTAAAATGTGGAGTACTCACCCAGCTGAGCGCCACAGGGACCCCTCAGAGATTTGTGGCGCTGTGCCCGTAGCTTCCCCCCAGGGCGGGGAACGCAGTGACCCCAGAAGCACGGTTTGCGTCCCCGCCAGGGAAGCAATCCTCATCCCCCAGGGCCGGCAGGGTTCTGCAGGGACCACCTTACAGGGTAATACAGATCCGCCAAGGGAGAAGTGGGAGTCCAGCAGCGCTGAGACCCCTGAGACCTCTAGACCATTGGCGGTCCAAGTCTCTGTCCGACTAAAATGAAAAAATCTTCTGAGGAGCTGCTTCCAGCAGCGACTATCCTCTGTGAACCTCAAATTTTAGACTGGAGAGCTGGAGTAGGAGGAGCCCTATATAGCTGGAGGGGCCGGTCAACACTTTTTTAATCTGAGGTGTGTTTATCCTGTATGGGCTCCGCCTACCCACTAGTAATGACTGTGTCTCCCTTCCTTCATCTGCAGCTGAAATTAACATTTGGTATCTTTATGTTTGAAGCATGATATGTGGGAAAAGGTTGAAAAGTTCCAGGGAGCCGAATACTTTCGTAAGGCACTATATATATATATCTATATATATCTATATATATATAGATATATATATATATATGTGTGGTTTTGAAGAATATTTCCTCTTATTACTATATGTTAATGACATAGAGCAATTATTATGTAAAAGCTCATGTTAAAATCGCATTGCAGTCGGATGTAAAAAAATTTTTCCATCATGTTTTATTGATTTAAAAGAGTATTACAGTAAATTTTCATCATACAAATCATGAAGTAATAAACTGAATTAACAAACTTAAAGCTCAGAGTAGTAATTTAAGGAGCATTGCCATAAAGTAAGTCGTACAAGATTAAGAGTATCAAGCTTATCTCACAAGTATAATACTCATAAATGTCCCCCCCACTACCCTCCGCCCTCCCATCCCCCCAACATGTAAACCCTTATAACTTCTCTGCATTCTATTGACAATCAACAAAATTTTAAGGAATAGGATCATGTCCACTGATTTTCTTAAGAAGATACCACTGAGTATTTTTAAAATTTGACCTTAATTTGTCCCTAGTGTCTTGAGTCAGAGATGGAATGAAAAATGACCAAGTGGTTAAAAATTTCCCAGTCAATTTCTCTTTATTTGTCAGGGTGTCTAGCCAGTCCATTCGAAATATATACATAATTTTTGAATAAATGAGGGATTTGGGTGGTGGCAGTGGATCCAACCAATGTTGCAATAGACTTTTCCTGACAGCTGAGGCCCATATTATTAACATGGCTTTGACATTTTTGGGGAGATTATGTTGAGAGCTGTTGTGAATGGGTTTGAGATGAGTTCTGAGCAGAGGCTCCCTCTGGTGGTTACAAGCGGTACTAGTGAGGATTGGGAATCAGGTGTTACTGATTGGTCTTATTTAAGGGAATCATTTTCCCATCAGGGTTGCCGGTGATCAATTGTTCTGGTCTGAATCCTTCTTTCCAGTTTCCCTTGTAGCCTGCTGTGTCGTGTCTGCATCTCCTGCTATCAGATAAGACAATTTCTTATTTTGTGTTTTTGCTATATTTTTGCATTTTGTCCTGCACTTCTGTGGGGGCCTTCTGGGTCCCCTCCGGGGGCTTTTGCCCTCTCAGTTTAGTCCAGCCACTGTGTTTTGTACTTTTGCTTTTTGCAGTTTTTTCAGTGGCTGCTGTTTTTGTTACACCAGAGAACTAATTTAGGTGGTAGAGGTCGTGTGATCTCAGGTGATTTTGAAATTAGTAGAGTTGGTGTTTTTCAGGGTTTTCTGGGATTGCAGTAAGTACCCTTCCTGTCCTTTTCTATTTAGATAGTTTGGGCCCCAGCGTTTGCTCATACTATTTTCTTTCTGTGTCAGTATTTCCTCTTGTCTAACCGCCATTACATGTTTGGGGGCTTTCTATTATCTTTGGGGTTCTGCTCCGGGGCAGATAGCTTTCCTATTTCTATCTTTAGGTGTAGTTAGTTTCTCAGGCTGTGACGAGGCGTCTAGGACCATCGTAGGAACGCTCCACGGCTGCCTCTAGTTGTGGTGGTTAGTCAGGGTACTGCAATCTCATAGATTCCAACTGCTCTGGTGTATTTCCTTTTTTACCTGCACTCCTCAGCTACCGTAACATAACAGTATCACCGACCATAAAAATTGTATGGTACTCACAGAAGGGAAGGAAAAATATTTTGAAGGAGGAAAAGTTGTCAGAGATATTTTTCTGTTTGTTGCATTTTTTTTTTTTTTTTTTCCCTCTGTATCTCTGGGTGCTGGGGAGGATCTTTTCTCCCAATGGAGTTTGCACAGTTGTCTGGCCGTGTGGATCAGCTTGCCACTGAGGTTCAGAGTATTGCTGCATATCTTGCTAGGTTGCCTGTTGTGGAACCTAGGATCCCCATGCCAGATTTGTTTTCAGGGGATCGAGCTAAGTTTCAGAATTTCAAAAATAATTGTAAATTGTTTCTTGCCTTAAAATCTAAGTCCTCAGGAAACGCAGCGCAGCAGGTTCAAATTGTCATCTCTCTCCTGCGCGGCGATCCTCAGGATTGGGCTTTTTCCCTGACACCTGGGGATCCTGTTTTGAGTGATGTTGATGTATTTTTTCAGGCTTTGGGGTTATTGTACGATGAGCCTAATATCACTGATCAAGCTGAAAAAGCCTTGTTGGCATTAAATCAGGGGCTTGATGACGCTGAGTTATACTGTCAGAGATTCCGTAGGTGGGCAGTCCTGACCAAATGGAATGACGACGCTTTGGCGGCCCTTTTCCGGAAGGGTCTGTCGGATAATGTAAAGGATGTTATGGTGGGATTCCCTGTCCCCTCTGGTCTCAATGATTCTATGTCATTAGCGATTCAAATTGACAGACGTTTGCGTGAGCGGAGAAGTATGCGTGGAGTTGCCTTGTGAGCCAGCTGCTGAGCCCATGCAGTGTGATGGAGTGGTGTCTGGGGCACAGCGTCATGAGTTTCGAAAGCGCAATGGGTTATGTTTCTACTGTGGTGATGCCTCTCATGCTATTTCAGTCTGCCCTAAGCGGGGAAGACGTTTTGCACGCTCAGTTGTCTTGGGTAGTGTTCAGACTAAGTTTTTATTAACTGTCACTCTGATATGCTCTCTGTCCTCATTTTCTGCTCAGGCTTTCGTTGATTCTGGAGCAGCTATTAACCTGATGGATTATGATTTTGCTAAACGTTGTGGATTTCCCTTGATACCCCTACAGAAGTCTATTCCCCTACTGGGGATCGATTCTACCCCTTTGGCTGAGAATAAACCCCAGTTTTCTACTCAGGTGATAATGAGGGTTGAACCTGATCACCAGGAGTGCTGCAAATTTTTGGTTCTATATAATCTGCATGACATTATCGTGCTGGGTTTCCCTTGGTTACAGTCTCATAATCCTGTTTTGGATTGGAAATCTGTGTCTGTAACCAGTTGGGGCTGCCAATGTGTTAATACCAACACTCCTGTTTTTTCTGCCTCCCCCCAGGCTGAGGATGTTCCTGACTTTTTGTTTGATTTTTCTGATGTGTTTAGCGAAAGTAAATCTGCATCCTTACCTCCCCATAGGAGCTATGACTGCGCTATTGAATTAGTGCCAGGTAGTAAATTCCCTAAGGGTCGCCTTTTTAACTTGTCTGTACCTGAACATGACGCTATGCGGTCTTATATCAAGGAATCATTGGAGAAGGGTCATATCAGACCATCCTCTTCACCCTTAGGTGCCGGTTTTTTCTTTGTGGCCAAAAAAGATGGTTCATTAAGGCCGTGTATTGATTATCGTCTCTTGAACAATATTACTGTGAAATATCAATACCCGTTACCCTTGATTTCTGACCTGTTTTCCAGGGTGAAAAACGCTACTTGGTTTACCAAGCTTGACCTCAGGGGGGCGTATAACCTTATTCGCATTAAGCACGGGGATGAATGGAAGACGGCATTTAACACCCCTGAAGGGCATTTTGAGTACCTTGTGATGCCCTTTGGGCTCACTAATGCTCCTTCCGTCTCCAGTCCTTCATGAATGACATTTTCAGGGATTTTGTGGACAAGTTTCTGATTGTTTATTTGGATGATATCTTGATTTTTTCTAATGACTGGGACTCTCATGTGAAACATGTTCGAACTGTATTCCAGATTTTGAGAGAGAATGCTCTGTATGTGAAGGGATCAAAGTGTCTTTTTGGCGTACAGAAGATCTCATTTCTGGGATTCATTTTGTCCCCATCTGTTATTGAAATGGACCCGGTCAAGGTTCAGGCCATCTGTGATTGGGTCCAACCTACTTCATTAAAGGCTCTTCAGAGATTTTTGGGTTTTGCCAATTTTTATCGTAAATTTATTGGTAATTTCTCTGTTATTGTTAAACCATTAACTGATTTGACCAGAAAGGGTTCTGATGTGGTGAATTGGCCTCCTGAGGCAGTCTCTGCGTTTCAGGAACTTAAGCAGAGATTCACTTCTGCTCCTGTTCTACGGCAGCCTGATTTTTTCTCTGCCATTTCAGGTGGAGGTTGATGCCTCTGAAATTGGGGCAGGTGCCGTTTTGTCCCAAAAAGATCCAGAGACCTCTAAAAGTAACCCTTGTGCCTTTTTCTCTCGAAAATTTTCTCCTACTGAACGTAATTATGACGTGGGTAATCGGGAGTTATTGGCCATGAAGTGGGCTTTTGAAGAGTGGAGACATTGGCTGGAGGGAGCCAAACATCAGGTGGTGGTCCTTACGGACCATAAGAATCTGGTCTATCTGGAATCTGCCAAGCGACTCAATCCTAGACAGGCCAGGTGGGCCTTGTTTTTCACACGTTTTAATTTTGTGGTTTCCTTTCTTCCTGGCACTAAGAATGTTAAGGCGGATGCCCTCTCGAGGAGTTTCCTTGCGGACTCTCCTGAGCTATCTGATCCCTCTGTTATTTTGAAGGAGGGTGTAGTTCTTTCCGCCATCTCGCCTAATTTGAGACTTGCTCTGGAGGGGTGTCAGGAGGATAGGCCCGAGCGCTGTCCTGTTTGAAAATTGTTTGTCCCGGACCAATGGAAAAAGAGTGTGATGTCTGAGATTCATTGTTCCGCATTGGCTGGGCATCCCGGAATTTTTGGTACCAGAGACTTGGTTAGTCGGTCCTTTTGGTGGCCTACCTTGTCTCGCGATGTCAGGGAATTTGTGCAGTCCTGCGGGACTTGCTCTCGCTCCAAGCCTTGCTCTCGCTCTAGTGGTTTGTTGATGCCATTGCCTGTGCCCAAGAGACCATGGACCCATATCTCTATGGATTTCATTTCCGATCTTCCTGTTTCTCAGAGAATGACCACCATCTGGGTAATTTGTGATAGGTTTTCCAAAATGATACATCTTGTGCCATTACCTAAGTTGCCTTCCTCCTCTGAATTGGTGCCGTTGTTCCTTCAGCACGTGGTTCGTTTACACGGCATTCCTGAGAACATTGTGTCTGACAGAGGAGTCCAGTTTGTTTCCAGATTTTGGAGGACTTTTTGTTCTAAACTGGGTGTTCAATTGTCTTTCTCCTCGGCATTTCATCCTCAGACCAATGGTCAAACTGAGAGAACAAACCAGACATTGGAGACTTATCTAAGATGCTTTGTGTCTGCTGATCAGGATGACTGGGTCTCTTTTTTGCCTTTGGCTGAGTTTGCTCTTAATAATAGGGCTAGCTCTGCCACTTTGATGTCTCCGTTTTTCTGTAATTCTGGGTTTCACCCTCGATTTTCTTCAGGACAGACGGAGGCTTCTGTCTGTCCAGGTGTTGACTCTGTTGTTGAGCGTATGCAGCAGATTTGGGACCAGGTAGTGGAGAGGTTGTCCCTCTCTCATGAGAAGGCCCAGCGGTTTGCTAACCGGCATAGGACTGATGGTCCTCGGTTTAAAGTGGGGGACTTGGTCTGGTTGTCCTCAAAGAATATTCCTATGAGAGTAGCATCTCCTAAATTTAAGCCTAGGTTCATTGGACCTTATAAGATCATGGAGATTATTAATCCTGTTTCTTTTCGTTTGCTTCTTCCAGGGACATTTAAGATCCATAACGTGTTCCACAAGTCCTTGTTGAAGAGGTTTGTTGAGCCAGTGGTTCCTGCTGCTGTGCCTCCTGACCCTGTTTTGGTTGAGGGCAATCTGGAGTATGTGGTTGAGAAAATATTGGATTCTCGTTTTTCTAGACGAAGACTCCAGTATTTGGTTAAATGGAGAGGTTATGGTCAGGAAGATAATTCTTGGGTGTTTGCTTCGGACATCCATGCTAGGAGACTTATCCGTGCGTATCATAGAACTCATCCTGACCGACCTGGTTGCTCAAATGAGGGTTCGGTGACCCCTCCTCAAGGGGGGGTACTGTTGTGAATGGGTTTGAGATGAGTTCTGAGCAGAGGCTCCCTCTGGTGGTTACAAGCGGTACTAGTGAGGATTGGGAATCAGGTGTTACTGATTGGTCTTATTTAAGGGAATCATTTTCCCATCAGGGTTGCCGGTGATCAATTGTTCTGGTCTGAATCCTTCTTTCCAGTTTCCCTTGTAGCCTGCTGTGTCGTGTCTGCATCTCCTGCTATCAGATAAGACAATTTCTTATTTTGTGTTTTTGCTATATTTTTGCATTTTGTCCTGCACTTCTGTGGGGGCCTTCTGGGTCCCCTCCGGGGGCTTTTGCCCTCTCAGTTTAGTCCAGCCACTGTGTTTTGTACTTTTGCTTTTTGCAGTTTTTTCAGTGGCTGCTGTTTTTGTTACACCAGAGAACTAATTTAGGTGGTAGAGGTCGTGTGATCTCAGGTGATTTTGAAATTAGTAGAGTTGGTGTTTTTCAGGGTTTTCTGGGATTGCAGTAAGTACCCTTCCTGTCCTTTTCTATTTAGATAGTTTGGGCCCCAGCGTTTGCTCATACTATTTTCTTTCTGTGTCAGTATTTCCTCTTGTCTAACCGCCATTACATGTTTGGGGGCTTTCTATTATCTTTGGGGTTCTGCTCCGGGGCAGATAGCTTTCCTATTTCTATCTTTAGGTGTAGTTAGTTTCTCAGGCTGTGACGAGGCGTCTAGGACCATCGTAGGAACGCTCCACGGCTGCCTCTAGTTGTGGTGGTTAGTCAGGGTACTGCAATCTCATAGATTCCAACTGCTCTGGTGTATTTCCTTTTTTACCTGCACTCCTCAGCTACCGTAACATAACAGAGAGCTATCAAGTATATTAAATATTGCCCATTGCGGAGTTAGAGGGAACACTATCCCGCCAAGATTCTGAAGTTCAGCTTGAATAGACTGCCATAAGTTTTGCACAATGGGACATCCCCACAAGTGATGGAATATGTCTGTATTTCCTGTCCCGCATTTGGAAAAAGGTGAATATACCCCCTGGAGACATCCTAGACTTAATGTGTGGGGTAATATAAGCTCTATGGAGGAGTAATAGAGACATATCTGCATAACTACTAGAGGAGATCACCTTCCGTTGCATCATAGTGGCATCTAAAATTTCACCTACTGTTATGTTCTGTATATCATTAACCCATCGTGCTAGACCAGTCTTTTTGCCCTCCCATGACCATTGCTTACGCAACAGTGTATATATACTACTTGTCGAAGCTATCTGCACCCTGGCAGTCCTAAGAAAGCCATCCAAATCGTTCCTCCCTCTCTCTCCACCCCCAGCAGCCATGCTTTTCAAAGTTAAGCTCCTTGCCTGAAGAAAAAGGAAGGGCCTGTTCACAAATGCTGGGAAGCGCCGCACTGCTGCGTCAAATGAGAGCATAGAGAATCTATCATCTAATAGGTCAGCTGCCAATATGCAACCCTGCCCAGCCAGCTCTACATAAGATACGGGTGGTTCACCCCCTATAAAGCCCGGATTACCTAGAAAGGGCACAAAATGAGAAACATCACTTCTCAACCGACACAGTCTTCGGCACCTCCTCCATGTCTGTATCGTTTGCCACAAGGTGGGGTGGTTTCTTATTTCTGCAATATAGTCTTCGTTAGTCATATGTAATAATGCTGGTAAAGAGACCTTTGGACTCAATTGTTGATCTAATGGTACGTTTGCGAAATGTGAACTACCTCTCAACCAGTCAATGGCGTATCTGAGATTTGCTGCTAGATTGTACTTTACAATGTCTGGGAAGTTTATGCCACCCTCCTCCTTTGGGGCTTGTAGTTTGATCAAACCTATGCGTGTACGCTTTTTTTCTCCCCATATAAAATTCCTAAAAGCAGTGTTTAGAGTATTAACATCGGCACGTGACAACAAAATAGGAAGAGATTGGAAAATATATAATAGTTTTGGAAAAATTATCATCTTAATTAAATAGCATTTTCCAGAAAAGGACAACGTAAAGTGTTTCCAAGAGTTTAAAAGGTTAGATATGGATGTGATTAGGGGTCTAATTATTAATGTGATATAAGGACGCCAGATCTGCCGGGAGATAAACACCCTAAAATTTGATAAATGATGTGCTCCATTGGAAAGGAAGTGTCGCGTTATTTAATTTTCCTTGCTCAAATAGGGCCAGGGCCTCTGACTTGTTATAATTTATTTTAACCCCTCTCTGACATTAGACGTACTATCCCGTCCATAAAACCCGTGCCATTCTGCCCATGGACGGGATAGTACGTCATAGGCGATCAGCTGCGCTCCTGAGGGGAGCGCAGCTAATCGCCGCCGGGTGTCAGCTGATTATCACAGCTGACACCAGTGACTGTGTGTCAGGAGCGGTCACGGACCGCTCCCGGCACATTAACCCCTAGCACACCGCAATCAAACATGATCGCGGTGTACTGGGGGCACAGGGGAGGATCGCGCAGGGTGGGGGCTCCCTGCGCGCCCCCCTGAGACCCTCAGACCAGCGCGATGTGATCGCGCTGTTCTGAGGGCTTCCTCCCTCCCAGGACCCGGATCCAAGATGGCGCCGGGGTCCTGGAGGGAGGCGGCTTCCTCAGTGCCTGCTGAGAGCAGGCACTGAGAAGCCTGCTGCACTGCCTGAGCGATCGCTGGTGTGACAGTGTGCTGTGCACACTGTCACACCAGCGATTTGATAAAATACAGTGATGTCCCACCCTGGGACAAAGTAAAAAAGTTAAAAATATAAAAATAAACATGTTATAAAAAAAAATCCAAAATAAATAAAAAAAATATATATATATTCCCCAATAAATTCATTTCTTCCTGTAAATAAAAAAACCAAAACAATAAAAGTACACATATTTGGTATCGCCGCGTCCGTAACGACCCCCCCTATAAAACTGTCCCACTAGTTAACCCCTTTAGTGAACCCCTTAAAAAAAAACAAAACGAAGCAAAAAATCAATGCTTTATCATCATACCGCCGAACAAAAAGTGGAATAACGCGCGATCAAAAAGACCGATATAAATAAACATGGTACTGCTGAAAACGTCATCTTGTCCCACAAAAAACGAGCTGCCATACAGCATCATCAGCGAAAAAATAAAAAAGTTATAGCTCGCAGAATAAAGCGATGCAAAAATAATTATTTTTTATATAAAATTGTTTTTATTCTATAAAAGCGCCAAAACATAAAAAAATGATATAAATGAGGTATCGCCATAATCGTACTGACCCGAAGAATAAAACTGCTTTATCAATTTTACCACACGCGGAACAATAAAAACGCCTCCCCCAAAAGAAATTCATGAATTGCTGATTTTTGTTCATTCTAACCTCCCAAAAAACGAAATAAAAAGCGATCAAAAAATGTCACCTGCTCAAAAATGGTACAAATAAAAACGTCAACTCGTACCGCAAAAAATAAGACCTCACATGACTCTGTGGGCCAAAATATGCAAAAATTATAGCTCTCAAAATGTGGTGATGCAAAAAACTATTTTTGCAATAAAAAGCGTCTTTTAGCGTGACAGCTGCCAATCATAAAAACCCGCTATAAATAGTAAATCAAACCCCCTTTTATCACCCCCTTAGTTAGGGAAAAATAATAAAATTAAAAAAATGTATTTATTTCCATTTTCCCATTAGGGTTAGGGTTAGGGTTGCGGCTAAAGTTAGGGTTGGCACTAAAGTTAGGATTAGGGTTAGGGTTGGGATTAGGGGTGTGTTAGGGTTAGGTTTGTGGTTAGGGTTGGGACTAGGGTTAGGGGTGTGTTGGGTTAGGGTTGGAGTTAGAATTGGGGGTTTCCGCTGTTTAGGCACATCAGGGGCTCTCCAAATGTGACATGGCGTCTGATCTCAATTCCAGCCAATTCTGCATTGAAAAAGTCAAACGGTGCTCCTTCACTTCTGAGCTCTGCCATGCGTCCAAACAGTAGTTTATCCCCACATATGGGGTATCAGCGTACTCTGGACCCCAAGCGTTATTGTGCAATTTGTCCTATTTCTTCTGTTACCCTTGGGAAAATAAAAAACTGGGGGCGAAAATATCATTTTTGTACAAAAAAAAATATTTTTTTGTTTTTACGGCTGTACATTATAAACTTCTGTGAAGCACTTGGGGCTTCATAGCGCTCACCACACACCTAGATAAGTTCCTTGTGGGGTCTATTTTCCAAAATGGGGTCACTTGTGGGGGATTTCCACTGTTTAGGCGCATCAGGGGCTCTCCAAATGCGACATGACGCACCCAGACCATTCCATCAAAGTCTGCAATCCAAAACGTCACTACTTCCCTTCCGAGCCCTGACGTGCGCCCATACAGTAGTTTTCTCCCACATATTGGGTATCAGCGTACTCAGGACAAATTGGACAACAGCTTTTGGGGTCCAATTTCTCCTGTTACCCTTGTGAAAATAAAATATTGGGGGCGAAAAAAATCATTTTTGTAAAAAAAAAAAGATTTTTTATTTTTACGACTGTGCGTTATAAACTTCTGTGAAGCACTTCGGGGTTCAAAGTGCTCACCACACATCTAGATAAGTTCCTTGTGGGGTCTATTTGCCAAAATGGGGTCACTTGTGGGGGATTTCCACTGTTTAGGTGCATCAGGGGCTCTCCAAATGTGACATGACGCCCCAGACCATTCCATCAAAGTCTGCAATCCAAAACGTCACTACTTCCCTTCCGAGCCCGACGTGTGCCCATACAGTAGTTTTTGCCCACATATTGGGTATCAGTGTACTCAGGACAAATTGGACAACAACTTTTGGGTTCCAATTTCTTTTGTTACCCTTGTGAAAATAAAATATTGGGGGCGAAAAAATCATTTTTGTAAAAAAAAAAAAAGATTTTTTATTTTACGGCTGTACGTTATAAACTTTAGTGAAACACCTGGGGGTTCAAAGTTCTCACCACACATCTAGATAAGTTCCTTGAGGGGTCTAGTTTCCAAAATGGTGTCATTTATGGGGGTTTCCACTGTTTAGGCAGATCAGGAGCTCTCCAAACACGACATGGCGTCCAGCCAATTCTGCGTTGAAAAAGTCAGACGGCGCTCCTTCCCTTCCAAACTCTGCCATGCACCCAAACAGTGGTTTACCCCCACATATGGGGTATCAGCGCACTCAGGACAAATTGCACAATAACTTTTGGAGTCTTGTTACCCTTGGAAAAATAAAAATTGGGGTGAAAAGATCATTTTTGTGGAAAAAATATGATTTTTAAATTTTACGGCTCTACGTTATAAACTTGTGTGAAGCACTTGGGGGTTCAAATTGCTCATCAAAAATCTAGATAAGTTCCTTAGGGGGTCTAGTTTCCCAAATGGGGTCATTTGTGGGGGGTTTCCACTGTTTAGGCACATCAGGGGCTCTCCAAATGCAACATGGCATCCAAACTCAATTCCAGCCAATTTTGGTTGGAAAAAGTCAAATGGTGCTCCTTCCATTCCGAGCTCTGCCGTGCGCCCAAACAGTGGTTCCCCCCACATATGGGGTATCAGCGTACTCAGGACAAATTGTACAACAACTTATGTGGTCCAATTTCTCCTGTTACCCTTGGGAAAATAAAAAAATTAGTGACTAAAAGATAATTTTTGTGGGAAAAAAATAGGATTTTTTATTTTCATGCCCGGGCATTATAAACTTGTGTGAAGCACTTGGGGGTTCAAAGTGCTCACCAAAGATCTAGATAAGTTCCTTAGGGGTCTAGTTTCCAAAATGGGGTCACTTGTGGGGGGTTTACACTGTTTAGGCTCATCTGGGGCACTGCAAACGGAACATGACCCCCATTAACGTCTGCATTCCAAAACGTTACTACTTCCTTTCCAAGCCCTGCCGTGCGCCCAAACAGTTTCCCCCCCCCACATATGGGGTATCAGCGTACTCAGGACAAATTGGACAACAACTTTTGGGGTCCAATTTCCTTGGGAAAATTCAAAAATTTGGGACTAAAAAATCATTTTTGTGGAAAATGTATTTATTTTTTTTTCACACCCAGGCTTTATAAACTTTTGTGAAACACTTGAGGGTTCAAAGTGCTCACAACAGATCTAGATAAGTACCTTAGGGGTCTAGTTTCCAAAATGGTGTCACTTGTGGGGGTTTCCACTGTTTAGGCGCATCAGGGGCTCTCCAAACGCGACATGGCATCCAATCTAAATTCCAGCCAATTTTAGTTTGAAAAAGTCAAACGTCGCTCCTTCCCTTACGAGCTCTGCCGTGTGCCCAAACAGTGGTTTTCCCCCACATATGGGGTATTGGCGTACTCAGAGAGAAATTGCACAACAACTTTATCTGCCCATTTTCTCCTTTTACCCTTGTGAAAATAAAAAAAAAAGTTTGTAAAAGATAATTTTTGTGGCTAAAAAGTAAAATATTCATTTTTTCCTTCCACGTTGCTTTAGTTACTGTGAAGCACCTGAAGGGTTAATAAACTTCTTGAATGTGGTTTTGAGTACCTTGAGGGGTGCAGTTTTTAGAATGGTGTCACTTTTGGGTATTTTCTGCCATATAGACCCCTCAAAGTGGCTTCAAATGTGAGGTGGTCCCTAAAAAAAATGGCTTTGTAAATTTTGCTGTAAAAATGAGAAATCGCTGGTCAACTTTTAACCCTTATAACTTCCTAACAAAAAAAAATTTTGGTTCCAAAATTGTGCTGATGTAAAGTAGACATGTGGGAAATGTTATTTCTTAACTATTTTGTGTGATATATTTCTCTGTTTTAAGGGAATAAAAATTAAAAATTTGAAAATTGCAAAATTTTAAAAATTTTCGCCATATTTGCGGTTTTTTCAAAAATAAACGCAAGTTATATGGAAGAAATTTTACTTCTAACGTGAAGTACAATATGTCACGAGAAAACATTCTCAGAATCGCGAAGATCCGTTGAAGCGTTCCAGACTTATAACCTCATTAAGAGACAGTGGTCAGAATTGTAAAAATTGGCCCGTCATTAACGTGCAAACCACCCTTGGGGGTGAAGGGGTTAAAGCCTGAGCATTTGCCAAAATGATTTAGGGCCTCCATGATAACCGGCATTGCCGCATCGGGGTTGGAAATGAAAAGGAATATATCATCGGCAAATGCCGCAATTTTGAGAGAAGTGGAGCCTACCTCTATGCCTCTGAATATTAAAGAATTTTGGAGGGTTCTAAGTAAAGGATCTAAAGCTATGTTAAAAAGTAATGGAGACAAGGGGCAGCCCTGACACGTTCCTCTCTGGATTTCAAATGTGGAAGAGAGTATACCATTTATGGCCAACCTGGACACCGGATTCTTATATATCAACTTTATCGCCTCACAAAACCACGGGCCAAAGTTTCTGTATTCCAGGATGTTCAGGAGATAATCCATGCAACCCTGTCAAACGCCTTGTCGGCATCCAGACTAACCACAATAGACTCTAAGCAGCCATGAGATTTTCCGTAAGAGATAGCACCCAAAGCCGTCCGTATGTTGTATGTTATGGATTTCCTGTGGACAAACCCAATTTGTTGGGGCAATATCAGGTTAGGGATTATTTTTTGCACTCTGTTTGCTAGGATTTTAGTAAATATTTTAAAGTCTGAATTTAAGAGCGATATTGGTCTGTATCCTTCCACTAATGAGGGATCTTTGCCCGGTTTAGGGAGCACTATTATATCTGCTTCATTGAAACGGTCCGGGAGCCGCCCTGAACACACCATCTGATTAAAAACTTCATAAAGATGTGTCCCTATACTGCCTCCCAAAATCTTATAAAATTCATTACTGAACCCATCAGGGCCAGGAGATTTAGAGAGCTTCAAGGAGCTGATAATTTGGATGACTTCTGAAGGGGATATAGGAGCATTAAGGATTTCCCTGTGTTCCTCTGTTAGTAAAGGTGCCACCTCTTTTTGCATAAAGTTGAGAATATCGTCCCCCTCTCTCTCCTCTGCTTTATACAAGGTGCCAAAAAATGATCTAAATTCGTCGGATGTAAATTTGATGCTAAGTGTGGAAGTTCGGGAGTTGTACTCTCATAAAAAACGCTTGACACTTGCATTACACTTGTCCGACTTTGCAGGAACAAAATGGGACCGATTTTAAAATTTGCTAGTGTGACTCCAGCCTTATTCTGAATCTGCACTGCACTGTGTGACGTGGAGTGATAATGTTATCTGTAGAGTCCCATAGGTCACATTCTCACATTTGTGTGAAATGTCGGTGAGCTGCCAGATTTTTTATTGGACGGCACACGGATTGATAGAGTTCCATTCACAGATCCGAGAATGAGATCTGCAAGACTGAGAGCATGTCCTGTTCTAATCTGTTTTTGAAGATCGAAATAAGACTTACTAAGCTGGTCTATGTGCTGTCTGAGAGAAAAAAATTGAGTAGCACACGGATATAGAAATGTAGCCTTATTATATATATATATATATATATATATATATATATATAGCATCTTCCATTAGTGTATAATGTACTCACTTATTATGTACAGCTCCTTCCCTTAGAGTATAATGTACTCACTTATTATGTATAGCACCTTCCCTTAGTGTATAATGTACTCACTTATTATGTACAGCTCCTTCCCTTAGTGTATATTGTACTCACTTATTATGTATAGCACAGACCTTGAAGGGGTATTCCCTTCTCCAATATCCTATTGCAATATGCAGTAGGTATAATACTAATAATAATAATGTTAGCCAATTCCTCCAGTTAGAAATGTAATATAGTCCTCCTTATTAGCTATGACTAAACCTATTTATGGGCGGTGTTGGTCCAGAGGAAGGCGAAAACCCCCTGTGAGGAATCGGCCAATTGTCTTCATATCAGGGGGGGAAATTTCTTCCTGACCCCAAATAAAGTCTGGCAGTCAGAATAAATCCCAGGATAAAGGGCTGATACCTAACCTATGAAAATAAAAAAACAAACTATATAAATAATTTTTGTGTGTTTGGATTTAATTATATCTCTGTCTCAAATATATTTTTTATTTCAACTAATTTTATTATAATTGTATACTTTTTTGTTCTGCTACCAAAGTGTGAGTCTCCTTATTAACCTATCACACTAAATGTATTTATAGGCCGTGTTGATCCAGAAGAAGGCGAAAACCCCCTGTGAGGAATAAGCCAATTCTCCTCATGTCAGGGGGGGGAAATTCCTTCCTGACCCCAAATGTGGCTATCAGAATGAATCCCAAGATCAAAGGCCTGTGTAATGTACCTGAGCTGTGCAATGTACCAGACCTGTGTAATATACGTGAGCTCTGTAATGTAACTGTCATGTAAAAAACTAAATACATTTTATTTACTTGGACTAATTATCATTTATATTTGTGGGAACTAATTTATCTATTAAACAAAGAAAATTTAGGCTATGTGCACACGTTGCGGTTTCTTAGCGGTTTTGCCAAACCGCTTACACAATACAACTCATTAAGGCCTATGAGATTCCGCAATGCTGTGCACATGCTGCGGGTTTTTCCGCGGCGGAATCGCATCGCGGGAGAATCCGCAGCATGCTCATTCTTTTTTGCGGAACCGCGGCGATTCCGCCGCCATAGGAATGCATTGAACCAATTACTTTCCGCATGTGGCTGTGCCCACCATGCGGAAAGTAAGCGGTTCATGTGCGGATGGTACCCGGGGTCTGGAGGTGAGGAGACTCTCCTCCAGGCCCTGGGTACCATATCCATGTAAAAACAATAATTAAAATAAAAAATAATGATATTCTCACCTTCCGGCGTCCCCGCAGCTTTCCCGCCTCTCAGCGACGCTCCCGCCAATCGCGTTCCCAGGAGTCCCTTACGAGATCACCCAGATGACGTAGCGGTCTCGCGTGATGCTACGTCATCGGGATGATTGTCGCAAAGGACTCCTGGGAACGGAACTTGCCGGGAGCGTCGCTGAGAAGCGGGAAAGCTGCAGGGGCCGCCGGAAGGTGAGAATATCATTATTTATTATTTTTTTTATTATTTTTACATTAGATCTTTTTACTATTGATGCGACATAGGCGGCATCAATAGTAAAAAGTTGGTCACACTTGTCAAACACTTGTTTGACTCGTGTGACCAACCTGTCAGATCGCTTGTAAAACGCTAGCATTCTGCAAGCTAATTCCGCTTGCAAAACGCTAGTGTTTAGCGGGAATACGCATACCTATAATATGCGGATTTCCCGCGGCAGGGAGGTGCGGAATTGCTGCGGAAATTTCCATGGCAATTCCGCAACGTGTGCACATAGCCTAAATTTTTTATAACTTTTTGCCTACGCTACTAGTGTGTGAATATACTTATTAATTTATGATACTAAACCTATTTGAGGTTTTGTAGATCCAGAGGAAGGCGAAAACCCCCCTATGAGAAATGAGCCAATTGTCCTCATATTAGGGGGAAAAATTCCTTCCTGACCCCAAATATGGCAATCAAATTTAATCCCAGGATCAAAAGCCAATCTATGTACTATATCTATGTGCCGAAATGTACTGTGTGCTATGTGTGTGTCTATACTGATGATGTAGTGTGGGTGTTGTGTGATGGGTGCGATACTTACCAGGCCTGTGCTAAGGTGAGTTCAGGGATAATGGCCACTCCTTACATTCTGCTGCTCGAGGGCCCCAGGACTGAAAGTTGGGACTATTGTTCCTGAACTCACCAGATGGAAACTTAGCACAGGCCACACCTGGTGGTAGAAGATCTTTGGGCTGAAGGGATGTCAGAATCCAGCCCAGGATTGGAGGAGGTAAAGTCAAGGGTCTGAGGCAGCAATACAATGGCAGTGGTCCAGCATGAAGGTGGAACAGAGAGATGATGTTGAAGGGCAGGCGAGGTGACATACAGCAGCAGAGATATGAGGCACGGGTCAGGAGGCATGAAGTTCTGGGCAGTTGGCACGGTCTCATCCTGAAAGACATAAGAGGAAGACATGATACAGTCTATCTACCATATCTTCTGTTATATTAGGGAATGATCTTTATAATGAACCATTCTACTATGTAACATCAGATACAATGTACTGATATAATAGGTGTCCTGTGTGTACAGGGGTCATTCACCAGATAGTCATGGAATCTTTCACAGTCCAGATCTTTTCATCAACCTAACAAAATAAAAACATAAAGTCACTGTCAGAAAAAGTGAAAAAAGACAAGATGGATGATGATGATTGCCACAATGTGAGAACAGCACCTGTTGGGAGTTATCCCCAGAGGAGGAGATACTTACTGGGCCCAGCTTGATGACACGTACGTAAATCCGGGTACGGGGTGAAGGACTGTATGCTCCGGCCACTGCAGATAGTGGTTCTCCAGAACTGGCCTGAATGGTGTAAATAGAGGCTCTGCTCTCCTTTCCTTCAGATCCTCCCAGCCGATGGTGGTAAAAAATGGATGCTCTAGGATGTTCCCGCTCACACCCAGGAGAGTCTGAGGGTCTTTGCACAGCAGCTTCTTGATGAGATGTTTTACGTCAGCATCAAGCAAAGATGGAAATTTTGGCTTCTCGATGATGGCTTTGAAAGCCATTTGCTTGACAGTGTCGTTGTAAAATGGGGATCGTCCTGCTGCAATAATGGAAAGTGCCCGTCACTCCAGAGATGTTTTCGGAGGAGACGCCATCTTGGGCAAGCCCAAGGTCGATAATACGGATGTGGCCATCTGCATCCAGCATGATGTTATCTGGCTTTATGTCTCTGCAATGAAAGAGGAAAACAAAATAAGAAATCTGTCCAGTGATACAAGAGATGAAAAATGGGTAACTACAAGATCAGGTAGAATAGGTGACAGGATACCAGGAAAGCTGAGGGCCATATATCTAGCATGTAAAAGGAACAGAGAGAAGGAAGAAAGTTCTGCTTACCGGTGGACGATGTTGTGTCCGTGGAGGAACTGGAGGCCACATACCATCACTGCTGTGTAGAATATGATGGAGAGAACAGAGTGTAGTATCAATGTCATCAATCCTTCTCTAGAAATCCCTAAGTACCATGGCACCCCACTTCCTGCATCCAGCACCCTAAACATATACCCTGCCAGCCCTCCCTTATCTGCACTACGACCTGAGTTTTTTTCCCATCTCCTTAGTTCTCTTTTAAGTATTCTCCTCTTTCTCACCTCACATTGCCGATGTTCAGGCAGCCGCACATCCTTATCAAGTTCTCCAGGCTGCCACCGGACAGATACTCCGTGATGAAATATGCCCTGTGCTGAGACTGGTGTGCGTCATAGAGGTGACATAGGAATGGACAGTCTCTGGCCGCCAGGAGTATCTGTCGCTCTCTCATGATGGTGTCCTCATTGTCCTCTTTTCTGGTGATCATTTTGACGGCCACATTGATGTTACGGCTGGGGACTAATGCCAGGACCACCTAAAAATGACAAATGGAGAATACTTAGAAGGTGTCTGCCGGAGATGGAATGATCTGGATTTTATAGCACACAAGGCACATGAGAAAACTGAGTGGTCGCTCAGTCGGCTGGTGACCAGGACCATATAGTGGAGCAGATCTATCTATCAGCACAACGCACTGCCTGCTCCATGGATGGGCTAAGGAGAGGTCCTAATGAATATTCATCATTTGTATCTGATAAATCAATAATACATATAAAAACAAGCAATTTTGTAATACAGTTTTTTTCAGAGAAATCTATTTGTTTCTCTGCCAGGACTGATTCTCAGTTTTCAAAATTCTCTATTTCCTGGTAAAATCTACATTCATTGAAGACAGATTTCTACATTACTGAGAGGAGATGACAGTTGGTCCTGATAATATTCTATGTAAGAGGAATGGGGGAGGAGGAGGGAGGAGTTCTGCATTTAAATCTTCCCTCTTACTCCCTCCCCTCTACATAGAGTACTATCAGCACCAACTGTCATACTTTGAGTTGGCATTAGTGTGCTTTAAATATCCTTGTCTATCCAGATTTAATAAAAACATAGAGACCATTGTATATACAATATGGCGGCCTGATAGGAGCCGATATTGACAATGACATGAAAAATATCAATGTTCCCCTGCCCCCTACAGCTGTGACCCCTGAGATCAACCATCCAGTATAGTAGAATACTACATTATAGCAGCACTAAACCTAACTATGGTGATGTATTATACGTCATCTCACAGAAGAACACTACAATGAGTAATAACAAAGCAAGACATGACTGATAAATGAAAACAAGGCATGGGGATGTAATAAAAACTTCAGGTTTCAAATAAATAAAAAAATATGTAGGACTTACTTTGCCAAAGGCGCCCCTACCCAAGACCTGGTGGATATTGAAGCAGCTGATGTTAGGTCTGGCATAGGGGCTGGATGATTCAGGGTCTCCACTGCATCCAGGTGTTAGCTCCTCCAATCCATTGTTGACTCGTCTCCTCTTCTTCGTGATCTTCTTGAATCCGGTCACGCTGTCCTCTTCTCTCTTCCTCTTCTCTTCTCTCTTCTCCTCGCTCTATTCTTCACATCCAGTAGTCGCCATTCTCAGTGATATCTTCCCGTCTGTAGACCTCTGTCCAATCGCTTCAGCCGACAGTTGAAAGTAAACGACAGTTGGTCGTGTGCAGGTGACCAGAGGTCAGAGGCAGGGCCGGCTCCAGGTTTTTATGGGCTCCGGGCGAAAGAGTCTCAGTGGGCCCCTTTAACACAGACCACGATTCATGATGCACAGATACTGCAGAGAAATATTGTTGGAAGACAAATCTCCGTCATCTCGGGTCTTTTGCAGACTCCAACAGGGTTTCTTCAAGAATGGTCCTGTATTTGGCTCCATCCATCTTCCCATCAATTTTAACCATCTTCCCTGTCCCTGCTGAAGAAAAGCAGGCCCAAACCATGATGCTGCCACCACCATGTTTGACACTGGGGATGGTGTGTTCAGGGTGATGAGCTGTGTTGCCTTTACGCCAAACATATCGTTTGGCATTGTTGCCAAAAAGTTTGATTTTGGTTTCATCTGACCAGAGCACCTTCTTCTACATGTTTGATGTGTCTCCCAGGTGGCTTGTTGCAAACTTTAAACAACACTTTTTATGGATATCTTTGAGAAATGGCTTTCTTCTTGCCACTCTTCCATAAAGGTCAGATTTGTGCAGTGTACGACTGACTGTTGTCCTATGGATAGACTGTCCCTCCTCAGCTGTAGATCTCTGCAGTTCATCCAGATTGATCATGGGCCTCTTGGCTGCATCTCTGATCATTCTTCTCCTTGTTTGAGATGAAAGTTTGGAGGTACGGCTGGGTCTTGGTAGATTTGCAGTGGTATGATACTCCTTCCATTTCAATATGATCACTTGCACAGTGCTCCTTGGGATGTTTAAAGTTTTGGAAATCATTTTGTATCCAAATCCGGCTTTAAACTTCTCCACAACAGTATCACGGACCTGCCTGTTGTGTTCCTTGGTCTTCATGATGCTCTCTGCGCCTCAAACAGAACCCTGAGACTATCACAGAGCAGATGCATTTATACGGAGACTTGATTACACACAGGTGGATTATATTTATCATCATTAGTCATTTAGAACAACATTGGATCATTCAGAGATCCACAATGAACTTCTGGAGTGAGTTTGCTGCACTGAAAGTAAAGGGGCTGAATAATAGTGCACTCCCCACTTTTCAGTTTTTGTATTTCCACAAAAATTTAAAATGACCAATAAATTTCGTTCTACTTCACAATTGTGTCCCACTTGTTGTTGATTCTTCACCAAAAATTAACATTTGGTATCTTTATGTTTGAAGCATGATATGTGGGAAAAGGTTGAAAAGTTCCAGGGAGCCGAATACTTTCGTAAGGCATTGTATATATATATATATATATATATATATATATATATATATTATATTATATATATATGTGGTTTTGAAGAATATTTCCTCTTATTACTATATGTTAATGACATAGAGCAATTATTATGTAAAAGCTCATGTTAAAATCGCATTGCAGTCAGATGTAAATTTGATGCTAAGTGTAGAAGTTCGGGAGTTGTACTCTTATGAAAAACGCTTGACACTTGCATTACACTTGTCCGACTTTACAGAAACAAAATCGGACCTATTTTAAAATTCTCTAGTGTGACTCCAGCCTTATTCTGAATCTGCCCTGCACTGTGTGACGTGGAGTGATAATGTTATCTGTAGAGTCCCATAGGTCACATTCTCACATTTGTGTGAAATGTCGGTGAGCTGCCAGATTTTTTATTGGACGGCATACGGATTGATAGAGTTCCATTCACAGATCCGAGAATGAGATCTGCAAGACTGAGAGCATGTCCTGTTCTAATCTGTTTTTGAAGATCACAATAGGACTTACTAAGCTGATCTATGTGCTGTCTGAGATAAAAAAAATTGAGTAGCACACGGATATAGAAATGTAGCCTTATTATATATATATAGCGTCTTCCATTAGTGTATAATGTACTCACTTATTATGTACAGCACCTTCCCTTAGTGTATAATGTACTCACTTATTATGTACAGCTCCTTCCCTTAGTGTATATTGTACTCACTTATTATGTATAGCACAGACCTTGAAGGGGTATTCCCTTCTCCAATATCCTATTGCAATATGCAGTAGGTATAATACTAATAATAATAATGTTAGCCAATTCCTCCAATTAGAAATGTAATATAGTCCTCCTTATTAGCTATGACTAAACCTATTTATGGGCGGTGTTGGTCCAGAGGAAGACGAAACCCCCCTGTGAGGAATCGGCCAATTGTCTTCATATCAGGGGGGGAAATTCCTTCCTAACCCCAAATAAAGTCTGGCAGTCAGAATAAATCCCAGGATAAAGGGCTGATACCTAACCTATGAAAATAAAAAAACAAACTATATAAATCATTTTTGTGTGTTTGGATTTGATTATATCTCTGTCTCAAATATATTTTTTATTTCAACTAATTTTATTATAATTGTATACTTTTTTGTTCTGCTACCAAAGTGTGAGTCTCCTTATTAACCTATCACACTAAATGTATTTATAGGCCGTGTTGATCTAGAAGAAGGCGAAAACCCCCTGTGAGGAATAAGCCAATTCTCCTCATGTCAGGGGGGGAAATTCCTTCCTGACCCCAAATGTGGCTATCAGAATGAATCCCAAGATCAAAGGCCTGTGTAATGTACCTGAGCTGTGCAATGTACCAGACCTGTGTAATATACGTGAGCTCTGTAATGTAACTGTCATGTAAAAAAACTAAATACATTTTATTTACTTGGACTAATTATCATTTATATTTGTGGGAACTAATTTATCTATTAAACAAAGAAAATTTAGGCTATGTGCACATGTTGCGGTTTCTTAGCGGTTTTACCAAACCGCGGCAAAACCGCTTACACAATACAACTCATTAAGGCCTATGAGATTCCGCAATGCTGTGCACATGCTGCGGGTTTTTCCGCGGCGGAATCGCATCGCGGGAGAATCCGCAGCATGCTCATTCTTTTTTGCGGAACCGCGGCGATTCCGCCGCCATAGGAATGCATTGAACCAATTACTTTCCGCATGTGGCTGTGCCCACCATGCGGAAAGTAAGCGGTTCATGTGCGGATGGTACCCGGGGTCTGGAGGTGAGGAGACTCTCCTCCAGGCCCTGGGTACCATATCCATGTAAAAACAATAATTAAAATAAAAATAATGATATTCTCACCTTCCGGCGTTCCACGCAGCTTTCCCGCCTCCCAGCGACGCTCCCGCCAATCGCGTTCCCAGGAGTCCTTTACGAGATCACCCAGATGACGTAGCGGTCTCGCGTGATGCTACGTCATCGGGATGATTGTCGCAAAGGACTCCTGGGAACGGAACTTGCCGGGAGCGTCGCTGAGAGGCGGGAAAGCTGCAGGGGCCGCCGGAAGGTGAGAATATCATTATTTATTATTTTTTTTATTATTTTTACATTAGATCTTTTTACTATTGATGCGACATAGGCGGCATCAATAGTAAAAAGTTGGTCACACTTGTCAAACACTTGTTTGACTCGTGTGACCAACCTGTCAGATCGCTTGTAAAACGCTAGCATTCTGCAAGCTAATTCCGCTTGCAAAACGCTAGTGTTTAGCGGGAATACGCATACCTATAATATGCGGATTTCCCGCGGCAGGGAGGTGCGGAATTGCTGCGGAAATTTCCATGGCAATTCCGCAACGTGTGCACATAGCCTAAATTTTTTATAACTTTTTGCCTACGCTACTAGTGTGTGAATATACTTATTAATTTATGATACTAAACCTATTTGAGGTTTTGTAGATCCAGAGGAAGGTGAAAACCCCCCTATGAGAAATGAGCCAATTGTCCTCATATTAGGGGGAAAAATTCCTTCCTGACCCCAAATATGGCAATCAAATTTAATCCCAGGATCAAAAGCCAATCTATGTACTATATCTATGTGCCGAAATGTACTGTGTGCTATGTGTGTGTCTATACTGATGATGTAGTGTGGGTGTTGTGTGATGGGTGCGATACTTACCAGGCCTGTGCTAAGGTGAGTTCAGGGATAATGGCCGCTCCTTACATTCTGCTGCTCGGGGGCCCCAGGACTGAAAGTTGGGACTATTGTTCCTGAACTCACCAGATGGAAACTTAGCACAGGCCACACCTGGTGGTAGAAGATCTTTGGGCTGAAGGGATGTCAGAATCCAGCCCAGGATTGGAGGAGGTAAAGTCAAGGGTCTGAGGCAGCAAAACAATGGCAGTGGTCCAGCATGAAGGTGGAACAGAGAGATGATGTTGAAGGGCAGGCGAGGTGACATACAGCAGCAGAGATATGAGGCACGGGTCAGGAGGCATGAAGTTCTGGGCAGTTGGCACGGTCTCATCCTGAAAGACATAAGAGGAAGACATGATACAGTCTATCTACCATATCTTCTGTTATATTAGGGGAATGATCTTTATAATGAACCATTCTACTATGTAACATCAGATACAATGTACTGATATAATAGGTGTCCTGTTTGTACAGCGGTCATTCACCAGATAGTCATGGAATCTTTCACAGTCCAGATCTTTTCATCAACCTAAGAAAATAAAAACATAAAGTCACTGTCAGAAAAAGTGAAAAAAGACAAGATGGATGATGATGATTGCCACAATTTGAGAACAGCACCTGTTGAGAGTTATCCCCAGAGGAGGAGATACTTACTGGGCCCAGCTTGATGACACGTACGTAAATCCGGGCACGGGGTGAAGGACTGTATGCTCCGGCCACTGCAGATAGTGGTTCTCCAGAACTGGCCTGAATGGTGTAAATAGAGGCTCTGCTCTCCTTTCCTTCAGATCCTCCCAGCCGATGGTGGTAAAAAATGGATGCTCTAGGATGTTCCCGCTCACACCCAGGAGAGTCTGAGGGTCTTTGCACAGCAGCTTCTTGATGAGATGTTTTACGTCAGCATCAAGCAAAGATGGAAATTTTGGCTTCTCGATGATGGCTTTGAAAGCCATTTGCTTGACAGGGTCGTTGTAAAATGGGGATCGTCCTGCTGCAATAATGGAAAGTGCCCGTCACTCCAGAGATGTTTTTGGAGGAGGAGACGCCATCTTGGGCAAGCCCAAGGTCGATAATACGGATGTGGCCATCTGCATCCAGCATGATGTTATCTGGCTTTATGTCTCTGCAATGAAAGAGGAAAACAAAATAAGAAATCTGTCCAGTGATACAAGAGATGAAAAATGGGTAACTACAAGATCAGGTAGAATAGGTGACAGGATACCAGGAAAGCTGAGGGCCATATCTCTAGCATGTAAAAGGAACAGAGAGAAGGAGGAAAGTTCTGCTTACCGGTGGACGATGTTGTGTCCGTGGAGGAACTGGAGGCCACATACCATCACTGCTGTGTAGAATATGATGGAGAGAACAGAGTGTAGTATCAATGTCATCAATCCTTCTCTAGAAATCCCTAAGTACCATGGCACCCCACTTCCTGCATCCAGCACCCTAAACATATGCCCTGCCAGCCCTCCCTTATCTGCACTACGACCTGAGTTTTTTTCCCATCTCCTTAGTTCTCTTTTAAGTATTCTCCTCTTTCTCACCTCACATTGCCGATGTTCAGGCAGCCGCACATCCTTATCAAGTTCTCCAGGCTGCCACCGGACAGATACTCCGTGATGAAATATGCCCTGTGCTGAGACTGGTGTGCGTCATAGAGGTGGCATAGGAATGGACAGTCTCTGGCCGCCAGGAGTATCTGTCGCTCTCTCATGATGGTGTCCTCATTGTCCTATTTTCTGGTGATCATTTTGATGGCCACATTGATGTTACGGCTGGGGACTAATGCCAGGACCACCTAAAAATGACAAATGGAGAATACTTAGAAGGTGTCTGCCGGAGATGGAATGATCTGGATTTTATAGCACACAAGGCACATGAGAAAACTGAGTGGTCGCTCAGTCGGCTGGTGACCAGGACCATATAGTGGAGCAGATCTATCTATCAGCACAACGCACCGCCTGCTCCATGGATGGGCTAAGGAGATGTCTTAATGAATATTCATCATTTGTATCTGATAAATCAATAATACATATAAAAACAAGCAATTTTGTAATACAGTTTTTTTCAGAGAAATCTGTTTGTTTCTCTGCCAGGACTGATTCTCAGTTTTCAAAATTCTCTATTTCCTGGTAAAATCTACATTCAATGAAGACAGATTTCTACATTACTGAGAGGAGATGACAGTTGGTCCTGATAATATTCTATGTAAGAGGAATGGGGGAGGAGGAGGGAGGTGTTCTGCATTTAAATCTTCCCTCTTACTCCCTCCCCTCTACATAGAGTACTATCAGCACCAACTGTCATACTTTGAGTTGGCATTAGTGTGCTTTAAATATCCTTGTCTATCCAGATTTAATAAAAACATAGAGACCATTGTATATACAATATGGCGGCCTGATAGGAGCCGATATTGACAATGACATGAAAAATATCAATGTTCCCCTGCCCCCTACAGCTGTGACCCCTGAGATCAACCATCCAGTATAGTAGAATACTACATTATAGCAGCACTAAACCTAACTATGGTGATATATTATACGTCATCTCACAGAAGAACACTACAATGAGTAATAACAAAGCAAGACATGACTGATAAATGAAAACAAGGCATGGGGATGTAATAAAAACTTCAGGTTTCAAATAAATAAAAAAATATGTAGGACTTACTTTGCCAAAGGCGCCCCTACCCAAGACCTGGTGGATATTGAAGCAGCTGATGTTAGGTCTGGCATAGGGGCTGGATGATTCAGGGTCTCCACTGCATCCAGGTGTTAGCTCCTCCAATCCATTGTTGACTCGTCTCCTCTTCTTCGTGATCTTCTTGAATCCGGTCACGCTGTCCTCTTCTCTCTTCCTCTTCTCTTCTCTCTTCTCCTCGCTCTATTCTTCACATCCAGTAGTCGCCATTCTCAGTGATATCTTCCCGTCTGTAGACCTCTGTCCAATCGCTTCAGCCGACAGTTGAAAGTAAACGGCAGTTGGTCGTGTGCAGGTGACCAGAGGTCAGAGGCAGGGCCGGCTCCAGGTTTTTATGGGCCCCGGGCGAAAGAGTCTCAGTGGGCCCCTTTAACACAGACAACGATTCATGATGCACAGATACTGCAGAGAAATATTGTTGGAAGACAAATCTCCGTCTCGGATCTTTTGCAGACTCCAACAGGGTTTCTTCAAGAATGGTCCTGTATTTGGCTCCATCCATCTTCCCATCAATTTTAACCATCTTCCCTGTCCCTGCTGAAGTAAAGCAGGCCCAAACCATGATGCTGCCACCACCATGTTTGACACTGGGGATGGGTGTTCAGGGTGATGAGCTGTGTTGCCTTTACGCCAAACATATCGTTTGGATTGTTGCCAAAAAGTTCGATTTTGGTTTCATCTGACCAGAGCACCTTCTTCTACATGTTTGATGTGTCTCCCAGGTGGCTTGTTGCAAACTTTAAACAACACTTTTTATGGATATCTTTGAGAAATGGCTTTCTTCTTGCCACTCTTCCATAAAGACCTGATTTGTGCAGTGTACGACTGATTGTTGTCCTATGGACAGACTGTCCCTCCTCAGCTGTAGATCTCTGCAGTTCATCCAGATTGATCATGGGCCTCTTGGCTGCATCTCTGATCATTCTTCTCCTTGTTTGAGATGAAAGTTTGGAGGTACGGCTGGGTCTTGGTAGATTTGCAGTGGTATGATACTCCTTCCATTTCAATATGATCGCTTGACAGTGCTCCTTGGGATGTTTAAAGTTTTGGAAATCATTTTGTATCCAAATCCGGCTTTAAACTTCTCCACAACAGTATCATGGACCTGCCTGTTGTGTTCCTTGGTCTTCATGATGCTCTCTGCGCCTCAAACAGAACCCTGAGACTATCACAGAGCAGGTGCATTTATACGGAGACTTGATTACACACAGGTGGATTATATTTATCATCATTAGTCATTTAGAACAACATTGGATCATTCAGAGATCCACAATGAACTTCTGGAGTGAGTTTGCTGCACTGAAAGTAAAGGGGCTGAATAATATTGCACTCCCCACTTTTCAGTTTTTGTATTTCCACAAAAATTTAAAATGACCAATAAATTTCGTTCTACTTCACAATTGTGTCCCACTTGTTGTTGATTCTTCACCAAAAATTAACATTTGGTATCTTTATGTTTGAAGCATGATATGTGGGAAAAGGTTGAAAAGTTCCAGGGAGCCGAATACTTTCGTAAGGCACTGTATATATATATATATATATATATATATATATATATATATATATATGTGGTTTTGAAGAATATTTCCTCTTATTACTATATGTTAATGACATAGAGCAATTATTATGTAAAAGCTCATGTTAAAATCGCATTGCAGTCAGATGTAAATTTGATGCTAAGTGTAGAAGTTCGGGAGTTGTACTCTTATGAAAAACGCTTGACACTTGCATTACACTTGTCCGACTTTACAGGAACAAAATCGGACCTATTTTAAAATTCTCTAGTGTGACTCCAGCCTTATTCTGAATCTGCACTGCACTGTGTGACGTGGAGTGATAATGTTATCTGTAGAGTCCCATAGGTCACATTCTCACATTTGTGTGAAATGTCGGTGAGCTGCCAGATTTTTTATTGGACGGCATACGGATTGATAGAGTTCCATTCACAGATCCGAGAATGAGATCTGCAAGACTGAGAGCATGTCCTGTTCTAATCTGTTTTTGAAGATCACAATAGGACTTACTAAGCTGATCTATGTGCTGTCTGAGATAAAAAAAATTGAGTAGCACACGGATATAGAAATGTAGCCTTATTATATATATATAGCGTCTTCCATTAGTGTATAATGTACTCACTTATTATGTACAGCACCTTCCCTTAGTGTATAATGTACTCACTTATTATGTACAGCTCCTTCCCTTAGTGTATATTGTACTCACTTATTATGTATAGCACAGACCTTGAAGGGGTATTCCCTTCTCCAATATCCTATTGCAATATGCAGTAGGTATAATACTAATAATAATAATGTTAGCCAATTCCTCCAATTAGAAATGTAATATAGTCCTCCTTATTAGCTATGACTAAACCTATTTATGGGCGGTGTTGGTCCAGAGGAAGGCGAAAGGCGAAACCACCCTGTGAGGAATCGGCCAATTGTCTTCATATCAGGGGGGAAATTCCTTCCTAACCCCAAATAAAGTCTGGCAGTCAGAATAAATCCCAGGATAAAGGGCTGATACCTAACCTATGAAAATAAAAAAACAAACTATATAAATCATTTTTGTGTGTTTGGATTTGATTATATCTCTGTCTCAAATATATTTTTTATTTCAACTAATTTTATTATAATTGTATACTTTTTTGTTCTGCTACCAAAGCGTGAGTCTCCTTATTAACCTATCACACTAAATGTATTTATAGGCCGTGTTGATCTAGAAGAAGGCGAAAACCCCCTGTGAGGAATAAGCCAATTCTCCTCATGTCAGGGGGGAAAATTCCTTCCTGACCCCAAATGTGGCTATCAGAATGAATCCCAAGATCAAAGGCCTGTGTAATGTACCTGAGCTGTGCAATGTACCTAACCTGTGTAATATACGTGAGCTGTGTAATGTAACTGTCATGTAAAAAAACTAAATACATTTTATTTACTTGGACTAATTATCATTTATATTTGAGGGAACTAATTTATCTATTAAACAAAGAAAATTCAATTTTTTATAACTTTTTCCCTACGCTACTAGTGTGTGAATATACTTATTAATTTATGATACTAAACCTATTTAAGGTTTTGTAGATCCAGAGGAAGGCAAAAACCCTCTATGAGAAATGAGCCAATTGTCCTCATATTAGGGGGAAAAATTCCTTCCTGACCCCAAATATGGCGATCAAATTTAATCCCAGGATCAAAAGCCAATCTATGTACTATATCTATGTGCCGAAATGTACTGTGTGCTATGTGTGTGTCTATACTGATGATGTATTGTGGGGGCCTGTACTGATCATGTAGTGTGGGTGTTGTGTGATGGGTGCGATATTTGCCAGGCCTGTGCTAAGGTGAGTTCAGGGATAATGGCCGCTCCTTACATTCTGCTGCTTGGGGGCCCCAGGACTGAAAGTTGGGACTATTGTTCCTGAACTCACCAGATGGAAACTTAGCACAGGCCACACCTGGGGGTAGAAGATCTTTGGGCTGAAGGGATGTCAGAATCCAGCCCAGGATTGGAGGAGGTAAAGTCAAGGGTCTGAGGCAGCAAAACAATGGCAGTGGTGCAGCATGAAGGTGGAACAGAGAGATGATGTTGAAGGGCAGCCGAGGTGACATACAGCAGGAGAGACATGAGGCACGGGTCAGGAGGCATGAAGTTCTGGGCAGTTGGCACGGTCTCATCCTGAAAGACATAAGAGGAAGACATGATACAGTCTATCTACCATATCTTCTGTTATATTAGGGGAATGATCTTTATAATGAACCATTCTACTATGTAACATCAGATACAAGTACTGATATAATAGGTGTCCTGTGTGTACAGTGGTCATTCACCAGATGGTCATGGAATCTTTCACAGTCCAGATCTTTTCATCAACCTAAGAAAAATAAAAACATAAAGTCACTGTCAGAAAAAGTGAAGAAAGACAAGATGGATGATGATGATGATTGCCACAATGTGAGAACAGCACCTGTTGGGAGTTATCCCCAGAGGAGGAGATACTTACTGGGCCAAGCTTGATGACACGTACGTAAATCCGGGCACGGGGTGAAGGACTGTATGCTCCGGCCACTGCAGATGGTGGTTCTCCAGAACTGGCCTGAATGGTGTAAATGGAGGCTCTGCTCTCGTTTCCTTCAGATCCTCCCAGCCGATGGTGGTAAAAAATGGATGCTCTCGGATGTTCCCGCTCACACCCAGGCGTGTCTGAGGGTCTTTGCACAGCAGCTTCTTGATGAGATGTTTTACGTCAGCATCAAGCAAAGATGGAAATTTTGGCTTCTTGTTGATGAAGGCTTTGAAAGCCATTTGCTTGACAGGGCCGTTGTAAAATGGGGATCGTCCTGCTGCCATCCTGGACACCACAATCCCCAGGCTCCACCAGTCCACTGCTGCGCCATATCGTTTTCTACAATGCACCTCAGGGGCCATGTAATGGAAAGTGCCCGTCACTCCAGAGATGTTTTTGGAGGAGGAGACGCCATCTTGGGCAAGCCCAAGGTCGATGATACGGATGTGGCCATCTGCATCCAGCATGATGTTATCTGGCTTTATGTCTCTGTAATGAAAGAGGAAAACAAAATAAGAAATCTGTCCAGTGATACAAGAGATGAAAAATGGGTAACTACAAGATCAGGTAGAATAGGTGACAGGATACCAGGAAAGCTGAGGGCCATATCTCTAGCATGTAAAAGGGACAGAGAGAAGGAGGAAAGTTCTGCTTACCGGTGGACGATGTTGTGTCCGTGGAGGAACTGGAGGCCACATACTATCTCTGCTGTGTAGAATATGATGGAGAGAACAGAGTGTAGTATCAATGTCATCAATCCTTCTCTAGAAATCCTTAAGTACCATGGCACCCCACTTCCTGCATCCAGCACCCTAAACATATGCCCTGCCAGCTCTCCCTTATCTGCACTACGACCTGAGTTTTTTTTCCCATCTCCTTAGTTCTCTTTTAAGTATTCTCCTCTTTCTCACCTCACATTGCCGATGTTCAGGCAGCCGCACACCCTTATCAAGTTCTCCAGGCTGCCACCGGACAGATACTCCGTGATGAAATATGCCCTGTGCTGAGACTGGTGTGCGTCATAGAGGTGGCATAGGAATGGACAGTCTCTGGCCGCCAGGAGTATCTGTCGCTCTCTCATGATGGTGTCCTCATTGTCCTCTTTTCTGGTGATCATTCTGACGGCCACATTGATGTTACGGCTGGGGACTGATACCAGGACCACCTAAAATACGGATTTTTGTGTTACTCACCGTAAAATCCTTTTCTCCGAGACGCTCATTGGGGGACACAGGACTGTGGGTGTATGCTACTGCCGCTAGGAGGCTGACACTAAGTAAACATAAAAAAGGTTAGCTCCTCCTCCGCCGTATACACCTCAGCACTGGCCGCAGGCAAACCCAGTTTAGTGCAAAAAGCAGTAGGAGGCTAAAAAATAAATCAAGAGTTAACACAGATACAGTATATTCAGAAGAAAAAACTGCTGATACCAATTTAAGGAGAATAGAGTTAACTCAATATAAAGCCAGCCGGCTCTTAGGGAGGGTGCTGTGTCCCCCAATGAGCGTCTCGGAGAAAAGGATTTTACGGTGAGTAACACAAAAATCCGTATTTCTCCTTCGTCTCATTGGGGGACACAGGACTGTGGGACGTCCCAAAGCAGTCCCTTGGGTGGGAAACCGACTCCACAGTGTAGTTTATAATCCAGCATTGCTTATAGGTGCGCAACCGCGCCCTGAAGAATCCTTCTACCCAGACTGGCATCCGCAGAAGTCTGGGTATGGACATTATAATGCTTGGAAAAAGTATGCAGACTGGACCAGGTTGCTGCCTTACAAACCTGTTCCACCGAAGCCTGATGCCGAAGGGCCCAGGAGGCACCCACCGCTCTGGTGGAGTGAGCCTTGATCCCTGCGGGAACCACCGCGCCTCTGATGCGGTAAGCCTCCTGAATGGCTAACCGAATCCACCTAGCCAAGGTTGACTTAGAGGCAGCAAGTCCCTTCCTGCGACCTTCAGGGAGGACAAACAGCGTGTCCGTCTGTCGAAAGGACGCCGTCCGAGATACATATCTCCTGAGTGCTCTCACCAGATCCAGCGTATGGAGAGCCTTCTCCACTCGGTGCGTCGGAGCTGGGCAAAATGAGGGCAAAACAATGTCCTCATTAATATGAAATGAGGACACGACCTTAGGCAAAAAAGGTGGTGTTGGTCTGAGCACCACCTTATCCTGATGGAAAAGTAAGTACGGAGCTCGACAAGACAGTGCAGCCAGCTCCGAAACCCGCCTTATGGATGTAATGGCTACCAAAAACACCACTTTCCAGGAAAGAAATGACAGAGAAACCTCCTGCAAAGGTTCAAAAGGAGACTCCTGTAGGACTCCCAGGACTAGATTGAGGTCCCAAACCTCTAAGGGAGTCTTGTAGGGAGGAACTATATGGACAACCCCTTGAATAAAGGTCCTAACCTGAAAATTAGACGCGATCTTTCGCTGAAAAAGAACCGACAAAGCTGATATCTGTCGTCTAAGAGTACTAGGCGCTAGACCTGAATCTAGGCCTGCCTGGAGAAAAGATAGAATGTTCGGAATTGAAAAGAGGAGCGGGGAACAATCATGTTCCCTGCACCAATCAAAAAAGACCTTCCAAGTACCGTGGTAGATGCGAGCCGAAACGGGCTTTCGGGCGTTAGCCATCGTTGCGGCGACCTTTTTAGAGAATCCAGCCCTGGTCAGGATCCAAGATTCAACGGCCAGGCCGTCAAACACAGGACCGCTGAGTTCTGGTGGTAAACTGGGCCCTGGGAGAGAAGGTCCACGCACTCTGGCAGTCGCCAGGGTGCGTCGGCGAGCAATTGTACCAGCTCCGCGTACCATGAGCGACGCGGCCAATCCGGAGCGATTAATATCGCTGGAACCCCCTCTATCCTGATCTTTCTGATCACCCTTGGGAGAAGGGCTATTGGTGGAAACAAGTATGGAAGATGAAACTGATTCCATGGTAGGACCAGAGCGTCTACTGCAAATGCCTGCGGATCCCGGTACCGGGAGACGAAGTTGGGCACCTTGGCATTTATCTTGGAAGCCATCAGGTCCACATCTGGGGTTCCCCAGCGTCGGCATATCTGCTGAAAAACCTCGGGATGAAGTGACCATTCCCCTGACGCTATGCCGTGACGGCTGAGAAAATCCGCAGCCCAGTTTTCCTCGCCCGGAATGTGGACCGCTGAAATCACAGAGTGATTTACCTCTGCCCAAGTCAGAATCTGTTTTACCTCGTGCATGGCCGCCCTGCTGCGGGTACCTCCCTGATGGTTTATGTATGCCACTGCCGTGGCATTGTCCGATTGTATTCTGACTGGGTGGCCCGCCAGATGCTGGTGAAAATGCCTCAGAGCCAGCCGAATAGCTCGGATCTCTAAAATATTGATCAGGAGGGTCGATTCCTGCTGAGACCAAGTTCCCTGGGCTGTATGGTGACGAAACACTGCTCCCCATCCGAGCAGGCTGGCGTCCGTTGTGACAACCAACCAGAAATTTGGAGAAACAACCGACCCTGTCGAAGAGTGGTGCTCTTCGTCCACCACATTAGAGTCTGTCTGACCTGCAGGGACAGACGGCACCGAAGATTGAGGGAGTAAGGGCTCCCGTCCCATACTGCCAAGAGTGCATGTTGAAGGGGCGAAGATGAAATTGGGCAAATGGAATAGCCTCGATTGCTGCCACCATCCTTCCTAGGACCCTCATGCAAAACCGGATGGTGTGAGGAATTGGTGGCGAGGACCGTACCTCTTGACGGAGAACCAAGGCCTTGTCCTGAGGAAGAATTATCAACCCCTGAGCGGTGTCGAAATTCATCCCTAAAAAGGTGAAACTTCCAGATGGCCGGGAAATTTTTTTATTAACCCCCCCCCCCAACAAGGGGCTAGTTGGGGGTTTGGGA